>JAROYE020000005.1:37287554-37837554 GCA_029619315.2 Dynastes maya
ACACTTACCGTCTTAAGTCTTCCGTGAAATCACAAAGTGAATAATGTCTGTTAAATATCTGCAACATTAAATATGTTTCCACTGTTGTTTCGGCAAACCCAGTGCGGCGTGAGGAAAAAGTGTATTCATATGCAGAAAACGAACGTTCTACATCTAGTGACGTTATATTTGCGCAATTAAAATAATCTTTGGAACAACTTAACGGTTCTGTTGACGCACCTTCACAAATTTGTCTTAATGTGCCAAAATCAGAATCATTCTCTAAAACACTTTCAAACCTTTCTAGAACACAAACAATTTTTGCGTCTTCTACCGCGCATGGCTGTGCGTCAACATGTTGCACTATTTGCAGAGATTCCACTAACGACACCGAAGGATTTTGTAATTTTTCTACTGCGTCCACTAGTCCGAAGTAATTGTTCTGAATAGTTTTTAAATCCGTTTTAACCTGACTATCTTGAAATTTCGACTGGCTTTCCTTGATAGCCGCAGCTTCCTTTGGATCGAGTTGTAAAACCACGTTCTTAATATTCTCAAGATATTTATGATAATGAAATGCGGCCTGTAACCATGTTCCCCAACGTGTAAGAATAGGTTGTGGTGGCCCAAGCATACGGAGGCACAGTCTGTGAAATTTGCGAATACGTTTTGGGCATTTGACAAACACTGCTTTTGTATGCGCTATTAAAGCGTCTACCTCAGGATAACATTTTTTAATACTATCTGCCACATGACTGAAAGCATGAATGTTACAGGTAATATGTAACAAATTAGCACAATGTTTTTTAAGAGACCGGCCTACAGAAAGCATGTTTGTGGCACCATCACTCATAAACATCAACAGTTGGTTTGTTGAAAGTTCAAACTTTTCCAATGTATTTAACACTACCTTTGAAATGACTTCGGCAGTACATTGTTGTACTCGTCTGGAAGCTAATAGAATTGAAGGTGACGATTGATGTGGTTCCATTGTACGTACCATTACATTAACCACAGAATGTTTTTTACGATCTGTTGTTTCGTCCACACATAACCACAGTTTTTCATCTTTCAACCCCGATTTAATTCTGTTTTCAACATGTTCACGAGCAGATGGCACAATTCCTTGTAACGATGCCCGACTTGGTAATTTGCAGTTCGAATATTTATTCCAAAAGAAGACATATGCTTCCTTGTCTAGTAAATTAAGCGGTAGATTACATGCAATAAAGGTAACACATAAATTAAATTTAAATTTGTCATAGTGCCGTGTGAAATTTTTTTTTTTGAAGAATGCTGTTTACTATTTACGTGACGTAGACAATCCCTCTTGGACCAACACATTAAAGGGATGTTACAAACTACACATTGAATTTTAGTACCATGATAATTTAGGTCAGGCATTTCTGCTATAAATTCTGTAACTTTGTCCAACATTGGTTGTTTTCGCGACGTAGGGTACATTTTTAAAACAAACGTAGAACTACGAAATAGTATTTACGGCAGCGTACATGTATACACAACAGATCTGATTGAGACTCGCAGTTATACTGAGGGTTGTATCGAACCTCCGCCACTGCCCGTTGGCGCTAGTGAGTAACTCTATTCATTACTGAGAATTTTTTTATTTGTAATTAATTACGTCAGAAATTCCAAGGAACATAGATTCCCTTACGGATGTAGCGTTTATTTATTTTATAAATGAAAAATGAGAACACAAAATATAATAACAGATAACACGTTTCCAGAAATGTTTACTTTTGCTACCAGGCGACGTATTCTTTAGGAAGAATTCTGCCATGCTCTAACGTAAAGTAGAGAAGTATGACAGATTTAAGTCAGTTGAAAAAATACAACAAACCAAATTTACTTCAAAAGCCCTGCCTTCTTGTTCAATATATTTCAAAGCTTTATTGACAACATCCAGTTGATAAATTACAAGTGCACTTAGTTTGAACAGAATAAAAAACCTGCTCATAATTACATATATATTATTAAGATGATTTTTTGTTTACAATTAAATTTTCTTTCAAAAAAAGTGAACATATAGAATCTTCTATAAAAAATGTTATTTCTGAAAATATTCAAAATAAAATACTGTTTTTTATGTTTTTACTATTTTAATCTCCAAAAAAATAATTTAGTTAACTTAGGTAGGTTTAGCACCAATAGTTAGCAGTAATGAACAAATGAAAATAGTGTATAGTTTAAAAAGCACATAAATTACAACATAGGATTAGGCAAATGTCTGATGAGAGAATAAAACGGAGCCTTAAAAAAGAATGGGTTTTACTTAAATAGCAAGTTGAAAGGTTAAAATATAAATTACACAGTCCTGCGAAGGCCAGTTATCAAAATGACAGGGTGTGGATCTTATAGGTTTTTTTGACGCTGAAGACGAATTCAGCCACAGAAATTGTGCAAGAGATCAGGTTTTGGAATAACTTTAGGTTAAATGGTCAAAAAATAGCCACTTTGGCCAAATTTATGAATTTATTGTGAGAGAACGGATCTTTTTTTTATATTTGCGAAAACGGCATCGTATAGTACTAGTCTCCAGATTTAAAATTGGGGATCTAATGAAATATTGCCACCAATCGTGTCGACTAAACATTATCTATTACGAATCACAGCTTAGACTACGACATCTATGTATTTTTGTCACTTATTCCATAGTTACGTTTGCATCCGCTAGGAGCCCAGAACCACAGATTTGTAATCAGCGACCCCGAAAATAGTAGCTGAAAATGGTAGTTGCAGCCGCCATATTGGATTCGCCATCTTGAAATTGTAAATTCTGACTGCAAATTTGTGGCCAGCGACCTAAGTTGTTGTGCGAGATTATCAAGAAATAAAGAAAAGTTTGTCTAAAAAAGTTGAACGCATGAAAAACCTTCGGGATGGTCTGATTACAGGATCTGACAAACTCATTTTTTGCAGGCCTGTGAATCGACAGGCAATGGTTCATTAGATCCTTAATACGTATCACCAGTATTATAAATTCAAACATGCATATTTCGGCTAAGAAAAATCGTACGGCGGCTACGGAAAATGGATTTTCAAGCTGAAGACTAGTACAATACGATGCCATTTTCGGAAATATAAAACAAATGATCCGTTACTCCACAATAAATTGATCATTGATCATTTAACCTAAAGTTACTCCAAAACTTGACGTGCTAGACAATTTCTGCAACCGGATTCGCTTTCAAAATCAAGAAATCTACGAGATTCACCCCCTGTCATTTCGGTGTAACCTGAAATTTCGCAAGCCTGCGCAAGCTAGCATTATTTCTTCAAAACACTAACTACCCAATCCAATGTCAATATTTGAACGATGTACGTAAGACCCATACTAAAATCGATGAATTGCATGTGTTTGCATGTATGTACCTTTGCTGTGTGTGGAAGATGTTAAGCTGTTATTGTAACTACTTCGTCTAGCAACTCTGTTCACAGTGAGATTAGCTTTCACACTACAATCGACAGAACTATCACTTAAATTATGCATCAAAGCAGCAACATGCACATGCTCATCTATGCGATTGTCGGGTTCTTCGGGTGATAGTACTGTTGCTAAATCTGAATCGTGTAAAGGATTATCCATTAATGAAGCTGGTCGCAAATAAAAATAATTAAAACAAAATTGTTAGTAAAGCTGTGCAAGCTCTTAATGAAAAACAATTATTGCTAGGAAAACACATACAAACCTACCATCACTTTGATCCAAGCTTTTAATTTTTTTGGTTATCGTACTCGTCACTGCTTCTGTGTATGGTCTCTTGCTGTCAGATTCAGTTGCTTGGTTAGCAAGGGATCGTGAATCCGGCGTAATTGGACTATCTAGATCCGTGTGAGATGTCCTATCTTTCTTTTTATCTATATCACGTTTTTTGAAAGATTCTGATAATCGCATATTCCACTGTTCGACAGCATCTACTATTAATCTTTTCACTCTGACGAGTGCATCTCCTATTCTCCATACCGCTGAAGGTATTTCTAAAGCATAAAAGATTTTATAGAATGGTTTGTATATTAAAATAACCTATTACCACCTAAACTTGTTTCAGAGAAATTGTCGGGTGCATTTTCTAAACTTGGCGACGTTAATTTAAGTTGCACCTCTTCTACTTTCTGCTTGAAAGCAGATTGCTCTTTTAATAGTATCTGTTTCAAATTAGAGAGTCCATCAAAATCACTTGGTAACGAAAGCAATTTCTCTGATATCAAAGAAAATATTTCATGCCCTTTTAAAGCCATAGTTTTTATATCTTCTATCATATCACTATAATCTTTGGTGTTAACGTACTTTATTCTTATAATTGGAGGTGGTAAAGATACTTCCCAAAGTTGTATATGCGAGTATCTGCAAATTATTGTAAAGTAAAACACATTACGATGGATATTATTAAACAGATATTACTCAAATGATGCTACAATGTTACTGTAGCTAAAGTATTGAATGTTATCATGATGTAAATTATGAGAACAGGGAATATTGCCTCTTCTAGTATATAAACCGCCATGGAATTTTAATTCTAAAAATTTTGCGAAGGAAAATGACCAAGTATCTCTAGACATTGGTACGCTGGGTGAACAAGATTGACATTTCGAACACCAACTCCACATGATAATCTTATTCTCCGCCAGTTTCGAGTCTAGGAAATCGAGGGAAATGCTCACACAACCTGAATTATGGACGAATCTTCTGGTGTGATTTAACATTGGTGTTCCGCAAGTATCTGACTGGCAATCGTAAGATGTTCGGAAACAATATCTTTCTAGGAAGCAACCTAGTGGAATGTCATTAGTGCCATAGAAACCCATGTGCACTATCCTAAAATATAAATAAAATATAAATAAATAAATCAAGTTGAATAAAATTGTATGAACTGTTAAACTAGGTGTCCCATAAGTTATGGATAAAAGGGAGTGATAGTCTTACGTACAGGCTGTTTCTTAAATGATACCAGAAAAGTGACTAAACTAAATTCAGTCGTAGTATTTCTTTGTCTCTGGCTAATAAAATGTAATTTCATTTTTGAAGCCCCACATTTTGGTGGTCACTGATACGCATGAGGAAAAACACTGCTATTTACGTACAGGTGCATCTTAGAAACGGTTTATCTTGTCGGAGGTTCGACCTCCGATAAGAAAAAAAATGTAAGCGAAGTAATAGAGACACTATTTAGAAATCTTAAGCCTGTTTCACACGCCGCGATTTATTGGTGAATTAATTGAACAAGTTGATCTTCGATTTTATCGTACCGTGCAAAACAGCAAAAATCGGTACGATTTCTTGATCAATTTATCGTATGATTAATTGAATTGAATAGAACGTACCTTATTTTTGCAGCGATTTTCCGACGATTTTTCACTAACTTTGCTGTTTTAATACTAACCCAGTAACAGAAAAGTACTACTATAAATTTCGAAAATTTACGGCGATTATGATGTAGTGGATAATTTGAATTAAGTAATCGAAACCGAAGCAACCTAAGCTAATCTGTGCGTATTCCAAAACTGGGACAAAAGCAGATTGCCAATTTATTTTTATAAGCAAATGAAAATTTCCTGCTTAATAATTCTCCCGTTCAACTATTAATAAATCTAAACGAGTATTCGCGATCGCGAAAAAATTGTTCAATTTATTGTAGAATACACATGAAAAAAGTGCCTAGTAAAATAACCAAAATTAGTACTAAAATAGTTTACAGTATTGATGGAATCACTCTAGGCGAAAACAATGTGGGCAGAGAAAAAAGCCCTACGCAACGGACGTTTCTCCCTACATGGCGTCATCAGCGTGGTTCCGAGCGCTATTTTTCGCTATCTACATTGCGTTTATGCTACTAATCTCCAAAAACAACACTGAAATATTTTCTGGCGCCAACTAGTGCCAAGAGATATAATCATGTCGTCTAGGAATGCAGATGCCAATACCGTGAGCTATTTTAACATTAATTTTGGTTATTATTGTAGAATGTAAAACAGCATATTTCTACCGATTTCTTGGTCAAGAATTTGTTCAATTAATTGACCTATAAATCATGGCGTGTAAAACAGGCTTAAGAAATAAGATTATTTTGTTTGCTTGTTCTCCCTAACATCAAACCAGTAAAATGAAAAAAAAAAGTTTCCCATTGAAATATTGGCTTTGTAAAATAATAATATAAATTAATTTTAATCTACTAATATGGTTTACAACTAAACAGACCACTACTCTTTTCGCTCGCCGCCCTGCGATTTAATAAATAAGCGACGCCGGGCCGCAATATCGGCGATAGTGAAACAATATTTAAGGGTAACTTTAAAAATTCATATCTCGGTTAACTTAATTGTTGGAGCTTTTTCGCTCGGGAATAATTGCTTTATTTTTTAAAGATCTTTTTATTTTCAAAATTTGTGATATAATTTAAAATACACCCTGTATAACTATCCCATTCGTCGTTTTTTTTTTTCAAATTATAATAATTTAAACAAGTGTATGTGACATGTTAGCTTCACTTTTGAATGTAACCAGATGGATTAAAATTTTACCACACATTTGCCAATATGTGCAACTTGTGCAACAGAATAGCAGTGCCAGCTAGGAAAAGTAATTTAGCTGTGCAAATTTTACCTTACGATTTCTTTTTCAGTGCAATTTTTTACTGAAACAGAGAGACCTAAATACTCAACATTGACACTGTTATGAAAAACTGCACGAATCTTCTAAGGAATTATTGAAGTTTAGAATCGGCACATTATATGCCTGTGCAATAACAGTGGCTTGTTCTTGATAGAAGAAAAAGGTTGGTAGCGCGGTATTACTTAAAAATAGTGGTAAAATGATGATATTCTAACACTTTTAGGCTGGGTCTACGTCTTTAAGGTAATGATTTTATTGTCATGCAAAAAGCAGGGCACAGTAGAAGAACATTAATATTAAAAATGCGTACGGAAGACCAAAACTACAAATGTAGGTAGAATGCGCTAGACTATTCAGCTAAAAAAATGCAAATGAGATTAATTGACAAAATGGAGAAGAGAATTGAGGTAGCGAACGAAAAACAACTGAAAAGCGTATAGACAACTTGTAAAGCTAGCGAGAAGGGACTCATTTGTAACATCTTCTGTTAGTATTAGCGAATTAAACCCTAATATTAGTAGTTCCACAATAAGGGGACGGCTGTGAGAACACGATCTCTACGCTAGAAGACCCATAAGTGCCATTGTTAAGATTAAGACACATCAGAGCAAGCCTAGATTTTGTCAAAAGCACATTACATTGATGGAGGAATATTCCCGGGAGTGATGGGTTCAAAAATAACAATTGTGAAGGACAGTTTGTGCGACTGCCTCCAAACACGGAACTCCTTCCGTAGTTTACAAAAAAAAACTATTAAACATGAAGGCCCAAATAGTGTATGGGTCAGTTTTTTTGGTATGGTTTGACCTTTCCTTCATGTCCGGCTTATCTTTCGGATTGCCAAGATTTCTGAGTGTATTTCGTGAACTGAAACACACGTTCATATCTTTTCCCCTAAAAAGTTTATTAAATACCCTTCGATATTCTGCGAAAGAGAAGTTTTACAAATTTCTTATTGTGGGTTTCTGCTGCAATTAAAGGCGTGTGTGTAACTCCGTTATTTTGAAAGAATCAATAGAAACCATTATTATTATTATTACCAATCTGTTAATTAGAAAATAATCGCGGCCATTTTGTGTGTCCACAGTGATTACTGTGATTAGAATAGGCCATAACGTATCTATTAGTGTTGGTTTCCTTTTTATGGAAGTCTATTTCTAGTTTTTTGTAGTTTTTAATTACTAAACTATCTAGGAACGGGAGTTGGTTGTTCACTTTGTCCTCTACTGTAAATTTAATAGTCTAAAACTTTGAATTAAGTGTAGGTGGGTATATTAAAAATTTTGTAAATTTTATTTCTTTATATTGCATGTTAAATTAGAGAAAATAATCGTGTGATTTTATAATTCAAAAGTGACTCATTTGCGAGCACAGGATCATTAAGGTATTTTGTTCAGAATTAAGTCAGATTACCTTACAGTGAATTTGACGAATTAACACTGGAACACCTTGTATGTTTTGTATGAATAACAAAAGTATTACGATTTTTTTGATCATCTAACATTGAACCAATATTTATATTAATATCTTTTTTGTAGATAAACGGTTAGAAAATTCGTGTAGAACAAAAAAAGTAGAAATAACGGCCTTACCAAGGATATACACAAAATGCAGGAGCGTTATGAGATTTATGACTATAACTGCAAAACAAAACAGCTAATCTTTGATGATTATTCGGATCCAACACATCTAAATGATCCAATTCCAAATCTCCTCTCAATTTCCTCTTCAAGCTTTCATCATTATCCTTATTAATAACATCTAGAGTTGCTTTCTTTTCCAATCGTCCACCGCAAGCTCTGAAATGAGCTAGAAGCGTTTGAATTTCGTTACTATCCACGCTGCCCGTAATTCTTGCTGTTATAAAAGGATGCGGAGGTTTTAACTGAAAATATAGAATCAAATAAGTATAAAATAAAAAAGAATTCTATTTGATTTTACCTTGCTTTTAGCTAAATTTGCTTGATTATTATTGTCTTCGGAAGAATGATTTTGTTTGCGCTTTGTATTTAAAAATTGCTCACTGTAATATATTTGCCCGGGAAAAAAAGATCTTAATTTGCACTTCCTACCATTCTCTGTTTCTAAATAGGGGACAGAGAATACTAAAAATGGTGATATGCATAATATCGTATCATCTAAATGTTTACGAAAATGATTTGAAAAGGGTAGATCTGCTACGGATAGTTTTTCTGATGATTCTTTTAGCACAATATCATCTTCTTTATTATAGGAATGCAATGGATCTGTGTAATCTTTAATAACTTCAGCGGCAATTTTTTTCTCCTCAGTGTTATTAACAATTCTTATTTCAATTTTGGGTTTTGTGTCTTCGGTATTAATAAATACCTCTGTATCATTCTCATTTTCATCAAATATGTTTAGATTACTTATTTGACTACCCCTTGAAATTTTTCGGTTCCTCAAAAGAACTTCGGATTCATTTTCTACGGAGGTGGGAGGTTTAGCTAGAGTTGGTGAACCCTCCCTACTATCGTCAAAGAATTCATCTTTAGCATTTGGAGGTTGTGCAAATTCATCCATCAAGAAAGATTTTTCCAATCTCCAGTTATAACATGCGAATAATAATAAGGATGCTACTCTTTTAACTTTCACTAACTCATTGTAAGAAGCACCTCTTAATAACACTGTGCTGCACAAATGGGATTGTGGTACATTTTCGAAAACCATAAGCGTTTTAGTATGACCTGAAAATGTGCACATTTCAAGCTTCGAGTGATACTTTTCAATTTAGCAATTCTTACCTAAATCATTTCTAAACGACTTCAAATAAAAATGTTTACAACTGCCTAATGTTGGTTTCCCTATATGAGAATCGACAGAGGCTACTAACGTTGCTTGCGTACAACGAGATAAACTATCTAATATTCTTTGCTTTACATTTAGCACCAAAGTAACACCTTGTTCCCGTAATATGTCCTGTGCCACCCGAGCTACATTTCGTTCTACTAATACGATATCTGGTTTTAATTTAGTTATCCTATCAGCTATGTTTCGCAGACTTTCATGCTCCTATGTCAAAAATAAACATTAATAAATCGAGAAATATTTATGACTAATGCGAGGTAATGCCTCTACACGGCATAGGCGTGCGCTTACCTCAATAAGTACAATACCAAAAAATAAGTAATAAATTGAATAATAATAACAGAACCAATCAAGAATTATATTTGAAAAGTTGTGAAACAATCACCCTGTTAAGCAGCGTTATCAAGTAGGTTGGCGGGCTGCATCGGAATTGATATATGATACGATGTAAAGCGTTAACAGGCCATGGACGCCCATTGCTGAATGCCTGTTTTCCATCTCTTTTTGTCCTGCGGTGGCTTTCCAATTACTGATTTCTACTTCCTTCACATCTTCCAAAATACTAGCTTCCATCCATTTCCTTCGTGGTCTTCCCCTCTTTCTTTTTCCTTCTACTGATTTCCATCCGATATTCCTGATTTGCCTATTGCATTCCATACGTTCCAGGTGTCTTAACCACTCTAGCCGTCGTTTTCGGATTGTATTTGTAATTGTTGGACTGCTGTATAGTTCATATATTTCTTCGTTTGTTTGTCTTTCCCATGCGACTTCGTCTCTTTTTCCTCCAAAGGTCCTACGTAATATTCTTCTTTCCCCAACTTCCAATTTTTCTTGTAAGCTTTTGTTCAGCGTCCACGTCTCGCAACCGTAAATCATCGTTGGTTTTATTATTGTTTTGTAGACCCTTATTTTCGTGGCGCGGGAGAGTTCCTTGCACATGAGAATTTTATTCATTTCACTGGCACATCTCTTGCTCTTTGCCATCGTTAAATTGATTTCTGTCTCTTCTTTGCCCCTCCTATCGATAAGTACACCAAGATACATATATTCTTTTACATTTTCAAAGTCCATGGTAGAACCATCCCCCATCTCTAGTAACAAAGGTTCACTTCCCAACGTTTCATTCTTATTCCATAGTTCCATGTATTTGGATTTTTCATTATTTATTATCAACCGCATATTCCTGCTTGCAAATATTAGGTCCCTTGCTATTGCTTTTAAATTTTTGACGCTCCTTGCCATAAGTAATACATCATCCTCATACGCTAAACATTGATGACGTTTGCTGAATGGAGTCCTTGTTCTGTTACCTCTTATTACCTTTTCGAGTATGGCATTAAACAACAGTGTAGATAGTGGATCCCCTTGACATACACCTTTTTTTACCTCGAAAACTTCCGATAATTGGCCGTTGAACCTTACTGCACATATGGTATTGCCTAATGTCATTATGACCAGTCTTATTATTTTTTCCGGGATTTAATTTTTCCTTATTGACAGAATCATCGGAATCACTAAACATTAAAAGTAGAAGCACCATTATCAGTATTATCACCCATTGGATAAGAGTCGTAAAAAGTTGACAACATTATGTATGTTTCCACAGTTGTCTCGTTGAACGAAGTTCGCCGTGGTAAAAAAATGTGTTTATATTTCGAAAAAGATCGTTCGACATCTACGGATGTAATACGTGCATGATTAAAACACTCTTTGAATGCAGTTAATGGATTGGTGGATGCACCATCTCAAATTTGTTTTAATGTGATAAAATCGGAATCTTTCTTTAACACACTTTCGAACTTTTCTAAAATGCGATTATATTTTGCGTCATGTATAGTGCGTATGTATGTATTTCGTCCACTATTTGCAGTGATTCCACTAACGACAATGCTCTATTTTGTAATTGTAATCCTTTATAGTTGTTACAACTCTGTTTCAATGGACGTATGTTGAAATTTTGTCTGGCTCTCCTTAATAGCTGCGGTTTTGTCAGGATTGAATTGTAGAATAACAGCTGTTATTTGTTTTAAATATTCAGCAAAATAAAGAGTTGCCTGCAACCATATTCCTACGAATACCGGGACACTGTGCGTGAAATGATCAAAGACGTTTTGGAGATTTAAGAAGCACTTTCTTTGTAGTTGCCGTTAATGCATCTACCTCGGGTGAATATTGTCGAATAGTTTCTGCTACAAGAAAGCATGCACTTTACACGTAACACGTAAACACTTGCAACCGTGTTCAAGAAGAGAACGGCTTACCGAACCCATTGTCGCGGCACCATCACCCATAAAGATCAAAACTTGACGTGGTGAGACTTGAAAATTTTGTAACATACTAAACCTCACCCTCACAAATGTTGCACCAGTTCACTTTTTCAGTCATTTGCTAGCTAGTAACAGTAGAAATGTCGGTTTATGAGCGTCCGGTACACGTACTATAACATTTAGAATATAATTTCTTTTACAATCTGTTGTCTCGTCAACACATAGCCAAAGCAACTGATTTTTTTATGTAGATTTGATTTTCTTTTCCACGTCTCCATGTACAAACAAAAGATATTTACGTGCCGTTTTCGTAGTTGGCAATATCAATTCGGGGTTGTACTTATACCAAAAGTTCTGAAACGGTTCTTTTTCGAGTAAGCAAAGTGATAAATTACAGGTTATCATCATGACAAGTAAATCGAAAATAAAGGCAGTTTTTGTTGGCACGGTCTTTTTTCTATTTCTGTGTTCTTTGGTATTTACATGTTTGTTACAGATCGCCTTGTCCCAGCACATGAAACATTTCTCGCATACTTTACAAACTATTTTAGCACCGTTATAGAACAAATCCGGAAAGTCACAGATAAGCTTATTAACTGTGCCAGCAAAGGGTCGTTTTTTAGCCTTGTTTACATTAAACATTTTAAATTAATAATTGTATATTTACAACAAATAACATGTAACAAAACATAACGCACGCTCTCGTTTCCTAAACTGAACGAAAAATAAACAAGCGGACGCTGACAAAGCGAGAATCGATTTTTTCAAACAGTTCCCTACTCCGGAGAAACGCCTATGTACCGCAGAGACGATTACCTCGCTCCATTTATGACACACACGTACTTGCATTAATACTGGTTCTAACGACATCAATCGACCTTCTATTCTCTGATACACAATTGAACCTAATAGAAGTAAAATCTTTGGATTTTCAATCTTACTAGGCATTGCTTTGTGTGCAATATTTTTTGTGCACACAAATCCTCGAATTAATTTGCAGTCACTTCTCACACCCCCAGGCAGTTTTTTGAATTTCACATATTGTCGAATATCGATAAATTCAGCATTGTGATGCAAATCTGTAACATATGAAAAAGTGTTGTAATTTTTTTTATGATAAATACTTAATTAATTACTAATGAAAGGTTTAGATACCTGGGTGCACATAGTCTATTATTTCATGCATTAGAGGTAAGAGAGTATCACTCCAACTAGGTTGTAGACCATGTTGATTTAGTAGTTGTTTAACTAAACTGGATTCGTGTTGTTTGAAGGCCTCTTGCAATAAGTTATAAGCGTTTTTCTCGCCATTTTCTTCTCTTAATTGAGTTGGATTATGCCAACCTGGAAATTAAAGAGCATCAATAAAACTGTTTTAGATTTATACTAACGGAGATGATTTGGTTGTGAGATACAAATTTCCTTATAGTAAATACAGTATGCGCCAAAATATACAGTACTGAATATGTTGACTTACGTTCAATTGACTTATGTTTGTTGACTTGTCCAATTTCAAGGACGTTCGTCGAAGACTTAGTTTTGATGACTCCAACACCTACTGAAGGACACGTCCATGATTCTCATTTGTGGACACAGTGACTGGCCTACCTGACCTTCCCTTTCGTTGGCACAATACACTACCAGTACGACGAATTTTCGTAACAATAATAGATAGCATAATTGTGTTGCTTGGTGCCGTCTTATTAAATTTTTCTCGCAATATTGTTCCGCTACTAACTTCAAGCTCGGCCCGCCTTGATAGCCATTTCCGTACTAGCGAAAATAATGAAAACTTTTTCCTCCGTTGTTAGACCCATTTTCAACTATAACCTCACAGTACAATGCTCTGTGCACTACTAGGAATACATAATGCTGATACAACACTACGTCGACGAGCGGACACGTGCATGAGAGCAGCGCGAAATCCAGTACTGTATATTTTGGCACATACAGTACTTTTAACATAAAGAATAGTAAGAATTCTCATATAATTGTTGCCGGTAAAAAATAAAGAATTTATTAACATACAGGGTGTCCCAAAAATTCATTTATTTTACCATGTTGGACGTTCAGTTATTGTTTCACAGTCGTTTGTGTGAGTGGATGTTAGTGTTCCTGTGAATATGGAAAAAATCGAATTTCGAGTCGTCATTAAGTTTTTGCATTTGAAAGGCAATACTCCTAAGGGGGACTCTGCACCATCATTTGCCACGGTGAAATTTTGGGCAGCTGAATTTAAATGTGGTCGTACCAACTTGGTTGGTGATGAACGCTCGGGATAGCCAAAGAGCGCAAATACTATCGATACAATCGGAAAAGTTCACCACATGGTACTAGACGACCGTCGAATTGAGGTTAGAGAGATAGCAGAAGCTGTGGGCATCTCAAATGAACGTGTTTGTCATATATCGCCTGAAGATTTGGGCAAGAAAACCTAACTGCGCGTTGGGTGCCGCGCTTGTTCACTCAGAACCAAAAACGCATCCGAATGAACACTTTCAAAGCCTTGTTGAAGCAGTTTAAGTGAAATAAGTCAAAGTTTTGGGGTTCATTAACTTGGAAACACCAATACACTCTTGAAGCAAAGACAGTCGAAACAGTGGATTACGAAGGGTAAATCGGCTCCGAAAAAGGCGAAGACTGTTTCTTCGACCGGGAAAGTGATGGCGACTGTTTTTTGGGATAGTCATGGAGTTGTGTTAATCGACTATCTTGAAAAGGAAAAATAATAACGGCGGCGCACTACGCACCGTTACTTAACAAGCTAAAGGCAGAAATTGCAGAAACAGCCGTATTTGAAGAAATAGAAAGTTTTGTTGCGCCAAGACAACGCACCGTCTCACACGTGATAAAAATTCACGAATTGGAGTTCGAATTGATGAATCACTCGCCCTATTCACCAGATCTGACCTCTAGCGACTTTTTTCTGTTTCCTATGCTCAAAGTTTCGCTCTGAGGATAGAGATTTTCATCGAATGAGGAGGCAATCATATTTGTCAACGCCTATTTTGCACCACAAGATTAAAGAACGGATTAAAGAAATGAGAGCATTATTGGGGAAAGTGTATAGACTTACAAAGAGACTTTGTAGAGAAATAAAACTAAATTTGACAAAATAAATACTTGCTTCTGTGTTAGACTGGAAATTTTTCAGACTAACCTTGTATATGGACCCCTTATTAAATTGATAGTTTTAATATAAAATTTAATTCAACATAATAAAGTGAATTATACATAATTTTCGTTATTAAGAAACTTTAACATCCATAATCAATCTATATAAAAAAAAGGACGCCCCACCAATACTTTACAATCAACCACAAATGTTAAATTGGTAATAGAGTGAAAAGTTAAAGGCCTATATGTTGCGCAACATTATTTGTACTTAAAACTATTCATTTATGTTTAAAATGGTTTTGTTAGGGTGAGTTTCGAACAATCTGATACAAAATCAAAACCAAACAAAAAAATATAACAATTTTTAAAAGTAATTGGTTCGCATATAGAACTAGAATAGCTTACGGTTTATCCAATGAAAGATTATTTGAAAACATTGTTTCTAATAAATGAACGCATATGTATTCAATACAGAATCTTGAAGTTATTTAAAAATAAATACTGACCTGACTCAGGTACATTCTCTCTTTGCTCAGAGGTGCGTACAACTGAAGTTTCCGTTGAAGATAATCTCGGGCTATCCGAGTTGTCTCCATCATCTTGTGATGAAATATTGTGACTAGACGGTAAAGGTTTCGAGAGGTATACAGTACTAGCTCCAATATTCAAATCCAATGTATAAGACGAAGATGACGTCAACCTACCAGAAGATATACCAAACGGAGGTTCATTTTCAGTATCTGCGCAGAGAAAATATAATTATTCATAATAAGGTTGCTACATATTTTCTTTAGTAATGGTATGTAAACTTAATTACCATTAAGATTTGTTTCCTGTGAAACAAATTGGACCCATGTAGGTTCATCTTGTGAGGAATTCTCTGATAAATTTTGGAATGGTTCTAATGAACTAACAATTCCTGGTTTATATAAAGCATAGCCGTCGACAAATGAACATGGATCGGAAACACACTCAATGTATCCGCCTTCTAATAGAGCTTGACATATGGCCGCTGCTTGAATTCTATAAATAAAAGTTCAATGGTTTTCGCAGATTAAAGAAAAACATATATACAGAATGTCTAACTCTTTTCGGTTTTCATATAATTTTATGATAGCAAGTTGCACAAATGGCGATTGTTAGGTGGTCTAAATATTGAGCGACTGTGCAGTTCACGGGTAATCTAGAAATATTTGAAAAAAGATTTGAGTTATTTCATACTGAAATTCTCCATTCCTTCGTACTTTATCTAGGCTTAATATTGATCTAAAGTTGGATTACATTCAATGACTAATGAGTAAAGCTGGCCACGAGCGGTACCGCACAGTAGCGTAGAGTCGACCAGGCCTCGCGTTCCACTAGAGTTATTCTGCTAATAGAGATGTTTGCTGCCGCAAATAATTTCGCTCATCTTTTAAATAAAAATTAAATAACACGTGCTCAAACACTTACCATTTTAAGAGTCCTCCGTGAAATCACAAAGTGAATAATGTCTGTTAAATATCTACAACATTAGATATGTTTCAACTGTTGTTTCGGCAAACAACATTTTCTGATACTATCCGCCACAAGATTGAGAGCATGAATTTTACACGTAATGTGTAACAAATTAGCAGAATGGCTTTTAAGAGACCGGCCTACAGAAAGCATGTTTGCAGCACCATCACTCACTAACATCAAGAGTTGGTTTGTTGAAAGTTCAAACTTGTCCAATGTATTTAACACTAACTTTGAAATTACTTTGGCAGTACACTGTTGTATTCGTTTGGAGACTAATAGAATTGAAGGTGCCGATTGATGAGGTTCCAATTTGCGTGCCATTACATTAAGAACAGAATGTTTCTTCCGATCTGTTGTTTCGTCGACACATAACCACAATTTTTGATCTTTCAACTCCGATTTTATTTTTTGTACAATATGTTCGCGCGCAGATGGCACAATTCTTCGTAACGATGTTCGACTTGGGAATTTGCACTCCGAATAGTTATTCCAAAAGCAGATAAATGGTTCCTTGTCTAGTAAATTAAACGGTATATTACATGCGATAAACGTAACGCATAAATTAAATATAAGTTTTTCATTGTCTCGTGCGCAATTTCTTTTGAGACATCCTTTTCACTATTTACGTGTCGTAGACAATGACGTCTGGACCAACACATTAACGGGATTTTACAGATTACACATTTAATTTTAGCACCTTTATATATTAAGTCTGGAATTTCTGCAATAAATTTTCGAAGTTTGTCCGATCGCGGTCGTTTTGCTGACGAAATCATAATTTTTCTAGGACAGATAAACAATTGCGCAAATGACCGGCAGCGAAAATGTCCGTACTGCTCCGTAGACGAAGTAATACTACCGTTCCTCTCGGTCCGAACTGATTCTACGCCGATGCGCGGTACCGCTCGTGGCCAGCGTTACTAATGAGTCAATAACAATATACGGTGATAGGAATACAAGATTGATAAAACAAATTCACAGATTTCGTAATTTTTCCAACTATCGAATACGATGGAAATGATAATTCTCTATTGGCGCACCAGGCACCGTTCGTGTCCTCACTTCGACTTTCCTGCAAACGACACCTTGGTGTTGCATAAATCTCCAACTGTTTCATAAATCGGCGTAATATAAACATTTTAGGTTTATAAGAAATTACAATATTGCGTTTCCCCGAATGACAATATAACATTGTTTCTTGTGAGTTTGGTATTAAAGATAATTATATACCGTCGCTGATATGGTTTATAGCTTAGTCAGTGTGTTGATTGTGTACATTTTATCGTGATTCACTCGTGTATTTACGCCATTTTCTACCACTCCCTTGATTCATAGCATTATGTCCCAACAAGGGCGGAAAATTAAAATTACATGTAGTATATGGAAGAATTACGTATGGAACAACACGTCTGATAAATGCCTTCCTCAGCTTTGCTGCCACGTTTGCGGATGGCTTTGCTGGATTTCACTGCAACAGCATTTAATTTACTTCTTCAAGGCTTGGGTGGCCGTGGGCTTGTTGACATAAACTTTTGATTCAAAAATACCCCAGAGAAAGAAGTCCAAAGGTGTCAAATCGCACGCTCAATGCGGCCAATTCCGGTCGCCTAAACGGGAGATTATACGACAGGTCCCGTGTAATAATGCCATTGCTTCATGTCATGTGTAGCAAGTGGCATGATACTGCTCGCCACTGACTGTTTGCGTATTTCCAGCAGCGTCTTCGAAGAAAAATTGTCAAATGATGCCTCTAGCTCAAAATCCACACCAAACAGTGACACGTTTGGGATACATTTCCTTTTTATGAAACACATGTGGGTTTTCGTCATTCCAAATGCGGCAATTTTACTTGAAGATGCTTTTGTTGAAAAACTCACCGTTCACTTGCTGTTCAATTACCCAATTAACGAACTTTCTTCGCTGTACATGGTCTGTAGGCTTGAGTTGACGACTCAGTTGAATTTTATAGGCATGAAGACGCAAATATTTCGTGAGAATACGCTGCTTCTTGAAATGTTCAATTCTTGAGCACGCTGCCGGATGAACGTTCCTGGACTATCGGTACACATTCTGGAAAAAGCCGCGATGTTTTCTGCTGAACGATTTGGACGAACATGTATTGATGGTTTGACATCATCACACTTGGAATACATTGTTTATCAAAAATTGGACGCAATTTGCAAATCATTGCAGTCAAACTTTCACCATTTTTGAAATAGTGTTTGCCAATAAGAATGCGTTATGTCGACTAGCCATCCATTATTAACAATGAGGCGTCCTTCTTTTACCCTATCAACTGAATATCTATTGATTCAAAATCACCATATAATCACTTTGACGCTGATAGCGTTTCATTTACAAATATTCAGTTTCAGTGCAGTTGTTAAGATACTGAACAAGTTAAGATTGCAACCACTTGCAAATCATTTCAGTTTAAAATCACTTAGATATTTCATAAAGGGAGGACGCTGTCAAAGCACAACAGCAAAAATCGCCCGATTCTTTGCTATATGCATTAATCTGTGGAAACCTGAAGACAGTAACAAACAAGTGTTCATCAAGAGAACATCGCAGTTGATATTGTAACTGTGACGCTCTGAATCTCAAATACTAACAATTTTTGGACTAACATAAGTTGAGGCAAATCACATTAGCTGCTTTGGATTTGATCCAAAGTACTGTACTGAACCGTTTGTACGGTACAAATTTCAAATGTGTATTCCATTTGAAAAGAATGGATAGCTCCTACCCGCACTTTTTTTGAAATCCCCTTTCCCTTCGTGTCCCTACCGAATATTTGGTACGTTCCCTATTGTTCTGTTGACGCATGCGCAAAATATAGGTTTATTGATATCCTCCACATTATTACACTCTCTGAGGTTAGGTTTAGGGTTACGCCTGTGTTCATAATTCGAAATTTGATTTACATTACATACTGGACTTATTTCGGCGAATTTCTTTTTGTTTTCATTTCTCAATATATAAAGTTAGGTTAGAATAATTATATTTACGTCCAGTGCAAAAAAATGCATGTTACATTTAGCTCACTGTCAGTACCGTTCAGCACAGTACTTTGAGGAACGATATGGTACAGTTAATGAAACAAATCGAAAGCAGCTATTGTGACAGCATTCTTTACAAACCTTTTAGACACTGTACACTTCTATCTTACCTGGTATTTGCTTTTTGTTGGCGTATTAACCAGTCCACTAATTCAGATCCTAAAAAGCATTCAGAATACATTCTAAGACGAAACTTATGTGAACGTAGAATGATTCCTGTAGTTGGTTTGCAAATTTCTTCATATAGATTTCTTAATGAGACTGAATTTTGTAAAGCTCTACATCTTTCTTCGATAGTTATATAATTGACACTAGAACTGCTCATAATAGACATGATTTAAAATATTTTTGAGAGCTCTTAAAAACACTTACCTTCCAGGCGCAAACTTTTCTTCCTGATAACCTACTGAAACCTTCCTCTTTAAAGCTCCATTGCTTTCGATTGTATCGTTTGTACTTGATATAGATGACAAACTAGTTTCTAAAGCTGATGGGGAATGTTCAGATTGAATACCATATTTATTCTCTAAACTATCTTGTAATGCTTTTAAACAAGCGCTCAGTTCAGATCCAATGCCAACCGATTTTAAGTACGATAAAACTACATTGCAACAATATGTGCAACCTCTTAAGTAGCCTAGAAATTATTTTTTTTAGGTTAATTCGCTAGCAAATAAAAAATTCATTTAATTATACCAGTGCATCCAAATAATTTTCCTGGAATTTGTCCATTACAACATTGTGCGCAAAAAATTTGGCCACAAACTCGACAATGATGTCGCCTTCTAAATGTCGTAAATTTTTCACAACACTCGTAACATTCTTTACTTACAGAATCGGGCATCCAATACTGTTTCAACTCAGAATCGGAATATGCTTGTAAATTCTAAAATAGAATCATGACAATATCAGGACAAAGATTCACCTCCTAAATATCCTTACACTACTTTTCAGTGCTAATAAACTACTTATTCTTTTTAAAACGTTTGGTAAACTTCTTCCTTCAGCGATATCTACTGAATATGAATTTTCACTCTGACAATTTTCTGTTTCCGAACTTGTCTCGCTTGCCCATGCTGGTAAAGTTTCTTGAAGTAATTTTTCGCTATTATTCTCTTGGATATTGGCATGTTCGGTATTGTTCGTTGATCTGTTTAGTTTAAAAAATTTCGTAATAAACTGTGTTACTCCCTGTTGTTTCTCTTCCGGCTGAAGAGGTGCAAATTCCGTTAGTTTGGTAGGTGATTGAAGATTCTTATTCATTTTAAATATTGAAAAAACAAAATTTGTTCTTCTACATTTGTAATCAGCTGTTATTTATGACCACTTGAAATCAACAAAAACTCATATGACAGATATAAGTTTGATGATGTAAATGACCTAATATACATTTAATCTAATGCGCGCTTACACATATCTTCATAAAAAGTAAATTTTGAATATGCAATAGTTGATTTGTAAACACGATTATTTAAATTAATTTAATTTTTTTATATTATTAATCACGAAGAGATTCGATATTACAAAAATACTACGAATATGAAACAAACATAATATCAAAACGCCTTGTGTAAATTCATAGTATTTGTTTTGTTATCAATATTTGTCAAATGTAATTCAAAATGATTCGTTTTCTACCTTCTATGTCTTTCTAAAATCCATTCAGTATTTGTACATCAAAATTCTATAATGGACCGGATACATTTTTACGCTTTTGGAGCAGCATTTGGTGGTATGCTGGTTCTCGCCATTTGTCTCATCTATGATCGCCAACAAAAGCGTGATCCGAATTATAAAAAGAAGTTAAAACTAAAAAGAGAATATGAACGAAAATTAAGCGAGTTAGATAGAAGTGCTGTATTGCCTTTGGACATTGTGGAGAGCCGTAAAGAAGAGGATGTCATTATACTTCATGAATTACAGATTGGAGAAGCTTTAATGTTAAGAGGAAATCTGGAGGAAGCAACTCAACATTTTGCGAACGCCATAGCTGTGTGTTCTAATCCGGAAAAGTTCCTGAGGACTTTAAAAGCTTGCCTAGATCCGGGTATCTATAGTATGCTATTGAATACATTGATGAAAGGAAACATGCATTTTGCTTGTCCTTCGAAAATTTGCTTGAATGATGCTTTCCAAAATTATTCGTACTTAAGGTGCGAAAAATCTTACTAACCTTCAAATGCATCATGTCAACGATAATTAAAGCAATAAAATGTCCATCGTCTAAGAAGTTTCATTTATGTTTTACGGTTATGGTAAATTTTGAATTGCTCTTTATAAAGTAGAGAGTTTACTTAGGGTGTATCTAGATGTAAATGTAGGGTAGTAGATTGACGAGTAAATTTCTCTTAAAAACTTTTTAATCAATTATATACTGGTATAAGTTCATGTTGCGTGTGGAACCTAAATATGATAACATCTAAGATTGAGGGCACAGATTACTGCACAAAATGTGTTATTTATATTGCCCTTGACATGTTATAACTTTCTTTTTAAACTTCTCGTCATTATTTTTATATCTAATAATTTTTCATTCATAAAAATTGGAAATTAAAAATTATAAATGAAATATGAATCACGTTAATGCAAATATAATAAGAAATTTGTACGTATTGAAGGGTATTGAAAAATATATTGGCTATTGTTCAGCCTTATCAACAGAGCTGGCATTTTTAAAATTTTTTCGGATGGTTTAAGTTGATAGTTCCGGCAATAGTTAGAGATCATATTCGCCAATTTCTTAACGTAATGCAGACGAATATGTCCTTTATTGCCGGAATTACCAACATAAATCATCCGCGAAATTTAAAAAATGCCAACTCATCAAAAATAATTTCTATAAGGGAAATGAATAGGGGATGACAATTATGTTCTCCAAAATTTATGGCTTATCGGTGAAAATAGCAGACGAAACGTGATAAATTCGACGAAATTTATATTTCAATTGGTAGGATCTGACTTATATGGAATGAATCCAATAATAAAAGTATTGGAAATGAAGAATATGCTAAGAGATTATTAGGATCAAATCCTATTACTGATTAAAACAACATACAAAGCTTCCTACTTTGTCCCTAACTTTCTATTGTTCAAAACCGTTTAAGTATGCAAATGTAGTTATACAAGAAAAGTCAACAAAACTAAATTTTAAGTATTCAAATATCCGTTTAACGAATACGGTTCTAGATTAACTAAGTATGCAAAGAATCTGCCTTTTACTATTCTTAAATTGATACAAGTTTCGATGAATAGCGGTAGTTTGTTATATAAACCTAGACTACAGTAATACCGTTACCTCAGACGTCAGCGTTCTTCAATGACGTCACGCTTGTTAGGTGATGTATCGCTATGCACGGTATTAGCCTAAGCGGTAAAGGAATCGTTTTTTTGTATTTCTTTTTTATGTTTCGAAGGGTTTCCGGTTTAAACAAGATGCGAGTCGTCAACTGAGCCCTTCTTCGCATCCCATTCGATTTTATTTTGGAAAAACGAATCTTCAAAGCAAAAACCAAACGCGTAACTGAGCACCGTTTTCATTTGTGGTCGATATTTAATCGACTAATTATTATTATATGTAATTGTACGTGTATTTGGACGAAACTAAGGTTGAGATGATACAGTAGTAGCAATTTTATTCTAAATTTTATGCAATTTCACAAGAAAATTTACAGACATGCTATTTAACCAGGGTCTTTAATTTCCTATTATGTGGTGTTTTACATAATCTACTATTACTTTTCTAATAATTTTTAAGGAGGGTATTTGTAGAAAAAATTATTATAATTGTTGTAATACGTTCACTGCTGTGAATATGACATTTACATATATCAGCATTCAAATGGCTACGTTCAGTGATATAATTAAAAATACGTTCAAAAATAATTTTGTTCTTCACGTTTTTTGTCGCATGTTAGGGAATTGAGTTGGAATAGCATCTTTTCTAAGCCTATAATTTTTTAGTCTTACAGTTATAGTTTCACCGGTCCTTGAATCTGTAGCTGTTGAGAAATAAGTAATATCTTCTTTTACAAAGTATAACTCACAAACAAAACATACAAAACAGCCGCCGCCAATATAAATAGATCGCCCGAGTCACGCTTTTAGGTTACCCTGTTTTTATCGTTTCAGAAAAGGTTTTGTCGCTGATACAACACTAGAAAAACATTAACATAAATATCAATACACAGTATTTTTTAAAATAAAACCAATATAATTTGGATAAACCAATTCAAAACGCAGAGAGGGTCTGCACGTGTAAACCCATTTATGGCTGATCGTTCATCTAAGAGAATATACGTCACAGCCTGCTGACGTCAGAGCGCTTAGGCCATGTTATACATCGGAGGTAACGGTAATACACATTCCTTTCTGTTAATGTAAATGGGTACTGATAAAAGTCACTTTTTAAACGAGTATTATGTATATACATGATTGTATTTTAAACCATTTTTAATCATTTTATTTTTAAACAGATAAATTATTCAATTGTAAATATATAGTCCACAAAAAGTTAGTAAATTATGCTGCTTAAAAACGGTTTTAGACTGTCTCTACTTGACAAACCGAAAATAATTCTAAGAAATTTCTTCTGAGTTAGAAAAACTCTATATACTTCGGGGAATTGTCTCCAGAAAATTGTACCATGCGTGAGTAAAATGTACTATAATATATATACAGTCTGTCCCCGGATGGACTGAACAAGAGGGGAAAAAATTTTTATTTGTAACTTAACGTAAGAATGTCATTCTTTATAAAATTTTTTGCTTGTCTCAAAGCCAACAATTCTGAATCCAAAATCAGAATATTCTTTTCAGCAGTTGAGAAAATTACAAAAAAACACTTGAGCTAAAGAAAAACATTTTATTTTATTCAGCGTGGTATCCTCCAACCTCTACACACTTTTCACCTCTACGTACAAATTCTTTATAAACATTGTGGATCATATCTTCAGTAACAGAATCTACCGCTTCCGTAATTTTTTTGTTTTAAAATTTCGATATTGTTATCCGAATTAGTATTATAAACATGCTGTTTAACATATCCCCATAAAAAGAAATCCAATGGGCTTAAATCAGCGGAAAGAGCCGACCAATTGACGGGTCCGTAACGACCTATCCATCTGTTTCCAAAATGTTCTTGCAGATAATTTCTTACCAACACAAATACGTAATGACGTTGACAAATAACACGTAACTTGATTTACTTATTAGGTTATCATGGAAGATAACAGGATAATCTGATTTAATCAAAAACATGAAACTTAGACACTTTGTTGCTTAAATTTTTGTGTTTTTGTAATTTTCTCAGCTGCTAAAAAGAATATTCTGGTTTTTGTTTCAGAATTGGTGGTTTTGAGACAAGCAAAAAATTTTATAAAGAATGACATTTTTGCGTTAAGTTACAAATAAAAATTTGTTTCCTCTTGTCCAGTCCATCCGGGGACATACCGTATATACTGCAAACAGATTAGGAGTGCTAAGTATCTTTTTTAAAGTTTTAATTCCAAAGGTTATTGAATTAAGTTGTTTACTAATGTTATCCGTATGCGTTAAACACTTCAAGAATTCGTCAATCTAAAGACCTAAGAGTTTGATTGAATTAGTTATAGCAATTTTCCTATTACCAAGTTCAATATATAAAGACCTTGGTATTTTTGGTAGCTAAGTGATAATAAATACAATATGATCATAAAAGAACGTAATCGAGAAGAATGTTGGTTACAACTACATCTGACACTTAAATCCAAGACAGTAAAGACAGAATTATATATTTTTATAGAAACTATGTTTGGACAGATAGAAAAAGGGAAGCCCCAGACCTAGTGGTCATCGCCTTTTTAATTTTCAATCAATTCTTCACATTGTTTAGAAAGATTGACTTAAATTGCATAGAATGTAATCTATATATGTATTAGTGTTCCATGCAAGGAACATCTGCTTTAAGAATCTGAACTTTCACGGCCGATGCTTAATAAAAATGTTTCTTCCAGGCGCTGGAGCCGTGGTCTGTAGGAATTTCTACCGGAAGAAATTCCCACGGACCACAGCCCCAAAGCTCGGAAGAACCGCGTTTAGCTGCTTTAAGCATTTTCGAGAACACTTGTAATTTAAGATATTGTTAATTAACTATATGCCGTTTTCCAGACTGGACCTCGATTTGAAAAAAGGAAAAAATGTGGGTCAATCATGTAGTTAGACAATGGTTTCTGAAAGGATAATTTTACAAGTTATACCATGATCTTTGCATGTATCCTTAAACAGTGTTTATACGTATCCTCAAGTATATGTAACAAGGATTACAGCGATAGCAGCGGTTTTCCCGCTCATGCGCTCGTTTTCGTTTGTACATATTTGTTTTATAATCCAGAGCGGCCTCAAAAATAGAGTAAAACTGTCGCCTAATGCGCCCACTTATGCTTAAAATAATGTGTTCTATGAAAGCTTGATATGATTTAATCTAGACTTAGCTGTCAGATGTAGTTATAACCAACATAAAAAATAATTCGACAGAAACATGGCCCTTTTGATTACGTTTTTTTATGACCATATTGCACTCTGTAGTGTTTTAATAATGAAACTTTTTTTAAGTTGTTCGAGTTTCATTTCACTATGAGCTAAGTTTTTCGAGGAAGCCGAGAACGGATCCTGAGGAAAACACTATCGATTCATGTTATCATATTCAGCATTAGTATATTCAATATAAATTTTTTCAATATAAGAACGGCGTTTCTTGTCCACTACATTATCCCCGTAGAATAAAATTTGGAATGCTAATCTCTTTCTTACGATTTCATTCGATTCGTTGCTATAAAAGATCGAGGTCAATAGGTCGCTAAATTAGTCCGTCTTGATCGTAGGTTTAACGTTATCAGATCCTAGTCCACAACCGGTAGGAGTAATTTTTCACAATGGTCAAGATAACCGCGGCCGTATACTATAACGCTAAAAAGGAAATTACGGCTATAACCTACTACGAACAGTTTAGCTATGGCGAAGGAATTCGTATACACCGATACAGGTGCTATAGGTTTGTTTTGGTTGGCGTGCGGTTGTGAAGTGCGAGCGCCCAACAAACAAAGATTTTAATGATATTCCGTATCGTTCCAGTCGTAAACTGGTACAGAGTCGATGCATTGAAATTTCGACAGCAGTGTGTTGTCGGTTGACTTGCATAAACAATCTTCGAACTTAGCGGAAATATTATCGTATAGACCGTCATAGTAAAAAGAAATATAATGACTTGTTTACGCTTCAGCGGGAATTTTCCGTATTGGTAATAAGAAAATATGATATGCCTTTTGAGCGGCTGTGTACGTAAGTAGATTTATATTAATTACATAATACTTTAATAAGAACACATTTTATGCATACTTTTCACAAGTCTTTATTTGTAAGATTCGCATTTAAGTCTTCAGTACTTAATAAAACTTAAGATAAATTCACATTAATACCCACATACGCATTTAAAATGCCTAAAATTCCTTCACTTATTTATATGTCGCTTTCCGTTGTAATTTTTTGTAATTTTATTGGCGCATTCACCATAATAATAAACACAAATGATAGCATCAAATTATTTGCTTCAATAATTCAAAACTATCGTTACTGTTATTGATAGAGATTATCCACTGCTAAGAATAAATAGTATTAAATCGTAAAAACCCCTAAGAAAAAGGTATTAAATATAAGTGTAACACTTTTAATATTTCGAATTGAATGTATATAGACATTAAAGATGATTTTCCAGCCCCTTTTTGTTTGAATCTCCAGTTATTTGAAGTTTTTGAGATGTATTATCATAAAATTTGTTAATTGAAAGCTATATGGTGACTTACCCGACAAAATAATGTTGATAATAAGCCAAAACAATTAACAATGAACAATAAAAATGGTGTTGCGAATAGAAAGCTTTGTTTATAATAAACGTGTTCGTATTCATCAAAGACCTCATCAAGTCTATTTGAAAATCACGGGAGAATTTTTGGCGATTTCAATGAATATAAGGATCTTCCCTTAGCAATCTTTTTTTGAAAATGATTCCTATAGACAACCTTTTATTTGTATTAAATATGAACAATACACTAGTCAATTTTATTAAAACTTTGTCAGCGTATGTAATTTATTTCAAAAATATTACTAAACATACATTATATTAAACTTTGTTACATGATTATGTAACCTTAGTATTCCATTACAAAGTTCACTTGGGGTATCCTAAAGATTTACTTTATCGAGAATACTTGTATCGATTGCTTGATCTTTATTAGGTTTCTTGAGCGAAAAAAGAAATTCGGAATTCGTTGTAGTTTTTTTGTTTTTCATTTTAAATATGTGGCGTACTAACAATATTTTGTTTAGAACTTTATTTTCTATTGACCGATTGATGTTTACATATACATATGTATATACAAGGTGAGTTTGGGAGGAACGGATCAAACTCATTAAAAAACTATGTTCTTATCATTTTTTTTAAAGTTATAGTGTAATTTATAAAATAAGTAGCGTTCTTGTAAATGGTCCAAATTTTCGCTGTTTTTGAATTAATACGGCTTAAATAAAATAAAAGTATCCTTGCATTGACTACTCATGTAAAACAAAAGTCAGGTACGTTCGACATTAAAAGATTTTTTCGCTTCTTACCACATATGACGTACCGGCTATCTGAATCAATCCTTTCGAGACTCAAAATCATTTCAATAATTTTATAAGGTAAAAGTCGACACTCGACGTACTAAAAATACTGCAGCTGATATTAAAGAAAGACAGCAATTAGGAGAGCAACAGGCACTCTTTGTAGACGAAGTATAAAATGTTTAGAGGTCAATGGCGGTATTTTTGAACATTTATTAAAAGAACGTTATAGGGTTACGCTATAACTTGAAAATAAACGAAAATTGGATAAGAACATACGAGATTTTTTACATTATTTTCACGTGGACAATACACTCCTGGAGTTTGGTCCGTTCCTCCCGAGTGGTTATTCTTTGAAAATTATCGAGACGTTAGCTTGGCATTATATGCTATTTTAAATCTATCTGTTCTTTTGCTGAACTCATATCACAATAGCTATGTTTCTCCTTGCTTCTCACCTGCGATTAAGAAAAACCTAAAATTAATTATAAAATGGAAAACACGAAAAAATCATTACAAAATAGAGTTTCAGAAGCATCGTAAATTGGTTAAGACGGACATTAATCTAGCTTACACTTTATACATTCATCGCAGCGAACTTAACCTTATAACCAGCCCACGTGCCTTTTGGCAATTTGCTCGTTCCAAACAAGGTGCTATTAGAATTTCCAGAAAAGTTTACGATGCCGCTGGTGAATACATCAACCCGGAACTAATAGTCAATGCATTCGCCTCAACTTTCTCTAGTGTTTTCTTGCCAGAGTCTTTGGGCTGTGATCTACCAGACATAGTTTCTAACTTACCACCATTATGTATGCAATTTGTTTCGGGGGATGAAATTATACAATGTATAAAATGTCCAAGTAACTAATTATCATTCCCTGTTTCCTCGTTAAGGACTGTGCTAGTATTTTTGCTACTTCTTTATTTATAATCTTCAAGATAGCTCTCGGCACGTCTACTTTTCCTGGTATGTGGAAAGTGGCCAGAACCTCGCCAATCTTTACAAAGGGTGATAATTCCAACATCAACAATTATATACCTGTTCCTGTAATTTTCTTCTTAGCTAAAGTCTTTGAATTACTAATCTGTAAGTGCATCTCTAATAGCACGAGATTCTACCTTTCTATATCTCAGCATGGATTTATGTCGCACAGGTGTACCGCAACTAACCTTGCGCAAATTTCTCCAAAAATAACTGAAATTGTCGAGGGGGGTGGCCAGTTGGATGTTATCTACAGCGACCTTCTTCGTCCGTGCGTTCGACCTCATAGATCATCGTATTTTGTTGGAAGAATTAAGTTTCGGCATCGGTAAGGATTTTCTTGAATTAATTCGATCATATCTTCTGCGCAGAATTAATTATGTCCACTTAAATGGCTTTAAGCCCTGACTTTTTTTACTCAACCGCTGGAATACCCCAGGGTTCTAATCTTGGCCCTCTTTCCTTTGTTATATACATCGATGACCTTCTCAAATATATCAACTGCCCCGTATTAGCCTGTGCCGATGATATTAAGATCTACCATACTATTAAATCCCCCAATGACGTTGTTCTTTTGTAAAGTAATCTAGGCCAAATTTACTCCTGGTGCTTAGATAATTACCTTAAACTAAATATCGATAAAAGTTTTCTTTTTATCTTTCACGAAAAAATTACATATAATCGATTCTCAGTATTGCATCAATAGTACTAACATTGTTCGCCAGTCTTCAATTAAGGACTTAGGTACAATATATGACGAAAAATGTACTCTATCCACTCATGTTTCGGAAGTCAACTGCCTCGAAATCATTAGGATTCATTTTTTGCACCTGTAAGGATTTTACCAGCATTAATGCCATCAAGACCCTTTTTTATTCCTACGTTGTTTCTAAACTTGAATACACTTCCGTTGCTTGGTGCCCTTTTTATGATATTCAAATAAATGTTCTCGTAAATTCTTGAAATATCTATCTTATAAGATCGATGGTCGTTATCCTATACGCGGAATATCTTATACTGAAATGATTGGGAGACATGGGATTGTTGCACTTGTCGAAAGGAGGAACATTAATGGTACAACCAAATCGACCCGTCTGATTTACTATCGAGAGTTGCCACGTCTGGAAGATCGAACCAACTACTTCGCAGTCCTACTGCTCGGAAGAGCGTACTATGGCGAGCACCTTTAGTCCACTCGGCAAGAAACTTTAACTTTAGCCTTGATTTGCCTTAATATTTTGTTCTTAATAATGTTTAATTTTTGGTTTTCGAAATGTATTTTGATATGTATTCTTTTTTGTTATTGTTTACTCTCATGTATTATCTTTTCTATTTTACTGTCCGTTTTGTATTTTATATCTGTTAGGCATGTAATAAACTTTTGTTACGTGCATAATGATTGGGGGGTGCTCAGAGATCATTCGCTATTTAAAATATATTAAAATAATAATGCATGCCACCTACTTGTGTGAATGATAAAACTATTCTTTATTACTAACTCTTCAGGCTTTTGAACAACCTCTTCCCATTTAGTCTCGTTACTTACTAATTTATCAATACCCCACTGTCTCGACTTCTACCAACCGTAGTCCGACCTAATGCCCTCTTTATTAATTCTTAGTTGGTATAAATCGGTCGGCGCCTTTAATAATTAATTAAATACCTACTAGACATAACGCTAACTATATTTAAATACCTACTTAACCTACTACTATTATTATTATATGTGTGCTCAATTTAAAAGATATAAATAATGCAAGTTGGCTCACCAATGCGATCTTTTTTTTTTGGTTACAGTATCAATCAGTAAAGCGTGACAAACGGCTGCACACGCAGAGGCGCCGTGAAAGGAGCTGTGTTTACTATGTACATACAAGGAATCGAGTGGACGTTCGGTTATTATCGGTTGATCGGTGTGCGTGTACTATTTATAATGTTCGAGAAACTAATGGAACCGTCCGGGGCGCACCGCGCAAAAGTAGACACTGTATTAATAAACAAAATAATAGATTATTACCTTTTATTGACGTATCGATGATCACTGCGGTAATGTGCGACTGCCATGGTACGCCGCGTAGTACTGCAACATAAGGAATGCTTCCATTGTCGATTCGATCAGGCTTCGACGACGATCTGAAAATCTAATGAAGTAAGATTTGCGAAATTCAAATACTCCTGTATCTCTTCCGTGCAGTCTTGAATTCCAGATATAGATCGAACCTTTTCTAAATCCGAATTTTTATTTAAAACTGCACAAAATTTTTTCGCGACATCTAGTCCCATAGGATCCGTCAAGCTTTCTAGAGCGACTGCTAAATTGTTGATGTTATTTAGCGAGTCTTGTATCGATAAGTGAGTATTTTCTAACTGCGAAATAGTTTGTGTCACTACAGAATAGTTTATGGAAATGTCATCTATTTCTTTTTGAACGTCCGAATCGGAAAAAAGTTGCTGACTCTCGCGAACCGCTTGAGAATTAGAAGAATTAAGTTTGAAAATGACATCTTTCACTTGGGAATAATATTTGCGATAGTAAGATACTGCGTCAATCCATGTTCCCCATCGTGTCAATACAGGCTGAGGTGGCAGCGGGATTTGCGGGTACAATTTCTTGAATACGCGGATATGTTAGATATAGATTTCACAAACACTTTTTTGGTAGATGATATTAAATCATTTACCCGAAGATATTTGCTTCGAGTTGCTTCTGCTACGAGATGACATGCGTGTGTGAGGCATGTTATGTGAAGAAGAGTCGGAAAGTATACTTTTAACATCCTACCAGCTTTCAGCGTTGTTGTGGCCCCGTCAGAAACAAACATGGTGATTTGGGCTCCTACGATACAAAATTCTCTTAACATATTTTGTATTTTGTTTACAGCAGTTTCGGCATCAGTTCTTTCAATCCTTTCACTGGCTAACAACAAGGAAGCTGCTGGACCATTACGTTTTAAAGGACGCGCCACAATATGAGTCACGCTGTGTTTCTGAGCATCAGCAGTTTCGTCCACAGTGAGCCAAGTTTTTTGATTTCTCAACTCGTCTTCTATATAGTCTTTTATTGTACTTTGCACATGTGGTAAATTGTACCGCAATTGTCTTTTTGTTGGTAGCTTCCATGATGGAACATATTTATCCCAAAAAGACGAAAGTTTTCATTATCTTCTAGGTGTTGTGGGATGTTGCACGTGCTCAACATGAAAATAAAGTCAAGAATTGCCAGTACGGAATATTGTTTCTTAAATTCAATACATGACGTTTACTATTAATATGACTTCTAAATTCAAATGTCGTGTGACCTAGCAATCCTATGCCGCAAAATTTGCAACGAAAGTGCGAACCTGTAAATTCCAAACCAGGGAAACGCCAAATATATTTCTTCACATGCGATGCAAGAGGTACACCACGCTTACGTCCCATGTTTTCGAAAACCACAATGAGAATCCGATAAATAACCGAACGACCAAACTCCTCAATGTTTACTGCATTACTGAACTCTGTCACGCTTTAATAATCAGCGAAAATATGACTACAACATTGGTAATTTAACGAACGTCGACAACTTTGAACAGCCTGTATATTTGAACAACCGTCATTATACGGTGTTAATGATGTTTCTAACGGCATGCAATTACCTAAATTTATTTGTGTGATATGTAAAGGTGATACATTGAATACATATTAGAGACACGCATTTATGTATATATACTGTTGACAGTAGTTTTAATAATTAGTGTAATTAAAGAGATTTCATTTTGATAACGGTATTGTTATATCTTTTGTTTCTATATGTTTTTTGCCGTGTAAAAATAAAATCTATGTTCTATAAAATACCATAATTCATTTTTCTTTTTAAGTAATGTAACTCACTAAGCATAACATTCATTAACATAGAAAAGAACAACACCCTTTTTCATTAACGCAAAGTTATTACCTACCTAAGCGATATACCTCTAAATATTATGATCCTACCGTTAAAATTAGCATAAGAGCTTCATTGGGGTACCACGGTTAAGGATTTCGACCGCTTAAATCACTGGTTGTTGTTGATATTGTATATGTGAGTTGCCGATTCATTAATAATTTGTAATCAGCATCGCTATTGTATTAATTACAACGTCATGCAACAACGGTTTCCTTCAGACACTACCCCAGCAAGGTAAGTGCTATTTCAAATTATTGCGTGTTCTTGCGAAGTAGCACTAAGTACTTACGTCCGTATAGAAGTGTACGGCATTTAGTCGACACCTCTACCGATGATGTCAGTGTAATCGAAGACGTTAGAGTGGTTTCTTTTTGTATTTTCCTCCATCTCGGGATGTATCGCACGTAAGATTACCTCAAAAATGCTCGTAGTATATATAATGCATGTCCTTTTTTTATATAATTGAAAATGGTGCTTTTTATGCTGCTAGCTTCTACATGTTCAAAAAAAAAATTATTGCAGGGATGCTTAATTGTTGTTCTTGCAAACTATTGTCTAGCTCTTTGTTGAACACCTTTTTCGATTCAGAATTAAAAAACTATTCAAAAGACTATTCTTCCATATTTTTATAACTTTTAGTACTTTTTGTGCTGCTAGCTTCTACATGTTGGAAAAAAAAAATTATTGCAGGGATGCTTAATTATTGTTCTTGCAAACTATTCTAGCTCTTTGTTGAACACCTTTTTCGATTCAGAATTAAAAAAACTATTCAAAAGACTACTTTCCCTTATTTTTATAACTTTTAATACCTATAGAAAACCCACATGTTAAACAAAGAAAGAAAAAGCGGAAACAATTTTAGGATGTTTCAAAATTATTATAGTTGAGAATGAATTACTTATGTATTTTGAATTTAACAACCTTAAATGTTGTGTTTTTTGAATTCCGTTATATTATAACATTATGCAACAAGGTGTCCATAAAGATTCAATAGTACGAAGTGTACAAAAATGTTACTTTTTTTCTATTTTCATTTTGTTTTCGGTTGTTACATATTATATGTCTTTTGCTATTATTTATTTTTTAGGCATACGGAAATTGCTTTTACCTTTTTCAAAATCTGTTTTCACCTAAGGAAGAGATGAATTGCGTTATCCTTTTCCCTTTAAATGTTTGTCACATTCTGTAAGCAAAAAAGAAATAACCAAATTATCTGTGATTTTAGCGTTTTAGCGGTGGTCATAAAGCATTTACCACAGAGCACCAATTTGGACTCACTTGAGTATTTGTGTATATTCGAAAGCCTAAAAATTGAAGTGGGCGAAATCCTTGAAATATGAAGTGTGAGAAAACGCAAAAGCATATTTTAGTTTTACCTTGCAGTAACATACCAAAACTGGCAAACAACAATAAGTCTTGGTACACTCCGCACCACACAAATTATTAATTAACTCGGAACAGTCGTTTTGAGGACTCGTGGGTCCTCATCGTCAGCCGCGTAACCGAAACCCGCTCTATACAAACCATGCGAAAATAAGGAGAAATAGACGAAAGGGTCTTGTTACCACGAAGCGCAAAACATGTGGCTGTCCCACCCTATCCATGAACCAAAATCGTTTTCAAATTGTGCGCAAGTATTACGAACAACTAGAGGGTACGGCGATGTGCAATCCGCTGTCCCCTTTCACAGCCAATCTGTTCATGAGTAAATTTGAAACGAGCTTGAAAAAGAACGTATATTTCTTTAGAATTTGGCTTACGTATGTAGACGATATTTTCGTGGTCTTTGATACTAAAAAAAGTACTATTCCAGATTTTCTCGCAACACTGAATTCAAAATTCGAAACTATTAAATTCACATTAGAAGTTTAGTAATTAGAAACAACAAAAAAACTGGAAATAGACATCTATAGAAAGGAAACAAACACTAATAGATACATTATGACCGATTCCAACCACTGTGGACAACACAAAATGGCCGCGATTAGTTTCTTAATTAATAGATTGGTGAATTTCCCTTTGAGTAAAAGTAGGTGCAATAAAGAGCTTACATTCATAAAAAATGTACCTATTTACAACGGTTGCTCTTCTATAGATGTCGATCGCATGCTTAAGGAAGTACAACATAGGCATTATGTAAGAAATTCCACGACCTTAATCTCAGCAGAAACCCGCGATAAGAAATTTATGAAACGTCCCTTCCACAGAATATCGAAAGGTAAAGTTTTTAGGGGGCAAGACGTGAACGTATGTTTCAATTCCCGAAATACACTCATAAACCTTTTTAGCAATCCGAAAGATAAACCGGACATGAAAGAAAGGTCGGAAATTTATAGAATTGCATGTAATGACTGTGATAAAGCCTATACTGGTCAAACGAAACGAGCGATAGGTAGTGGATTCAATGAACGCATCAAGTGCTATAGGTGCGGGAAGATAGAAGCGTCAAGTGTAGTACAACTCATCAACGAAACCGGGCATAATATTAAATTAGAAAGCCTGAAATTGATTAAGAACGTAACTTCGCCGCGAGAATTAGACGCTTACAAAACTATTTACATAAAAAGGAACTCAAATTTAATCAATAGAGAGAACGAATCATTACATTACTCCTGTCTTTTCGATTTATTACGGTAAGGCGGAAGGAACACAAATTTGACGGATGTGGGACAGTCACATGTTTTGGGCTTCGTGGTGACAAGACCCTTTCGCCTATTTCTCCTTATTTTCGCATGGTTTAGTCTTAAGCGGCAGAAGTAGGTACATGTATATTTTTCTTGACAGTAAGGCGGGTTTGTTAGAGTTAAAATATTTTCTCACATCATTCGGTCACACGGCTGACGATGAGGACCCACGAGTCCTCGAAACGGCTGTTTCGAGTTAATTAATAATTTGTGTGGTGCGTAATGTGTCGAGACCCATTGTTTTTTGCCATACTACCCCACAATACTATCATTATTGATTTTTTACTAAAACTAGGTATTACTAATTTCATAGCTAAATCTGATAAATGTACATGTAAATGAAAATAGGTGCAACAGTTGCTTTCTTTACAATCTAGTAGCAATGTAAGTGTTGGCTAGTCCTTTTGGAAATGTTTAATACACAGATATAAGCACGACAGCATTATTTGGTTTTCTATGCCCGGCATCCTCACCAAAATTGTACCATTTAATTTGTAACATCTAAATTATAAAAGCTAAAAAATGTGTTACAAATTGCTTATTCGAACTTTAAGATATTCCCTATTTGAAACTTTCTGTTATAATCTAATGCAAATAGCGTGAATATTTTCAGTTAGTTTTCTTATCGCATTTTAAATTATTTATTTTAAAATGACATTGTTTTTTTTTCTCAAAGGCAGTATGTTTCATGTTTAATCCTTCATAATATAGCTACAGCTCCATTGCTATTACAGCTACTTATGTACATGGCCTTATCTGTACTTATATCTAGTATAAAGTCGCGAAAGCAAAGTGTATTGTATATTTTTTCACTTATAATTAGTTTCTTTTGCTGTACAACGCACAATTCCAATGGGCTGTCTCATACACGTACTACGCTTCATTTACATTTACTTTAGTAGCGTTTGCTTGCGTTTATTTATTTATGAAGTGACTTTGATGTATTTGACACCGTTCTGCCACAAATGACAAGAAAATATGGGTAATTTGTGTGTCTGTTCATATTAACATGTAGATGTATAGAATTCCGATGATTTTGTTTGTAAAGTGAAGTGAATGTGAATGTAGTAGCAAGATAACTAAAGTCTATTTCCAAGAAAGTCGGTGTAATCAAACATGATTTAAGCTATCATTAGTTCTAGGAAAATCAGTTAATATTGCCAGTGGCGGCTCGTGGTCAAACTTACGGGGTGGTCATATTGGCAAAAAAGTAAGTCTTGCCATATATAGATTGGAATTTCAGAACAATTTTTCGTTTTTTTGCTATTATTGCATCAAGTTCTGGCAAACGGCGACTATTCCCTTTCAGTTCTAAACGTTTCTCAAAATTTAGTACACTAACCCTTGGCTTATAGAAAATTTATTCGATATTTAATCACGGATTAGCACGTTAATCTTTGATTAACTTAATTTTATGATGTTTATTCATTAATCACGATTAAACAACTTTAACCATCAATTAAAACCAAATGTCACTTTTACATCTGGCAATATTAACGAGAAAAACGTAAAATACCAAGGAAATTGCTGTTGTTTGCATTAATTTAACAAGAATCTCTTTAAAATAGAACAGATAATCATCTAAGTGTAGCCGTTAACATACCGTAACATATTTTTGTGCTGCTGATCGCCTCAAATTTAATTTTAATTTTAATTAATTAATTACAAGTTAAACCAGCTCAAAATGTGTATGCAGACAGTAATTAATTTAATTGCAAATTAAATTTTAATTAGAGGTTAACTTAATTCATACTTAAAAAATGTTCTGTAAACAGAGGGTCATGCTTCGTAGTTCTTTCATTTTTTTCCACCACCGACGAGTGTTTAAAATGCATAACAAAAAAGCTTTTGATATTTCGATAACCCGCTAAAACGAAACTAAAACCCGAATACGAAAAATACATACCAAATAGTGAACACGTGCTTTACTGAACTGGGCTCTTGACCCGAGCTGCACATTCTACATGTTACTGAAATTTATTGTTTGTAATCGTGCAAGGTCGGAAAATCTTCGGTTCAATTTGAGACAACGGGGTCATGTCGTGAAACCAGCCGCGCCTAACGAACACACCATTTCACATATATAGGTGCACAGATGTATACATTTACAGTGGGATGATTGTATGATATGTCGTGTATCGTTCTATTCTATCTCAATAAATATACATTGAGGGCCTAAAGTGTCCCCTCGTGCTAACTTTGGAGCGACAGTGTTTTTAGAAAAAATAGGGCGATTACGATTTTTCGTGAACTAATTTTTGCCGTTATCGCCAGTTCAATTGTATTTCCGGTGTCGCCGGAAGTGACGTCAACTTTCTTATTTTAAATAGAATACCCCGTATATCTTTAGATGTTTGGAAAGGTAATCGAAAGGACACCACATATGTTACACTTTAACTTAAGAAATATGACGATATGCAGCAATAAAGGTTTTGGTAATATATTTTTGTTGTTACGCAAAGTTGGCTAGGAAATTTGTTTCTTGTGATGCCAGATTGATCTAAAGAGCTCGTTGCTAAGGAAGGTAATCATAACAATTGCCAAACTGTCAAATCTCAATTCCAAAAGCGTAAATTATTCTTGCTGTTTATTGTTATTATATCCTGCATTTGTCATACGTTTCTTCTTTGTTCTCGTTACTATTTTCTTTCATTTTAACTTGTTTTGTTAATTGTTGTTATTTCCTTACTTTATCGAACTTTATTGCAATTAATTGATTATTGATTAATTGTTGTTATTTTTATGATGGCCTCGGCACGATCCATGGAAAATTGCTGGGTCAATTTTAATATTATGTAAATTTGGCAACAATTATCACCTTTTTTGCCGTGATTGCGCAATAAATTGTACAATAATTTAAATCATATTATCTTCTGCTAAAGCAGTCTGCCCTGTAAATTTTATACTATCTATCCTTATTTAGCGCAGTTCAAATATCTCCGGTTGTACAAGGGCAGTGTTCATCATGTTCCACTTCGTAGTAATTGTTGCCAAATTCACGGAATATTAAAATTAAGTACTTGATGTTTATCTTACGTGGTCCATGCGGAGGCCATTGTAAAATCAACAACACAAACAACAGACTTAAGAACAAACTTACCATAATTAATTAGTTACAACAAAGTTCGATAAGGTAAAGGGGAAACAACAATTAACAAAACAAGGTAAAATGAGATAAAATGGCAACTAGCACAAAGAAGGAAGGTATGACAAATGCAGGTTATAATAACAATAAATAACAAGAATAATTTACGCTTTTAGAATTAAGATTCGACAGTTTGGCAATTCTTATGATTACCTTGCTTAACAACGAGCTCTTTAGATCAATCTGGCGCCACAAGAAGCAATTTGGCGCTCTTTCCTAGCCAACTTTGCCTAACAACAAAACAGATTAATAAAATCTTTATTGCTGCATATCGCCATATTTCTTAAGTTAAAGCGTAACATATGTGGTATCGTTGGATTCGCCTTTCGATTGTCTTTTCAAAAACATAAAAATATACAATTGAACTGCCTATAACGATAAAACTTAGTTCACAAAAATTAGAAATCGAGCTATTTTTTCTAAAAACGCTAGCTTCTGTCGTCAGCATGATGGGAGCACACGTTAGAACCGCTCTGTATAGACATCTTACATTCGTACACAAACGATATTACATTTTAAGGAGGACAGATAATAATTTTAAAGAATATTTTGTTAGTTGGTTGGAAATATTTTTGGGAAATCATTGACCAATTGATCTAATGGAGAAGGTGCCGCTGAATATTACGCATACCTTCACTAAGAGTTCATTATAATCCTTAACACCTTAACCAGCAACGAATAATAAGCTATAATTAGTTACAATATATGGAGCACGTCAATCTTTTTCCATATGTCATGTTCCCTTGTATGAAGGGAACTTTTCGAACAGTTTTAATTTAAACTCGGGTTAGTGATTGATATGCTTGCATAATGAATACACGGTCGAGGTTCCAAACACAACGCTTCGATTCGCGGACGAAATTGAAAACTAAATATATTGATGGGCATCACGTTAAGGGGGTTTAGTAAATCACGCGATCGCCGCATAAGTTTTAACATTGCGCGGTTTAATCTAATTGGATTAATAGCAAAGTTAGATGATCTAATAATGGCCGTAAAAAAGTTCGCGGTCATGCTACTAAGGCGGCTACATAATTAAGCTAATGGCCAATCGTTAAGATAAGAGAGTAAATCAGCACATATGTACATATGTGGTTAATAAAGCTTATTTACATTCATTTTCCATTCGCGGTAGGCATACATATATGCATTTCTAGGGAATTAATCTTCCGATCAAGTATGGTTCATGTAATTTTATGCCATTTTAGTGTTTTATCTTTAATGTATGTTTTATTACATGAATCTATAATAAATGTGAATTTTTTTATTCTTTTTATATTTGCTATTATTTTCTTAGGAACCTAGGCTCTTTTGTTATCTTCTGCACAAAAAAAATACCAAATAGATAATAGAAATGAATTAATAACCTTTATGACCATGTTAATAAGTTTTATTACAATTATTATGTTACCTTTTAATATCTGGTACGTACTTTTTAATATAGTGTACACTATGCCAAGAAAGTCTGAAATATTGCTAATATTTGAAAAGCTATTTGTGCTAAATGTTTTCTTTTCTAAATTTGTTTCTCTAACTATACAGGGTGAGTCACAAAAATACCAACTTCTTTATTTTAAACGAGACACCTGTATAATTCTGAAGATTTTACTAGTCCTCTGAAACATAAATAGGCTTATATAAAAAAAAACTAAAATTGATTAATTGCAAATCAATATCTACAGTTATGCTTACTGACGCGACGGTTCAAAGGTAGCTTCATCAGAAATTATGTTATAGGCAACATCACGATCAGCATTGCACCCGTAAATTAAAATTTAGCAAAATCCAAAAGCCATCTTCGACGAGAGGATGAATCTTCTCGCTTTTAAATAATTTTGCAGTTGATTGGTAACACATATTGTTGTCTGGCTCAAATTGCCGAAGTGATCGATTTGTATTATCTTGTAGGTCAATTAGAATATCTAAAGGCATCACTACCAGTAGCTATTTTGCCCGATCTGCGCCTGTCTTTCATACTTCTTGCTTCTTTCAATTTTTTAGGAGTTTGCTTACACAATACTAATTGCTGGGCAATTAGGAGAGGTTCGTAGTGTCTTTCTTGGTTCGCTGCGTTTGAGAAGGTTTTTGGTGTTGTCTTCTGACCCTCCTTATATACCTTGACGCCGACTCACCGTATCCATTCCGGTACATTTGTCACTATTTGAGCAGTGCCCATTGCGGGATGTCCTCTTCGTAGTTTTATATTAGAATACAGATGCCACATCACCTCTCGAGCAGTTCTTGTTTTGCCTAACGCAAGACGGCGTTGCGTCTGAGAGAGACGAACAGAGTTTTTCTAAATTTATAGCACTGAGGTATCTGGTAGCCTGATGAATCATTTACATCTGCAGATACCGCAGTACTCAGGCGCAACGTCATTTTGTGTTAAGCAGAACTTTGGCATCCAAGAACTTTGGCAGCATGTATTCCGGTTTCTGTCGCTACTTTCTAGATGGCATGACTATATCTCTTGGCGCTAGGTGGCGCCAGAAAATATTTCAGCGTTGCTTTTTAGAAATTAATGGTATAAACTGAGAGGCAAACAGCGATATGCGTTAGGAGAACAAGCGCCCGGAGCAACGCCGGGTTGGCAGAAACATGCACGTTGGCTAGTGCTTTTCTCTCTTCACATTGCTTTGCTGGGAGTGCTTCCACCAATACGATGAACTATATTAGCATTATTTTGGTTATTGTTTCTAGGCACTTTTTTGATGTGTATTTAAGGCCAGAACTAGAAAAAAGAATCACTCTTATTTGATGTTTTCTTCACCTCAATTTACACTTCATAGAAAACATCTTGTAATTTGTAGGAAACGGAAGGAAGCCAAATTATTCAATTCAGAGCCAGATATAGCCTCGAAAAAGGCCTGGGACTCCGGATTTCCTCCAGGTATTACGGTTGACGAATTACATCGCTATAGAAAGAAACGACCGCAAGGTTTATTACTCCATTTAGTAAAGCGAAATACTAGATTAATCCGTAGAATTCATTTTGCAGGCTTCAGAGAACAGGGCGAACATTTGTATACAACAGAAGGATCGTTCAAATCAATAAAGTCCGAGTACAAGAAAAGATACAGAAATTACTTTCTGGAGGATCTCTATTATTTGAAAGGTGTATCTAATATTGTGGTACGTTACGCTTGGTGATAAAAAATTACATCAGTTATAGTTGTACGGAAAGTAATAAAAGTTTAGAAAAGCAAACTTTTGTTTTTATCTTCATAGAAATTAAATTACTAAAACTTTTATTACGTTCTATGTATATGAATTTGTCCTCATTATGCACGCACACTTACATCCTGCTATTGTACGTCTTTTAACTTTAATACATATTTTTATTCTAGGTATTGTATACAGGGTTGGGATAAAGTATGGAACCAAGCAAATATTTTTAAAACGGAAACGATGATATTGATGAAACTTTGTAGGCAAGTGTCATGGCGCACAGTGCATCTGATTTCGAATTTTTTGTTGTTACCGTACTTCCGGTTTAACCGGAAGTATGCATATTTTGCATATTATAATAGACCTTGTTTTTTTCCGGTTTCGTTCATACTGGTGTTAGTATCATTATCTATTAAAAATGGAAAGGAAAAGCACTTCACATTTACTGAACAATTAATTTTATTTATTGTAAATTAATGGCAAAATGAGGATCATCCATTATAAACAAAATCATTTTAAATGTTCAAACTCCTCGCCGTTTACCTCCTGATAATATGTAAGCCTGTTAAGAAATTTTTGAGTTACCTTTTCCAAGGCTTCTACGGATTAATTCACATTCAACGACTATTCTTTGTCTCAACTCCTACATAGTAGTTGGTCATCTACTGTGAAAACGTGATTCGCGGTGACTCCAAACGAAAAAAATCTAATAGACTAAGGTCTGGAGAACATGTAGGCCACTTAATGAATCTTCTAGGTCCAATCCATCGATTTGTAAAAGTAGCATCTAAAAAATTCCCAACTCGTCTATCATAGGCGCTCTATCCTGTTGAATCCAAAGATTTTGAGGTAACTGCCCAATGTGTGCCCAAAGTGCAGAAATAATTTGGTTGTTCAATAGATCCAAATACTTTTCCCCATTTAAGTTTCCGTCTATAAAAAATTCAACATTCGACTTTTGTGGATGTTGAGTGTGGGTTTCATGAATCCAATGAGGATTCTTATTTGACCAATACCTTGAATTATGGCAATTAACTCTTACATTTAAACAAAAAGTTGCCTAGTCAGAAAAATACCACAGTTGCAAAATGTTTGTAATATCTACATTACAAATTTTCATCATTATTTCGCAAAACTTCAACCGTCGGTGAAAATTATCTTCTGACAATTCTTAAATCAAGTGTACTTTATAGGGATGGTACTTTTCTCTTTCCAATATTTTCCCAACAGAACGATGATCTATACCATGGCTTAGTGTCAAAGTTGTGGTCGAATTTTGAGATGATTCTTCTAATTCAATGGCAATGTTTTCTATAATACCTTCGTTAGTTGCGGTTTGTGGTCTTTCAGTTTTTGGCAAATTTTTAACCGTCCAAGTCAAACTAAAATGGTTTCATGTTTTAGTAACAGCTAAACGTGTTATAGGATTTCTTTCGGGATACAAATCATTAAAAAGATGACGCACTTCTTTATGAGCTCTAACAAGTTCGCCAAAACCGATCATCATTAAAATTTCAATATGCTATTTTTCATTTATATACACCTTTTTCATTTATATACATCATTCTCAGCCGTACAATCAGATAGACTCTGGGAACTGCAATCGAAACTAGGGTCAGTATGAAGTACCTTAAACCCTTTTATCCTCTTATACTAGAGCTGGCTCTGGTCGCGCAGCTCGGAGTTTGAATGGTGGAAAGATGAAAAAACACGCAAGGTGGGTCGTCATTTTAGTGATGATATGACGGTGTCGTGTTAGGGGTCTTAGATGGTCGTCGGAGGCATTGGCCGTTGCTCAGCGAAGAAGTCTGCTGGACGGCGGGTCCTCACTCGAGGTGGGGTCTGTCCTGGGGGACGACGACCATCTACACGCTGGGGTTTTCGCTCCGGAGGGCCCTTTCCCACACGGAGGTGAGGATCTTCTCAAGATGCTGGCGGATCGGCGGAATGTCTAGATCTCGACGAATCTGTTCATTCTTCACGTACCAAGGGGCGTCGACGATGATTCGAAGAGTCCTGTTTTGAAGACTTTCCAGACTCAGGAGATGCCCCGGAGCCGCCGATGACCAGGCCAAGGCGCCGTAGGTCAACAACGGCTGGAGATCAGATAGACGTGAATTAAATAAACTTGACAGTTCTTCAACAATTACCTACCAGATGGTACACGTTTAGTTTTATTAATAAATAAAAATTCAAGTTGATTTTGCTTACCGCGATAGTTTTTAGTCTAATGTGTAAAAACTAAACATTAATTATGAAGTGCTTTCCATTTTTTTTTACACGTAATGGTACTAAAACCAATATGGACGAATCCGGAAAAACATTGTCTATTATAATATGCAAAAATATACAGGATGTCCCACTTAAATAAAATAAAATTAAGGATACTTACAATTAAACCGGAAATCAGATGTATTTGCTTGGTTCCATACTTTACCCCTACCCTGTATAGGAATGTATTCAGTATAGAAAAACGATGAGTTAGTCGAATTTAATCATTTATAGTACCTTAAGCTTTTCTTATTGTTAGACAATAATTGTTCCATTTGACCCTGAAGAATGAATAGGCTGACTCTGTCAAATGCAGCCAATAACAATACATAAAGGGGTCGAATGTACTCTCATAACTACCTTTTTATAAATAACTTTTTTGTTTACTTTACGAGCTTATTGATCTAAAACGTAATTATTTACTTAAATTTTTAATGAAGATGGAAAACAAGAGAGTGAAGGCGTTTCTAATTAACTGTCTTCAAGGTAAAACAATCAATGACGAACAGAAAAACAATTACAGTGAATATTGAATTTTTATCAACTTTGCAGTTCCTTTTTTTGGTAAATAGATGGTTGTTTATACCGGGAGGACACGAAGTAAGGAGACACGAGGACAAAAAATATTCTTAATGAAAGTTGAATAGTTATCATAATATCCCCTCAGACTATGACGTCATCAAAAATGTTTTCTTAATGGCAGTTTCAATTTTTTATGACAATTATGACAAATTTCGGGAGTATTCTATTTCGATTTTCGCCCATGTAAAAATACGAGGTGTGGCAATTAAATTACTGGTGCTACTATCGGCAAACAGCGAGCATGCTACGGCAGGTTTGAACACGTCTGTGCTTGTAGATGCTTCCTCCGCCCTGAGCTCGATGGGCACGGTTGTACGTCGCTCAGTCTCGCTGTAGTAATCGTCCGTTCAAGTCGTTACGCTAGCGTCGCGTTGGAAAATTGCAGTGTTCAGATCGGGCAACGAGTTAACCTCAAGTTTCTTGTGAAACACGATGTTCTAACTACCCTTCGTGAACGAGTGAGAAGATGAAGACCCGATTTGTGGAAGAGCAAATCCTGGATGCTCCACCAAGACAATGCGCTAGCCCATTCCGTCTTGTCTGTGAAGGTGTTCTTTGCGAAATCCGGCTCCACCGTGTTGGACCACCGATCGTACTCGCCCGACCTGGCCTCCTGTGACTTTTTTTCCTAAGGTAAAGTCGGAGCTTAAGAGGACAAGAGTTGATAGTGTGGAAGTGGTGAAAGCGAAAGGGATGGAGGTTCTCAACAAGCTGACAGAAACGGACTTCCAACACTGCTTTCGACAGTGGAAAATTCGTATGGAGCGTTGTAGGAATCGGCAAGGAGAGTGCACTGAAGGGGATAAACTTTGTAATGTAATTGGTGATCAATAAAATGTTTTGTAGCACTAGTCCGGTTATTTAATTGCCACACCTCGTATCATAAGGTTTCATAAGAAAAAAAAATGCATAAAAATATTTATTAATTACAAGAGATGACATTTTAGTTAGATCATAAATCCTAGCCGTATAAAGTAGGTTGATGATATCAGGTCCTGAAAAGTACCAGTTGAAACACAGTATTAAATGGGAAATATTGCTGGAGATAGCGAAGGAAGAAAGACTCGTCCTCGAAGGACGTCAATGGTTGGTTAGGCACCAGATTTAGTGTGTTATATACGCATTCTATTCAATAAAGTACCTACTTGCTAAGAATGTTCAATACAATAAAGTCAACTGAAAATATTAAGAATATTACTTTAGGAATATGCACTGGAAAAAATAGAGCTTTGTAGTGAATTTACATATTAAAGATTTCCTTGGAAATAAATATCGAACAAATGCTCCTTTATACTGTCATTAGTATTTACATTTAATAACCCTATTAGGCAATTCTTTTTATTTTTACGTAAACAGTAGAGAACGCAAATTGGGTTACATACCATAGGCGTCGACTTGCAAAGTAGGTAATCACTTACAGTTCTTGGGTAATATGAATTGTTACGATGTATATTATATTATATATTTATTCATGAATCAATATAAAGGTCCGTCCGGCCCGAATCATAGTAATTTATTTACTAATGTATTTCGTATGATGTATATAAGTAGACACACGCTACGAAATTCTACGCGCTCTCTAGTAGTAGAGAGTTGGTAAACAATTGAATTCTTGTCGATAATGTAGAAAATTGCCAAGAATGTTAACAATTTGTCGACAATGTGAAATGTTAAGTTAAGTACAATAACAAATTACATTTGTTTGCTTCAGTACGTTTACGTTAAACTAAAAGAAAATACATTTGTGAAATGATCTTTTTGTTATACTTCTGTTAGTATTTCCTAGTCAATTTTTCCAAAACATGTCCTTACAAAACACAAATTTGCGCAAGTGCAAGTGTTATTTTAATTGTTGAAAGAAAAGAAAAGTTTTCAGCCTAGCATAGAAACAAGTACTTTTTTGTCAAATTTAGTTTTGCTGCCTTCTCTTTAATACATCCAAGTAGTAGTTGGCATCTTGTTCTGCAAAATAGGCGTTTACGAATCCTCATTCCATGAAAATCTCTGTCCTTTCTTTTTCTTCAAATGCGGCTGTTTTTCCGCAATTTCTGCTTTCAGCTTCCCGGCCGATGGAACCGTCTTTGCCTTTTTTCGGAGCTGATTCACCTTTCACAGTCCACAGTTTCGAATGTGCCTTTGCTTCAGGAGTGCACTGGTGTATCCAACTTTCATCTACAGTTATTAATCGACGCCAAAACTCCGACTTATTTCGCTTAAACTGCTTCAACAGGGTCTTGGAAATGTTAACTTGAATGCGTTTTTGGTCCTGAGTGAGTAAGCGCGGCACCCAAAGCGCGGTTAGTTTTTTCATGCCCAAATCTTAAGTCATTATGTGATAAACACGTTCCTTAGAGATGCCCACAGTCTCTGCTATCTCTTAATTCGACGGTCGTTGGTAGTTGTTGGTAGTGGTTGCGGTTTTTGGCCGTCCCAAACGTTCATCGTTAACCAAGCTGGTACGACCACGTTTAAATTCAGCAAAAACAGAATTTAACTGTGGCAAATGATAGTGCGATGAGTCCCCGTAAACAGGGGGCTCCATCTCGGCTTTAATTAGCATAGGCGTATTGCTTTTCAATTGCAGGAATTTTTCAATTTTTACAGAAACACTAACGTAGACTGACACAAACGACTGTTAATCAACAACTGAGCGTCTAACATAGCTGAAATTTTCAAAAGTATCTTTCAACGCATGCACAATTATACTACTAGAATATTATTGACAAGTAATGCCATCTGCATGTTGAGGCTTGAAACTTTTTAGACAATCCTCGTATGTTATCTATGAGCACATTACTGAGTACTATTAACAAAAATGTAGTGCATCAAAATGTTGATAATGCTTCGGGCCAAACATTATACAATGTTAAATGTTTAGCCCGAATCTTTCATTACATCCAAACATGATCAACATTTTGATGTTTATTAGTTCATTACTAAATTTTGCTAATGAACATCCTAGTCAAAGACTATTTTGTGAAGAAACTAGGGCTATATGTGCTAACAATCGACCTTTACCGATGGGGCCACTTTTTTGGATATACACCGTCTATAGAAGTGAAATGTTTGACTAGGAATTGTCCAAAACAGCCCCCCCCATTTAAAACTAATCGTTATTTAAATTACCCAAGATTTCAATTTATCCCTACAGGATTACTAAGGTTTAACAAACGAGTGCAACGTCAGAGGCGTATCGCGCAAAAGTAGGTACGTGAGATACAGTATTATTAAAAAATAATATATTCTTATCTTTTATTGACGTCTTGAAGTCCACTGCGACAAAATACTACTCAATAAAAGGTAAGAATATATTATTTTTTAATAATACTGTATCTCACGTACTTACTTTTGCGCCACACGCCTCCGACGTTGCATTTGTTTGTCGAACCTTAATGATTACAGATATATCAAACGCAATCATTTCGTTGCACGTACGATGGGACAAAAGTAAAGTTGGATGAGTGGCAAGCGACGAGGTAAGTATTGGCAGTATAGACAAGGCTCACTTTCGTACGGGTTTACTCTGAATCGCCCAGGTTTACTTTTGTCACATTGTACCTTCACCTCGTTATGGGATTGAGAGAAGTAGAAGGAGACGTATCTAGTGGCCAACTCGATTTCCTGATTTAAATTCATTGGACTTCTTGTGGCGCCATTTTAAAAACGTTATCTTTTATATTAATAGGTTACAAAATTTGGAACAATTAAAAGTACGAATGTTTTAATGCAATACCAGCCAAAATAACTGAGAGAGCTGGGATGAGGTTTTCGTTACAGAATTACGTAATGCATAATATTTTTACATGGACAAAAAACGGGATAAAGGTTTTGTAAAAATTTCAACTTTCACCAAGAGCAACTACACTCGAGCACACAGCTAATATTAGAGGCGTTGGTCTCATGGTTTCTTACTTTTCGACTCCACTGTCTGTTCATGATGACATAAGGATTGTTAAGCTAAAATCAGTGCATTTACTTCTTTTGTTCTGTTATTTGTACACAGCAAAGATAACTTCGTTCTTTAATAAACATCAACCTAGTATAACTCAATGAATGCTGTCTGAATCTTTGGGATCTCTCCCAATTCACAAAATGAACATGAACATCTTATTTTAAAATGTCCAGAACATGTTACAAAATAAGTTGGTAGCATTGTTTATTCCTGTACTATAAACATTAATGGGAGCATTTGTAACCTGAGTGTAATTGCAGTTAGTAACGAGATAATTATACTTGTTTATATAATTGTATGAAATTTTAAGCATCTCCTTGGAGGATGAATTGATATGAGTAATATTTGCAAATAATAGAGTCATTATATATCCATTAGTTAGCATGTGTTATTTATTTCGCCGCAGATGGAATATGTGCAGGAAAGTGGCAAAGTTAAGGATGTCAGAATGGATTAATTTATCATACTTTATTATATATTCTGAATTTTTATGAATGCTATTCTAGACAATACATATACCTAATTTGCTTTTCTATTACACTAGAAAAATAATGTCAATGTAGGTTATAATGAAGCAAAAGTTTTTTTATTTTTTGCATTTATAAAACTTGCAAAAATAAAAGCAAAATACTTGTCATTATTAAACATTATTCTAAGTGTACGTAATTACGTAAGTTATCTTGAGATTTTATTGATATATTGTGCACTTTTTCTGGAACCAAAATGCCCAATACAAATAAAGCGAATTTGACAATTTTGCCTTATTGGAAATTAGGTAGAAGCGCTGTTGATGATACATTGAAGATCAAGATGTTAGTTCAGATCGGACTGCGCGAAAGTGGTATAAAGAATTCAAGAATTGTCAAACAGATCTTCGAGAGGAACGACTTCCGGAATACCTTCTATCGTTGACCAAGAAGTTCTTTGCCAAAGAATTGAGGCCACTCCGGTTTTTCAGTACGCGTTAATTATCACAGGAAGTTAGCCCTTCGCATCTTCACAAACTGGGGAAAGGAAAGAGACGATGCAGAGAAGTTCCTCATGAATTGGCTGCGCAACAGGCACAGCGACGAGTGCAAACCTGTAATCAATTTCTTGCCAATCCACAGAACCTCTATTTCTATCCGCGAATTGTAACGTGTGGCGAACAGTGGACCTACGTTCGTAGTCCAAACAAATCAAATCAGTGGTTAATTCGTGGCCAATCTCCAGAACCTTTGATCAAGAGTAAAAACTTTAAAGCAAAGGTAATGCTGTGTGTCCGGTGGAATTACGAAGGTTTTATCCACTTTGAATTGGAAGGTACATACTCCGAACTATACTGCGAACAACTGGATCGAATGTATGCAGTCTTAAGAGAAAGATAATCCCGCATTAGTCAAAGGCAATCGTGTGCTATTCCATCAAGATAATGCTAGAGTGCATACTGCCCAAATAACTATCCAGAAACTATAAGAATTTGATGCGGTAGAATTGCTGTCACATTCCGTTTAAAGCCCGCACTTAGCGCCATTCGATTACTTCTTTTTAAGTCAATGGAACACTTTCTCGCTGGGCGTGTGTTTGCTAATTTATTTATTTATTTGTTTGTTTAATTGTCCAACAGATTATATTCATGTAAGGACAAACAAAAACTAATTACATATAACACATACATATAAGCACATTAAAGTAAACACTAAATACATAATTAACTAACCACTAATTTACAATAATCAATGAAACACACAAATAGTAAATAGTGCTGCTATGACAAAAGAAGAGCTGCTGCTTATTATTATATTTGCTGGCGTGAAGTGAATATCGCACTATTCGCTCTGAGAGGAAACTAAATTAAAGCTACGCGACACAGATACAATAAGAGAATTTAAAGATGAGTTAAGACGAGCAAAGAGATACAATAAAAGGAAGCTGAGACAATAAATCAGGAGAATGAACATTGTTGTGTACTACATTGTATACAAATTTTATCGAGTGTAGCTGTAGTCTCACTTCTAAAGAAACCACATCAAATCTTTGTAGTAGTATCTGATTGTCGAAATCTCCACATGGATAAGTACTTTCCTCCTTAAAGTATAAATATTTGGAAAATTTTCTCTGGACTCTCTCCACTGCTGTTTTATGTGTGGAATAAAAGGAATTGCAAATAATGTTATATACAGTAATATAATTGTATTTGTATGAAAGTGCGTAGAATTCCTAATTAGAAAGCCAAAAGTTTTCATTGCAGAAGATACGATCTGTTCTTTATGAAAGGCAAAGGTGATCGACGATTCGAAGAAAGTGCCGAGGTCTTTCATAATTGAATCACATGAGTGCTTCGCCTGTAAACCAGCAGATTGGTAGAGGCGTAAAATCGAAAGTTACAGTTATATTGTAAGGTCAATAGTGCAACTGCTCCATTTATATTGAATGATTTCTATGCAAAAATTGAAATTATTATATTAGGGTTCTCTTGAAAAAAATTTAGATTATCACGCATGTGCAATCCACTTATGTAGTTCAACATTTATGAGTTCGATATGATAAAGCCAACAACCTATTTCATGGTTACAGAGAATTAAATTTTTGAACTATAAGAAACATTTTATGTAATGTTCAATTCTAAATTAAAATTTTAGGTCTAACGATAGATTTTTCACTGAAATTTTATTATAATATGTCGCAAAGGGTGTATTTGTAATACATTCTTTATAATTTCAAAATTTAGTACTACAATGATTAGTCTTTCAGCAATAGCAGGAAAATAGCTGAAGATGTCCTATCCGATGGTCGAAACGTTATCAAGGCAAGGAGAAAAGGTATGGTTTTAATTCGAAAGCTCGAAACGGTATGTTTAACACTCACGCCTTACGTGTAGGTAAGTTTTTAAATTATTGAAAGCGCGAGTTTTAAAATAGAATTAAATCAAATTTAAACAAGTAAAACAGATTTAGCAGCCGCCTTCGGATAATATATTCTACTTATCGCGGTATCAGCTGGAATTTTGCATAAATTTACATTCGTATTTGCTTCGATCGTCAGAGTGCACTAGTAAAGTGTAGTGAGGTGTATACAGTATAGTCTGTATGGGTGTATGTAAATTGTTGCCCTCGTCCATTTCATACATAATTCATCAGGCTTTCGAGAAATAATTTACAAATTTCGCAATATATTTCACAGTGTCTTGAAGTCATAAAAACGTGGTCAAAGGTGCAATTTCTGAAAATGCGTTGTTAGACAGACTTCGATTAGTTCAGTTTGTTAAGTAAAATATCACGTCTTCTGCAGTACTTTTATTATTTCGAAGCAAACGGGAATAAAAAAAGCATTCTGCTAGTAGTTCTGCAAGCTTTCGTTGAAGAAATTTCATTTATGGTTAACGTTCTGTGACTTTTAAACACCGTGCTTTTACACTGAAGAAAAATTTTATTGTGATGTGCTTGCAGGAATCATCACCTATGCGCGGTAGGAAGCCAGAGGATTCTTTGAGAATCGAAGGTGAACACGACTTAAGAAGTCTGTATCCAGAATCTTATAGACAGCATCCGTTGCATAAGTTAAGCAGGCCAAGGCCGCGCAATACATTGCAGGAGGTCATGGAACGTGCCAATGGAGTAGATGATAGGTAGGTGAGTATTTTATTAGTGTTAGAATATCTTTTGGATCCTTATGAGAGCTTTGCTTGTCTAAATATCCTGTGTGGTTCACGCGTGAACACATAGAGAATATTAAACTAAAGCAAAAAATACAAAAACTTTAAACGGGACCCTAATCGTTACAATCAACTGGGAAAACTTGTGAAAGCCAATGGGAATCCTATATAGTAATTACATATCTCATGTTCAAACCCAAATTAAAGACAACCCACTGTCATTTTGGTAATTTGTATCCTTAAAGAAAGGTAACCTTGGTATTCCACGCCTTCATCTCTAGACAACAGCTTTCAACGATTCTTCCAATTAGTATATTCTTCTTTCACCAAATAAACCATTTATTTTGATGAGTGTAATGTCTTCGAAGCTTTCAATAAGTTAACAAATAAAACTGTGTTGTCTATTCAACTTAACCCTATCAACACCTACTTTCCCGAAACGATAAAATTGTGTCCAACAAAAAAAAAGACGACCTCACTTTAATTAGAAACTATAGACTTATTGCTTTAATAAATAACTTTGCCAAAGTATACGAAATGCTTTTATATAATAATAATAATAATAATAATAATAATAATAATAATAATAATAATAAACCCGTTTATTTCAAATAATAATACAACTATGTGAATGTTCGAAACATGTCATGGAGAAAAAAAAGGACATAATACTTAAAACTAAAATTTTGAAATGAATTAATTAACTATTTGACAGAAAGTCGTTTAGATTATAACAATTTATCTCTCGCAAATAACATTTTAGATTTCTTTTAAATAGATGAAAATTGTTAACACTTCTTATTTTGGGTGGTAAACTATTATAAAATTTACAACCAATAAAATAAGGACTCTTCCGATAGATAGTCTTTTTGTGAGGGGGAGGTAAAAGGTAGTCATTTGTACGAGTATGGTATTCATGAGTGTAATTATATCGGGAGAATTCGTCCCTGTATTTGAAAACAAATAGCAGTGTTTCATAAACAAACAGATCGTAAACCGTGAAGATGGAGTTACTTTTAAAAATGTCCCTGCACGACTCTCTATAGCCCAAACCAAAGATTGTTCTAAGAGCCCGTTTTTGAATTTTAAAAACTCTATCAATGTTAGATGACATGCCCCAATTGATTATACTGTAACGCATGCAAGCTACAAAATTAGCATAATAAAACGTTTTGAAGGTATCTACATTGCAGCAGGTTACTTTCAATTGTCTCAGAATAAAACAAGTTTTCGAGAGCGTTTTACATAAATGATCTATATGTAGGGACCAATTTAAATTTTCATGGATTATTAAGCCTAAGATTTTCGTCGATGATTCAACATTCCATGTATCGCCGTTCACATTTATTTGCGAAATTAATTTATTTTTATTGTGAAAGTAAAGAATCTTGGTTTTGTCATTATTAATAAGAAATCTGTTGTTTGTCATCCACGCACAAACATTAGAAAATATGATTTGTACCTTACACAGCAACTCGGCTACATTGGAAGAATTTACAAGAATGCTTACGTCATCAGCATAAAGGACTATTTCTTGTGCCTGGGGTAAAATTAAAGGCAAATCATTTATATATATTAAGAAAAGTGTGGGGCCTAAAACAGACCCTTGAGGCACTCCAATGCCAGTATCGAGAAAAGACGATTGTGCGTCATCTATTTTTGTACTTTGTTTTCTATTTGAGAGAAATGAGTTAAACCAAGCTAAGGAAACCCCATTAATACCATAATATTGCAATTTATGTAGTAAAATTTTATGATTGACAAGATCAAATGCCTTTGACAAATCTATAAAGATACCCATACAATGTATATTACCGTCTAAATTACTATAAATATGTCTTAAGAAATTGAAAAGAGCGGTATTAGTAGATTTGCTTGGACAGAACCCATGCTGATTAGGACATGGTAAATTGAAGGACATTAAATATTTAGTAAGTTTTTGATTCATAATGGTTTCGTAAATTTTAGAGAATGTAGATAACAGACTTATAGGACGATAATTTGAAAAAACATTTGGGTTTCCTTTTTTAAACAGAGGTTTAATCGTTGACAATTTAAGTTTAGAGGGGAAAACACCTTTTTCAAAAGAAAAGTTTATCAAATAGGTCAAAACGGTAACGATAGATGACACTGAATATTTGACAATAAACGATGAGATATGATCATGACCAGTAGAAAACGAGCTACGCATATTATTAATAATAGAGAGTAATTCTTCCTCAATTATGGGAGACATATAAAAAGAATTACCTAGTAATGGAAGTCTTAAATATGCCACAATGGAATTTCATTGAATATCATGATTTTTAAAGGAAACATTTTCTGATAATAATTGCTCCGGTAAAGTTAGAAAATGTTTATTGAACGAATCACAAAATTCTGATTTAGATGAGGAATTGTTGGGTAAAGCTTTTATCGACTTGTTACTGCTATGATTACTATTCCTTTTAATTATAGACCATGCGGCTTTAGATTTGTTTGAAAATGACTTCATCAAGAGTTCATTACTTCGCGTTTGACTCTTTTGTAAGAAATCTTTATATATCTTTTCATATTTCTTTAAATCTACCCTAAATTCTGGATATTTGGAACTAATATCTTTCAAAAATAACATAGTATTTTTTATATGTAAAATGTCAGTCGTTAAAATTTTATTGTTATGTAAGTTATTTACCTGATGTTTAATTACAGGAAAACACACGTCATGGTAATAAGTAAAAACATTTAAAAACGTAAAAGCTGTGTCTGGACAGGTACATTCATAAACAGATAACCAAGTTTCCTTATTCAACAAAGAACTAAATTTGTTTAACGAATTTTTACAAAATCTGTAATTTGATACATATTCATAGGCGTTTGACTTACAAAATGATATAGTTGTTTTAAAAATTTGAGTATAATGGTCAGACAAATTGTTGTCCATACTTGATACAGAGTAGTTATCATTAGGCAAGTTTACAAAGAAATTATCTAAGCATGATATCGAGTCTTTACCAACACGAGTAACGTCGTTGATCGTCCAGTAGAAGTTATAGGTATTACACAAATTACTAATTTGCTGACGCATAGTTGATTGGATCATAAAATTTATATTGAAGTCACCACCAAGTAGGACAATACTATCTTCACATCCAAGTATATCCAACAGACCAGAAAGCTCCTGTAGAAACAGGTGAAAGTCCGACTGCGGAGGACGATAAAGCACCAGTAATACAATATTAACCTCTACTTTTAATTCCACTGCACATACTTCGAGAACATTATTAGTTACATATATCTACAGGTTCATGCAATTTTATCTGAGGACCAACATAGCACTGTGCGTAAGCGATCCACTGACACTGACCTTACTGCAATTACATAGTTCATGGTCAAATCTCTGGATGACAATTTACAAGTTGCTGTAATCTATACAGACATCGCAAACGCCTTTGATTGAGTTGATCATGAGCTACTTCTACTGAAACTTGCACGGAGTGGTTTTTCAGCCAGATTTGTGTCTCTATTTCAAACATATTCGCTAGGCGAAACACAATACATCACATGCCTTGATCACACATCCGATAAAGTTTTTCATTCCTTTGGAATCGCACAAGGAAGTTATCTAGGTCTCCATATTTTTCTGGTATTTAATCGAGTATTCGAACTCTGCGGTACTGGAACACTGAAACACTTCGTATAAACCCTTACCTCAATACCTCACTCGCACTGGAGGCACGTTTGGATAGCAAGGCTATCATCATCAGCAGTAAATCTGAACTAACAGACTAAGCGAAAAGCTAACTTTATGTAGTCACTTTAAATTATTCAGAAATATGCAAATCTAAAGTAAACAATATTGAAATATACAAATTTAATGTTACGGTTAATTAACTATACATGATATAACAAAGGATAAAGGCTAAAATTTAGTGGTCCTAAACCTGAATTCATTAAGTTGTGTTTGTTTTTGTAAATTTCCATGCCCTCATAACAATTTAATTGAACAATGCTTACGTTGTTAACTAACTTTATATTATCAAACTTATGATTATTTTCCAGCATATGTATGGCAACGCTAGAATTGTCAAATCTCCTGAATTTGAGATGAGCCAAATGCTCTTTGTATCTAACTCTACACACTTGATCACAATCTTTACATGAAATTTTGTAAATTCCCGATTTATTTATGTTATCTACCGGGTCTTTAAAACTTCTTAAGAGGTTTTTGAGGTTATTATTTGAAGAAAAAACAATTTTGCGTACAACTTTAGAAAGATTTTTTTTCCCTATTACTGCCGTCAATACGTTCAAGTATGCTTATATTTCTAACTCTCAATCTATTCTTATGTTTCCTAATAGTATTATAGACCACATCTTCAGAGAGTTCATTTTGATACCAATCTTTAGTTAAAGGAAAACCGAAAGTTTGTGTTCAAATGAGTGATTAGAATCCTGTAAGATAAATCTATTGTTATTAATAGGTTTTCTATATATATGTATCTATTTCTAACTTATTCTTATTTTTTTATTACTGACATATTGAAGTATGGAATTCTGTCTTTTTCTTCTTCGTGAGTAAATTTAATAGAGGGAAATTTTGAGTTAAGTTGTCCTATGAAATTACTGAACATTCGCAGATGTCAAAGATGCAAAAAATTTCATCGACGTATCTGATTCAAAGCTGAGGAAAATAGGTCAAAATATTTTCAAAGTCGGTTTCAAATTTACCCTTAAAGAGGTTAGCCATAAACGGAGATAAGCTGTTGCCTATTGCCGTCTTGCTGCTGATGATGATAGCTTGGCTATCGAAACGTGCGTCCAGTACGAATTAAGTGTTGTGGTAAGGGTTTTAGTGAACTGTTTCAATAAAGATAAAGACTTATTATTATTATTATAAAATGTTTAGGAAGCTTTATTTTAGAAAAGACAAGATAGTGTTCGTATTTTGTTATACAAAGCAGATCTAGATTTTTCATGAATTAATTAATGGATTTTGTTTTCATTCTTGTACCTAGTTATTTTAATGAAAATTAATTACAGCGTTACATGTTAGTGGTATATAAAAATAAAATAATTATTCATATTAGTAAAACACGCAATTTTTTAACATTGTATACCTGTGCATGCCTGCATAATTTATTTAATCGTTAATTAGGATTTTTTTTTTGATAATTATTGTAATTCTATAAATTCGTAATCGTGAATTCAATATTTTATATACGTATACATGCCATTGGAAAATACGTGAATGATTAACTTTAAACACGAACTTCCCCACTCCCTATGCCAACTATATGACCGATTTCTTTTGAAAATTTAACCTAATTTGCATGTGATGATATATCGATCGTTATCCGTGTATGCGCAAGACGCCATGTATAGCTCAAACCACCGTCACAGCTTCATTTTTCATAAACGTCCGCATCCTGATATTGGCCAAGGCGGTGTTCGTCATATGTTAACTTCCCTCATCGCGGTCATTCATTACCGTGGCAATATAGATTATGAATTAAGATAGGCATAGCGGGGATACAGCATTTTAAGCAAACATCCTTGTATCGATTTTCCATAAATTCACATACAACACGCGGGCTTCCTTCGGTGGAATCTTCTAACTCGAGGGGCGAATGCAAATCTATGCTGCCAAAGTAAGCCGCCGGCACCACTATTTTCAGAGCACAACCAGCGACAGTCACGAACGGAACGGTATCGAATCCAGTGTCTTATAGTATCTACCCCAAAATAGTCCATGAAGCCGCGTAGGCGAACGTCAACAGTAATAAAATATCTTCTCTTTTTCCAAGTCCAACACTCGCGCTAACGTTTCTATTTCTTGCTTGTTGTAGTTCGCGATTTTCTACCGAAATAAAATCGAAGTATGTGACGCACAGCGACGCCGCTAGATCGGAAATCGTCAGACAACCATGCCATTTAAAGCAGGAAGGTGATCTTCTCACGACCACTGAGAAAGCGGAGAAATTTATCGAATACCTTTTAATTAAAAGGGAACATATGATAAGGAATCCGACCACCTTAAAATTGGAAGGCGATATGGAACGGAGAACGGAGAATATGGAAAAATTCATACCGTACGAATACCAGGAAAGACCACCTCTTTGCAAAAAGTCGACGAATCTGCATTTGGAAGGGGATTTGACCGTGACCACTGAAAACCATGAGAAATTCGTACCTTTCAATTTGGAAAAACGCCAACCGTTGACGAAGATGTCGACTAACTTGCATATGGAAGGTGATTTGGAGTTGAAGCCTGAATATAGAGATGCTTATGTAGAATTTAAGAAAGTTGAAAAGCAGAATCCAGCATTGCCTTCTCACAATATAAAGTTAGACGGTAAGGATAGTTTCACGGTACTCTTAGAAGAAGTAGAGAAGATTACGCATTTCACTTTGTGCTATTAGATTAGTATTTTTGTAATTAGTTGAGACTAGTACTAGATACACTTTTCAGTAAAGAGCGAGTAGTAATGCTTTGGTAATTATTTTTTCTTAAACCTATTGTTTACTTAAGTAATTTCAAAGAAATACCTCCAAAAGTAGGAAAATAATTAACATAAGCTATAGGGATGTCCAATGCTTAGGAGACTTCCTTTTGTCTCAAGATTAAGAGGAGGCACTTATTTAGTTAGTATTTTGATCAATAATTAATTGCTGTCGTTAAAGCCATCCTGTAATGAACGTATCCTAAAGGAGTGTCGTAGTTTCCTGATTCATCATTGATCTTCCATAATTTTTTTCTTAAATTTCTTCATATTTACATTTGGATCCTTTTCTGAACCATGATTTTCCCTTTAATTTAAAAAGCTTTTTGGTCAAGTTAATTCTTTTGTTGGGATGATCACCAGCAGACTTTAAGGGATGGCAAGAAGAAGTTGTAAAATGAAGACTTTTTTTTTCTCGTAAACTGTGTTTATTTCATAGTTTAAATGTTGAAACCTTGACATTTAAACCCCGTAAATTGTAGTACTCAAAATCACATACTTTAATAAGGTTGCAAAAACTGAACTATTTGGAACACTGAAACAGTTCACTAAAACCCTTATTGGACGCACGTTTCGCAGCTAAGCTATCATCATGAGCAGTAAAATTTGAATTCAGTTTTACTACTGATGATGATAGCTTGGCTATCGAAACGTCCGTCCAGCACGATTAAGTATTGTGTAAGGGTTTTAGTAAACTGTTTCAATTAAATCCATAATTCAAGGAGCTTGAGTGGAAACCGTTATTTGTGTGTGAGAGAAAAGAGCTTTGTTTTATAGTTCTCTTCCACAAACTGACCACTAGAAGTTTGTTGGTGAGTTTTGAAAGAATTTTGTATGTGTAAGATTTTAATGGCATTTTAATTCATTTATTCCTCGGGAATCAATTGAAGTTCTTGGATTTTTGGCTGAACTTATTGTTATGGAAATTCTATCCCAAGGATTTTTAGAAAAAAATCACCCTTATGTAGCATTTTTACATGAATGAATAAGAATTTCTTGATATAACATTTTTGGGTTTCAGTACGTCATTAACAAATTTATTGCTACAGTTTAATACTGTTCATTTAACATATCCTTTTTTCTAAGGCACATATAATTATCGAAGCGGAAACTAAAGTGAAATTTGACAGTTACAACGCTCATCCACCTATCCCATTCTTAGAGGTAATAATTATCAAAAGAAGATAGTCTTAAAGGCGACGATAAAACCGTAAAGTATCCGGAATACAGGGAAAAATTCGGGGAACATCCGAAAACGGAAAGAACGTTAATGCGTAGGCCGGAAACTCACTTGCAAAAACGCGGAGACATGCAAACGGTGACCGAGAACAAGTTACAGTACGTCGAAAAGCATTCGCCAAGAGCGGAGCGGAAGCGAATGCAGACCACCTGAAACTAGAGGGCAAAATCGACATGACGCCCGAATATAAGAATGCGTACGTGAATTTTCTATCAGGATGACAGAAGGTTGCCGGTGAAAAGACGCGGTGCAGCCGTGCAAAAAGGGCGCTCATCTGCGGAACGAGGCGACATGGATATTAATCCGGAGTAAAAAAAGTTCGTTTATTAATTTTCCAAGGGAACACCGAATTTGAAGCGACCTGAAGGGCAATTAATCAATGAAGGCGAGGTAAGTGTTATAATTGCTATAGAATATACAGGATGATTCATTTTCGACCCCCCCGTTTGTTATTGGAAATAGGGTAGGTTTAAATTTGACAAGTTGGCTAAATGCTGTGTTTGTTATGAACCCGAAGAGAAAAAGGACTTGTGACAAATGACGCTTTGAATTAAAAAAAAAATAAAAGCTAATTTCCTTCTTTTGCCCCTAGCCTTTATTTGCCTTGCAGAGAAAAACTGAAAACACATTCTCAAGGCCACTTTCGATCTTCTATCTAATGGTGTACATGACGTTGCAGTTCTTTCTGGTCATTATCGACTTTCTTATCTCCTTATCGGTGCCATATTGGATTGTCATACCATCAGAAAAAACTTTTTTTCTGATTTCAATTATACAGGGTCCTGCAATAATGCGTCGGTCTTCTATTTTTCAGTTGCTGTTGAAGATATGAGGTTAAAAATTTCAGTAAGTATTTAAGAGGGCAATATGCACATTCTAAAATTATTTTCAATTTTGTAGGGTGTCCCCAAAAAAGAGTATCGTGGTCAGCTATTTTTTTTTAAATGGAACACCCCGTATATTTTTGCAGTTTTTTTGCTTATCGATGGTCCTTAATTTATGTTGGAAATATTTAGCAACATCCAGCCAATTGTTGCGAGTTACAAATTTAAAAGAAAAAAATTGGCTATTTCATACTTCTACTTAAAAAATCGAAAAAGGTTCAAAAATAATTTTGCGCTCTGTTAGTCCAGTTAGATTTCTCTCAAAAAATAGGGACCGATGGTGTGTTGACCTATATAACCTCCCCATACATTTATGCTCCATCGATGCTAATATTCTGGAGTATAATAATGAAAATTGTCACTAAACCAGTTCTATGAAAAGTTGCTTCATCGAAAAAAAAGCTTTAAATTTAAAATTTCTTATTTTCCCGTGTTTTTTTTCCTGGCCCAGTTGCAAGATTCTTTGAAAATCTACCTCATATAATTCTTGATGTAAATGATATGGTAAACGTGATACTTATTCCTTTTTAATATTTTTGGACAGACTTTCAGTTATATCTCTTACTTCACTAATGCTCTTCGGACTGCTGTGAGGATCTTCAGTTACTTTCAATAGAACTTTTAATTCATTTTCTTCATGTGTAGCTCTCTTAATTCTCACCTTCTTTGGGTAGCTACGTTTTCCGTTTCCGAAAATCTGTTTAAAAAGTCTCCGAAAGCTACTCTCATCTGGCTGTCTTCGTTCCGGATAGCGTTGATGATATATATTCTACTTGCTAAAAACAGTTTCTGTGTGCTTCATCCAGCACAAAGGTCATATCAACAAGTTCGTTTTTGCTGAAATTCATCATTAAAGACAAAAACGTTGTTAGTGCAGCAACATACGATCAACTAACAGATATTTTAAAAAAACACAGCGAATGTTTGTCGCAAAACAGCCCCTACCGAAAAAAAAAAAATTAAATTAGCTAATCTTTTGCAAGTTTAAATAAAGTTATTAAATATCTCTGAAACGAGGCAGATAGGTATAAGGAACCCTTATACTATTGATGTGGAATTTAATTTTCTACAATATGGAAACATAATCTATAGGGTGTTCAATTGAAATGGTTGAGAAAATAGCCGTGAAATTGTCCATATTGAAAAATAATTTTGAACGCACTGTATAATATTGTAGCACGAAATTTACAAAAAAAAATTGCCGAAGCAGAAACAGAGTACAAATATTATTTGTTGAACTTCCTGTTTGCGAATGAAGCGTTTTTTTAAGTAAAGTATGAAATGCAATTTTTTTTGTTTTTAGTATTGTAACTCGGCAGCCTAGGGATTGGATGTCGCTAATATTTTCAACATGAATAGGGACCATCGATGGGCATAAAAAACTGCAAAAATATACGGTTTGTTCCATTAAAAAAAATGAGCTGACCATCGATACTCTTTTTTGGGACACTCTGAATAATTGAAAAAAATTTTAGAATGTGCATATTGTCCTCTTAAATGCTTACTGAAAATTTTTTAACCACAGAAGAGCGACCCATTATTGCGGGATCCTGTATAAAACCCACGTTTGACAAAAGGTTTTTGACATTATGGCTTTAATTGACGAAGAGTACATTATAAATTAATAAGGTACCCATGAAATTTCATACTGGCAACTTTTCCCAATTATCGTCCATTAGTACCAACGGAAGAGAAACGAGATGTTAAGTATTTTTTATTGATTCAACGGGAATAAAACAATAGTGAGTGCAAGGTATTTACAACTGCACCCGAACTAACACACGGACATATTACTGCCTATCCGGGGTTTCAGTGGGGTTTTTTTTAGTGCTATTTTCTGCTGCCTACATTACTTTTCCACCTCTCAGTTTATGCCAGTAATCCCCAAAAAACAACACCGAAATTATCCTGCTAATTTGACGCTCTCTTTTGAAAAAAATTTGGGATATAATTTGGTGAATTGTTATAAAACCATCTGTTTCAAAAATTTAAATTTATATGTGTTTCGTTTTTGGGGTCCACCCAAATACCAAGAATGTTTGGTTTCTATTGTTTTTTGTAAACTTGAATGTTTAGTGATTAGAAAAAATGACAAGAGGACATACAAATTTTATTTCTGTAAGCAGTAGCGGGTGGTGGTGACATAAATGGGAGGCCAAAGGTAAGGCTTTGATTTTCTGTTTGTAAATTTCCCCTGCATATCGTGCACATACATAAAAACAGCTGAAGAAATAAAAATAATAATTGCTTAGACACCCTCTTGGGCATTTCGGGCCCCTTCAGATGAAGGTTTCTAGATCCCTTATTAAGGGGAGGATCAGTCACTGTTCCTTCCTATTCCACTCTTCACGTATCCTTTTCCCTCTGTTCTATCTTCAGCTTTTTCTTTTGCCCTTTTCGATCCCTATCCTCTTTAGGTCTTCCCTCACTTCACCCCATCCAGCTAGTTCTAGGTCTTCCCCTCCTTCTTTCTCCCGGTGCTCCCAATTTGTTATTATATTTAATATTTTATCCTCTCCCGCTCTCCACATATGCCCCAACCCTTTGCTCTTTGCTGTTTTATCTTCTTAATTATATCTTCTCCCAATTCTTTTGCTACTTCCTCATTTGTTCTTATCCTATATTCCAAATGAAAGAAAGAAGAAATATGCGGAATTAAAAAAAAAGAAAGGAAAGAAAGAAACAGACGTTTCTGGTGGAACAAAGAATAAGAACAGGAGTTAAAAAGAAAAAATACAATTGGAAGAAATATCTTGCAAAAAATAAGAATGAAGATACTACAAGGGGACTACAACGGGAGGAATTTGGTACAAAAATGGAAAAATATTCAGAGAGGAACGCCAAAAAGCTATACCGTGCTTTTAAAAAAATCTCAGAAGGAAAAGAGTAAGCCTTAAAAAACATCAAAGATAAACAGGGATGTTATTATGGGAGAAACGAAGTTATTGACCAACGGAAAGAATATTATTCAGAAAATTTTTAGATGAAAAGGGCGAAATGGAACCACACACTGAAAATAATGAAGAGCAAATAATAAATCAAGAGCAAGAAAATGGGGAACGTGAAGTAGAAAAAGAAAAAATTAAAATTTGGAAGAGCTCCAGGATTGATAACATCAACCAGAATGATTAAATACATGGAAGGAGAAGGAACTACCAGTATTATACAAATAATAAGCTGGCATGGAAAAAAACAAGATACCTATGAAATGGAAAACACCTACTAACACTTTTTACATAAAAAAAGCGATTATGCCAATTGCAGTAACTACAGAGGCATTGTCACTGCTACTTACAAAATATATGAGCGTATTATTGAGGAAGGTTGAAAGAAACAATTGAAACAACAATAAACGATACCCAAGGTGCCTTCAGGGCCAAGAAATCAACACTGGATATTTGTGGTAAGACAAATGAAAAGCAGCAACAAAATTCTAAATTATATGTATGCACAATTGATTTAAAAAAAAGCATTTGATAGCATGCACCGTGAGGAAATCTGGAAGGTTCTAAAGGAAAAAAATAAATGGGAAAATAATAAAAAGTAATAAAAGTATGTATGAGGAACATTTAATACCGTACGGATTAGATGGACAAAACTAAAAAAAGTAAACAAATTTAAATACTTGTGGACGATGACAGTTCTCAAGGAGGATGAAATTCCCCACGAATTAACGCAGCATATCGAAAGTCAACAAACGAGAAATTACAAAAGAACAAAGAGAAGATAGGTATATGAGTCAGTGCTGGTGTCGATACTTATTTACGGATGCGATCGTGGTTTTAAAAAACTACCTAAAAAAAGCAAAATTTCGACTTGCGAGTAAAATTTTTCGAAAAATTGAGGGCGTGACTAAATTGGCAAAATGGAAAATAAAACTATACGGAAAAACTTAAGGGTGGAAAGCGTAATTCAAAAAATAGAGACACAGTAGTTAAGATGGTTTGGCCACTTAGTGCGTATGCCGGAGAATAAGGCGGTGAGATTTATGTGGGAAACAGAGACGGGAGTTAAAAAATAAGAGGTAGACCAAAAAAGAAATGGAATGCAGCAATGGCAGATATAATAAAAGAAAAGGGATTGAACTGGATTCAAGATAAACGGGAAGCTAGAAATAGGAAAGAATGGAGAAAAATCATTACCTCTATACCGATGGTAGAAGAGGACGGGGATAAGTAACTATCGTGTGCTTGACAAAAAAATACACCATTTACGTCATCATCAGCCGCCACTGGTTGTAGGTTAACTCCGTTTTACTTCCTGAATGTGTTTTATGAATTTATGGTCGCGATTCATAACCCCATATTACGGTTTGAAACTTGAATTTTTTCATCTGTTGGAGAATGTTTCTATTGGCGCATAGTGGCTTCTGTTTTTTCATGTTCTTGTGGTTTATTCTGCTACATAACTCTTATGAAACAGTATTACAAACATTTTTATCTCACGCAACCATAAAGTTTTTTATTTAAATTCAAACTATAAAATTGTATCAAGTGAAAGGTAAATGTTAATGATGGCAATGTTTTAAGCTGGAATTTGTGTGTGATACATTGTGCGTTGCTGAATGAGTGCTTTGTTGTCTGTTCTATTGATATGGTATACGCCATATAAACGTTACTCTTCTAAATGCAATATGGAATTAGTGATTAATCTTGCGAAATCTTTTAGGCTTATAAGTAGAGTAACCTAAACTTGCGGACTCGCATAGGCGTCGGTATTACGGGTTAATATAAGAATACGAAAAATTCATAAATAAACTAAACCGGTAGAGAAGCAGGCATGTAGTGTCGACCTTGAATATAAATCATGTTAAACCGCGCTGAGAGAGATTTCGTTTTAGTACCGGTTCAGCTGTTGCAGAGATTAGTCGAACGGTCAAGATTATGTACTTACGTGTCGCTTTTGAAAATATAGCTGGTGTTTTTTGTGTGTTGTAGTATTATACCATGTACATAATTAGTGTATCGTTTCATATAGAACTAATATTTACATACCTAAGAAAACAATGCCTCGTAATATATTTGCTACTAATGTACATAAGTATGTGTCACTTTTTCCCCATTTAAAATATGACGGTAATACAGTTTTTTGCTTAATATGCAATGTTCATTTGGCTGCATTGGACAGAACTGATTGTCAGAGGCTTGTCAATGGTATTAAGCATATGAGAAATGCAAGAACTGAAATACCTTATACACTATTCCTCATACATTTATTAATTATGTTTACCTCATGTAATCTTCCGTTGTCGTTGGTGAGAAAAGCAGCTTTTAAAACGTTTTGGCGACAATACGTTCCAAAGTACCCATTACCCTCACAAACACAATTACAGAATCATTTGCCGGCGAATGAAAGAGATGCTAGAAAATGTGTGTAAACGTGATTTGTGTTCCAAAAAAATATGGATTACCGTGGATGAGACGACCGATATAAAGAAAAACAGTATTGTGAATGTAATAGCTCGCGTTTTATCTAGCGAGAACACAGCATCTCGATATTTGTTAGCTTGCAAACGTGTTCAACAATGTACCGCGGAAAATATTCAAAAAGGTATAATGAACGCTTTGAAAAAATTTAAAATTGCCCAAGATCAAGTTGTGGTGATTGTGACAGATAGTGCAGCAACGATGTTAAGTGTTGGGCGATCCTTAAAACATATATTTCCTAACTTAATGCATATAACCTGCGTGCTGCATGCTTTGCATTTAGTTGGTGAAATTGTTCGACAACATTACGGAAACGTTGATCGGATGATTGGAAGTACTAAAGCAGTGTTTCGTAAATCTCCTAAACGTTTAAAAGAATTTCGTAAATTTTGTCCAGTTATTCCAGAACCTCCTGAACCAATTTTAACGCGATGGGGTACTTGGCTAACAGCAGCTTCCTACTATTTGATCCATTTTCAACAAATTCAATCAGTTATAATGCGATTTAATCGGAATGAATCCAAAGCAATTAGAGAAAGTCAAAGAGAATTTCAAATTCCTCAACTTTTAGAAGATTTAACAACAATATGTACCAATTATACAGTATTACTAGATGCCATCAGAAAACTATAATGTACTGAATTGTCATTGCAAGAATCATTAGACATAGTGGAGAGTGTAAAAAATAAATTACACACATTAAATGATACGCCAGGATTATGCGCTAGTCAAAAGTTGCCAGATGTTTTAAGGAAAAATCCCGATTTTAATACTTTAGAGGCCGTTTATAATAAGTGTAAGAATAGTGAACTTTTAAGTGATTTCGAAAAACAGTTTCTACATGCAAATGTAACTTCCTTAGATGTGGAGAGATCGTTTTCTATGTATAAGTATATTTTTTCTTGTCGACGTACAAGGTTTAAAGAAGTAACTGTGGAAACATATGCAATGATGCAAGTTTACAGTAGTTCACATCCTGATGCCTCTAATTGGTTGAATAATTAGCAAGTAAGTTCATTTATGAATTTTTCGTATTCTTATATTAACCCGTAATACCGACGCCTATGCGAGTCCGCAAGTTTTGGTTACTCTACTTATAAGTAAAATAGTATAGCTTAACCAAAATTTTGCGATATTGTCGATAGAATTGTTCTGGTTAGAAGTTAATCATATTTAGATCTACTTGTTGGCAGTGCTAGTACGCCTTTTGTTTGTGGTTGAGCAATTCATAAATAAGTATTGAGTAAATCTATCTCTAGGGAATGAGGAAATTATAGATTTTTATAGTTAGTTAGAAAGTTTCATTCTTGGATTATCAAGATGTACGCCTTTCTAAAGTTACTTCAAAATTTATCATGACACTTCTGTAATATTTCCAGATGCATCATGTGACCGAAAAGAACGCTATGTACATCCAGCACCAGGGCTACGCGAAACCAGAGTCGATTCGTCGCGAACCGGAACTGAAATTGGAAGGTCAGTTCGAGTGTCAACCGGAATATCGTAAAGCCTACATAGATTATTTAATAAGGGAACGAGTCGAAAGGAAGCCGCGACCTTTGGATAACCTAGTTACGCAACAAAGGCGATTATTCAACAAAGATGACGGAAAGCCTCAAAGTAATGGTGTTAAGCATGAGAACGTGTAAGTAAGTATACATAATAATCCATTCGATTTGAATATCTTACATTAGGAGTGTATTAACTACTAAATATCTAAATCGGCTAATAGAATTACTTGCTATTTTTAGGTGACCTCTAGATTTACATAATATCCTATTAAAGGATAATTTTTTTCCACCCTCTAACTATTTAATTTCCAATTTCATTAGAAAATTCTAGTTTTATGATGATTACATATTATTGAGGTAATTTAATTTTAGTATGGATTGGTTCGATAACGTGAAAATTGCTTCTGTCAATATATAGTGCAGAGCCACAGTCATCAGCAGTGAATTTAAATTCATACGAGGCTAGGCCAATATGTCCGTGACATAATGAGATTTGGAAACAGGAAATAGTCAGGGGGCTAAATCCGGAGAATATGGCAGGCGGGGGAGCAATTCATGAAATTTTGCCATGGCGACTACGCATGTCAGCACCTGTACATTGTCTTGTTGGTAGAGCACTTTCTTCTTGCCCAAATGTGGTCGGTTTTTCTTCAAATCGTCATTGAACCTGTCCAATAAGTTGCGGTTATGAAATGCCGCAAAAACTCGTCCGGATTACAGTTAAACAACGTCAAACACTCCTTTTAAGTTGTTACATGATCGCTTTTGTGATCAATTGTGAGCAAACGCGGCACCCATCTTGCGGATAGCTTTCTCATACGCAAGTGATCATTCAAAATCGAAACCACTGAGCCATGTGATACGCCTATGGCTTCCACAATCTCGCGCCTTTCAGTCTCCGATCGGCCAACACTATATTGTGGATTTTTTCCATTGTCTCGCGTGCAGAGACCTCAATTGGGCGTCCAGAACGTTCGGCGTCATTAGTGCTTGTCCGACCACAACGAAATTCAGTAAATCACTTCTTTACCATTGATTCTGATGGTGGAGAGTCTCCACAGTATTTATCAAGCTTAGCCTTGGTTTGAGTGATGGCTGTCATCCGCAAAAAATAATGCTTTATAAGCATACGAAATTCACTTTTTCCCACTTTCGCCAAAATGCACGACGTTGCCTGCTTTCAATGGCTGTCAAATTTTAACTAAATGACCCAGCTTCCTCAAACTTTGACAGTAGTGTATTGGTGGTTGGCGGGAACAGTGTTGCTTTTCAATTTGCATCACGGGAAATTCAAAAAGTCATGGACATATTGACCCATCCTCGTATTTTTACCTTTATATAAAATTTTCTTTAGTTATATAATGTGGAAGTTATCGTAAAGCATTCCCTGTCCAATTCAGGTCTTTCTCTTGCAAAAGAAACAGCAGGATTTGATACAATGTAACGTTTTGCCTGTGTAATTTAAATATAAGCAAGGTAATGTGGGGTAAGTGCATTTGCACTCAGTAACTTTATGAATAATCAGCAAAAAGGTTGCTCCAACAAGAGATTCTGTTGTAAAAGTTTGAAATATAACAACTTTTGGGTTTGTTTTTTATTACTGGAGACCAACTAAGCCAAATTGAGGGTGCAGTTATCCCAACTTGACTTAGGAAACGTTGCTTTGTTTTATAAATATAGGTATACTTTAGAATACAACACTAACAATTTCGGTGAAAAACGTTTTGGTTCATAGAAATTATGTTTAGTGTGGATTGGACATATTTTTATATAAACCTTGTTCAATGTTATCTACTATTTTTAATACCGTTTTCATTTGAGTTATAGAAGGATTTTTTTCCGAATTAAATTAGTCAAAACAAATCGATACATTTTTTATTCAAGATATTTACTTTAACGAAATACCTTGTATATCATTATATGGTTCAACTTTGCATAAAAACTTCTTAATATTCAATGTTAGCAATAATAAACTAAAGCAAAACGATTGCTTTGTTGTCCAGATTTTTAAATTTCATAAGATTACATTTCATAAGATTACTACCGTATTTTCTATCTTCCACAAGGAGCACCTGATTATTTTGAAACTGTGAATCTTTGTCATTAAATATCTCATATTTCTTCCGGAAGTAAAGTAGGGAGTCCATAAATGGAATCTAGTTTGTTTCAAAATAGGATTCCAACTAGTATTTGTTATTGCTATAACTATCCATAATGTTAAATTAGGGAAGTTCAAAAACAAATTTGCCAAGAACAATCTTTTTAGATATTTGGTTTCCTAATTTAAATTTTAAAATTAAATGATGTAATTTCTTAGCCGTTATTTTTATTAGTTTAATTCTAAATCGTGTTGGTAGTGGTTTTTAACTGTCTTAAAGGTTCAAGGATAGATTTCAGAACATGTGTATTTTTTTTTTGTTTAATTTTTCCTTTAAAAAAAAGGGCATGTTACGACACTAACACATTAAAATGTTAATGATTGAAAAAAATTTATTTATTGGTTATGGTTGATTTAACATTTTGTGAAACTTATCAACTTCTCGCCAGCTAGCGAAAAAGCGGATACGTATTCGCCTTTTTAAAAATTTTAATGTGCTAATGTCGTGATATACTTTTATAAAGAGAAATAAAACAAAATACACATTTCTAAAGAAGACAATAAAACAAATTTGGGTCGAAACCCAAATTTACCTTAAACCTTTAAGAAATTCAAAAAAAGCCTCTACAATTTAGCATTAAACTAATTTTAATTTAGTTCATTGCAATGAAAGTGTTTTGTCCTTAAGTCTATTCAATGTCAGTAGTAATACTTGGGGTTGAGAAAGAAGAAGTATGCCGGATGTCCCAGATTCAATGCTTACAAGCGTATCTTCCTTATTTGTACAGATATAAGATCGAGCAAGGTGTCGTCGAAAATAGCTTGCAAAATCCTAAAAGATTACTTTTTAAATCTACCCTCTAAGAAACCTCTCATAAACCAATTTCTTTAAATTGTACACCTCATCTTTTTGACTTTATGATTGAAGTAGTAGTAATTAGGAATCCAACGGTATAAACAAAAATGAAATTTTTAAACAAATGCTACTATAAAAACATTGTTAGTTTAAATTTGGTTGTACGATACATTTTTATATGTTGTTCAAACAAAAAAGAATCAGATATTTATATCGATTTGCGAAAATAGTTTGCGCAGGGGTAATACGCAGTGAGGAAAGTGTTGTTGTAAAATCTTTAAAAATGCTTTCAAATTTTTTTCTCCAATGAATGAGTGACATAAAAATTTTCGTGAAGCAGCAACACTTTATGGAGAGCGTTTCCTAACATCACATATGGCATTTTCTCGTGTTGTATTTTAAAATGTGAACGGGTTTCATTCCATCAAATTTGTACCATATCAATTTCCTCATGTATCACCAGTTAGAATAGAAGAGATGCAAATAAATTTACTGGCTTATGTTGGATTGAATCCACATATTCACTTAGAACTGTGGCACAAGATATGGGAATAAGTACAGAGGATACAAATGTCATTCCTTTAAAATTCAGTAGCTGCAAGCATTAAGGCCTACAGATTTGAAGGGAGACTAGGATTCATTGCTGTAATGCAAGCAATATTAAACGATGATCCCACGATTACCAATAAAATTTTGTGGACTGACAAGGCACGTCTTCATAACAATGGGTGGTGAATCACCATAACTGCCTTTACTGGCTCCAGAAAATCCTGATTAAATGCGTGAGACTCATTTTCAGGGAATGTGGGTTGTAACATTTGGTGCGGATTATTTAATGAACTTTGACAGGGCAAAAGTTATTTACATTTTTACATAATGACCTTTCCCCAAATTAATGGAAGATATTCCATTCGCAGAGCGCAATGATTTGTGATGCCAACAGGGTGGGACTCCGCTTCATAACTCGCGTTGGTTGTAGAATATTACATGACGTATTCCCAATAGAGGGATTGGTACTACGGGTTGTATTCGATGGTCAGCTCGCTCGCCGACTTAAGCTAACTGGATTTCTTTTTGTGTATTTTACTCCGCCTACGAACTTAGACGATTTGAAACTTAAGATTTGGCATGCACGTGATTCCGTCATAATGAATATGATCACAGCAGCAACTTCCAGGGAATTAATTGATCAATTTGAAGCCTGTGTTGCGTCGAATGGTGGTTATTTTGAACAATATCTGTAAGTGATTAATTTTATGAATTATTAACGTATTTAATTTTATGTAAGGGTTTTTTTTATTTATTATTGATATGATCATTTTGTATTAAATATTTCTTGAATGCGATTTTCGTTTATACCGTTGTGTTCCAAAGTCTTTCTACTTTTAGTCATAAAGTCAAAAAGATGAGAGGTGCTCTTAAAAAAAAATGGGTTTGGGGGGGGTTTCTTAGAGGGTGGCAAGCCATTTTCGACGACACCTTTCTGTATCTTATATCTCTCAAAAAAGGAAGATATCGCTTGTAAAAATTGAATTTGGGACACCAGGTATACCTAAGATTTGCGTAGAGTGGCGGTTATTTCTGGGGCTTGAGAAAACCAACAGCGGAGTTAATTTCCCAAGTCAAACATAATTAAAAAATAATCCAAAATCTAAATTTAGGTACTGGAGAAAAACGATGACAATGTTATTGTTATTGTTGATTCGCAAGCCCTTGAAAATTTAAAACATGCTTTTTTGGAATATTGCGAGAAAACTAACAGTTATCACCCTTCCGTTGGATGCCCCATTTATCATTTCTAGCTTTTGCTATAATGTAAGTTTTTGTATTGTGACAGGTAGCTTGGACATTCTGCAAAAAGTATTAATTTTTGTACTTGTTTTAGATCATCAGCTAAGCAATCAATCTAAGCCAGAACTAAACCCCACCTCAGCATCAACTCATGTATCTCAAAATTTCCCGTCGGGTACCAAACGACCTCCAACTATCAGAAACACACAAGCAAGGTTCAAAAGGGAAGAAGCAAAAACAAGTTCCTTCTTCAGCCGCATCAAGTATCCCCAAGCCATCAACGACAAGCGCTAAACCCGGTACCGCAAATCGTTAAAGATTAAAACCCCCAACCGCATAGATTAAAAGTCAGCGGGGCTTCTTCTACGCCAATCCAGCAAGCCCAAAATCCCCGTCCTTTTTTTCCAGTAAAGTAGAACAAAGACCACTTCAGGAAATCACGCCGGGCCCGCTACGGTCGGGGAAGATGAACCTTATACATCGAAGCAAGTCGGTTGGATTTTTCGTCCATGAAAGTCGAAGATTTTGGCCCAAGACCGTGCATATCACCCATTCCAATGCCTGCAAAAAATCGAAACCCCCATGGAGGGAACGCATTCGGAAAATAAAAGATCGTTCATGATGACAAAACTTTTGTGTGATATTGGATAAGGAGTTAATAATAACTTTTCACGGGCTAAAGAAAATAATTTGTATAAGGAGCAAGGTGGATGTCTCCATGGTGTAGTCCCCGTTTTAGAGCTTTAGACGTCTTTAACCTAAGGGAATGTTTTCGAAATAATGGCTAAATTGATTTTTATTCAAATATGTGCATGTTGTATATTTTTTGGTAATATTTATAATAAGAAACATTTGATCTCAGTTGAACGAAGTAATATATTACGGTGCCAATCGATACTGCCAATTTATTTATATTAATGATTGTTACATTTGTAGTTGTACCAGTTGCTTAAATAAATGAAAGAACGGAATGAAGATATCATTGTGTTCATTGTATACTATTTGATATATTTCGTATAACACGATAACTCCTCAAGAGCCAAATTCATAGTTCTAACTTGTTCCAGCACTCAACTTCACCTCATATTAACTCACTCAAGGATCCTCCATTCAAGCCTCATTTTTCAGATTCATGAGACTCGAGATGAGGCAGAGACGGATTTAGACGTAAAAACAGCTAAAAGGCCCTTTTTTAGACCTTAAAAACTATGTATTTAGGACAGAAAACTGTGATTAGGCATGGTTAGCGCAAATACTTAAAAAAACGGTAAACACAAAAATCATTTTATAAAAAAAAATAATTGCATGAAATAAGAAGACGCTATTTAATGTATTTTAGTACATTCAGCGCATAAAAGAAATAAAACTCAAATTTTGAACTAATAACTAAGAATATGTAGATCATTTTGGTTTAAAATAATAAATAAATTAATTAATCGAACGTGTAAACTGTCCTCAAATTTCGCGTTTGCGTAGCCACAAGATGTTTTTTTTTTCCAAGTTGTCCGTTAGTTAAAATTGTTCTTCGGTCGGAAAACGAGTTTGTACAGAAGAAAATGGAACGTTCTACGTCACACGCGGTTGTCAGACAATTTTCGAAATATCGACTAGTCAGCTGTGTATGAGCGGTAGCTTCAACTTGCTTCGCCACTGAGCAGCTCAGCAAACCTTTTAACCGTTTGGGGGGGGAAACCTGATTTTCGAAATCACTTGGTTAAACTTTGAAAAAATTATTTTGCCAACTTTTCTGGGGGCTTTCTTGAGAGCTGTCGGTTTTATAATTACTGAAACAGAATCTGTAAGGGGAAAGGGCCCAAATGTTTCTTTTTTGATTTATCTTTTTTTGATGAAAAAAAAATCGTTTTTGACTTTTTGTTTGGGAAAAGTTTTTCTTGCGTTCCCAAATACGTTAGCTAAAATCTTTGTCAAACGATATTCAACCTAAAAAAAAGCTTTAAAATAAAAACAATCTTTTTAAACATTTTGCTAAAAAAGACTTACTGATTTTTATTGCTTCAAAATTTTTAGAAAAAAAAACTACCGCCTCTAACCAAATTTTTCCCCAACGTTTTTAAGATAGGTTCGGGAGGCAAAGTGAGATCTGGAGATTTTTTTATCACTGCCACACGCAGTGAGGTTTTTAAAAAAACTCTCTTGGTATTTGAAATTAAACCATTAACATTAGCTATTGATTTTCTTAGCCTTCACACACCAATTAGTCCATGTGCAAAACAGTTAAAATGTTAAAGTTTTTATAAAAAATCTTCAAATTGAAACCACTTTTTGGCTATAAAAAGCACCTCCGTGACTAAAAGTTGACTTTTTCGTACTTAATTCACGTGGCCACAAATCTAAAATACAGAGGCCCCCTTTTAACAAAATATCTAGCATGAAATTTTTAAATTTTAAAGTAAGTTTTTTGCATAATATCCTTTACCAAAGTTTGGTTCACGAATTTTTCCCATTGTTTAAATTTGTTCTTTCAAGTTGCTTTTAGCCAGAAATCCGGTTTTTCCCGTGTTTCAGAACAAGCTTACCCACAATCATATTTGCCCTAATACACCTTTAGATTCAGTCGTCTCATCTATATATATCCAATATCGTCTGTTTACCAACTGCTATCGCGAATGTATTAAGTCTTAAAAAATTAATAAAAATATAATAGGTGTAAACAAAAATCTTAATGACACTCAAGTATAAAATACATTTTTTAAATTATTATTTTATTATATTTATTACTCTTTTAGACCTTTTGTTACATATGTTGTTCTTAAGGTTTTCACGCTTGCCACATTCTTGTTGCAGTATTTAGTGAGAAAATTTCGCAGTTTGAAATAGTTTATCTGTCCAGAGGAATATTGGCAGCCATAAACGCGTCGCATAAATCTCGATTAAAACTCGATTTCTCTTGAATTTTTTGGTGTCAATTAAAAATTTGGTTTCCTCAACGGTTTTCTAAGATTGCTGATGTCCAGGAGCGTGGCATGTTGCTCTAAATTATTTTTTCTTTTTGCAAGTTAACTACAATATATTTTTGAAGCAAGTTAGGAAAGAAAACAAAAAACGTCCTTTACCATTTTTTCTGCACGCTTACAAAACACTCTTCACTGTTGCTTGGACTTCAGCTGACAGAACCGTAAGTCCTCTAATTGCTTCAGCATTTTTAACTTTATCGCTATGTGATTCCTTGGATTTTGCATTGTTGTAGAGGGAAATTACACAATTACACTGAGTAGATAAACAAACACAAACCGACAGAAAACTCCCGAAAATATTCGTTGCAAGCTACGATATAAATGAAAATTCAAGTACGTCTTTCCTATAGACCTGATTCGTCAATAGTCCATCCTCGCTATAGAACACATACATAGACGCCGCCAGAGAAACATTAAGAGAATAAAGATAAAAATTCTAAACTGCATATCAGGTGTCCATTGTATAAACTATGAATGTGCACCTGTAGTCATTAATCAAGTTAACAGGAGAAGAAATTTGCTTATATGGTTTTAAATTCAGGGCGTCAATAAGCCCGATAGGGATTTACCGTAAAATAAAAACTGGGGTGTCAGGTAAATGAACCCGAGCGCGATAGCCGATAAGTTGGGATATATCTTCAATAGGGTAGTAATATAAATTTTACGGCAGGCAAATCCAAACTTTGCCCTCACACAATAGACGGGAAAACCCATCGTTGGTATCAGATAGTTTTATAGCATTTTAGCTGTAAAAACTAAAATTTACATTTAAGAAAGATGCAGCTGTTAAAAACCATATTTATTTAAAACTAAAAAAAAAAAAACGTTTAGACCAAATAAATATGATTTTTGAGGACAATAGGCGAAACAAAACCACGATTTAGTCTGTGAAAAGTCAAATAGGACATAGGGCAAAATAAACATAGCTGAATCGCTTTGATTTGTCGAGAAACATATAGATTTTGTATTATTTTTAATTTGCCTTGAATCTAAACAAATCCCGTCTCTAGAGATGAGTTTTTCTAACATAGGAAAATATAGGAGGCGTCTGTATCTTTACGTGACATTTTTATCACGAGCGTTCGCATAGTTCTGGAGGATACATTTTGACTAACAAGCGACAAGTGAATTGTTGAGGTTCCTTTAACGGTCCGAAAGTTGAACGGAGAAACCGGTGTGCGTTTGCAAGAATTATTGTACAAAACTTCTATTATGAATAATAAAAGGAAGGGGACGGGGCCGAGAACATATTTTTAAAGGAACTCTGGGAAAGTACAAGGCATTGTATAATCAAAGAAACTGATAGTAGGTTTGGCTACTTTCATCTGTATCACCAATAACCCTCTAAAAGTGTATTATTGTATTACCTCAATGAACTAATGAAACTGCATTCTTACTTGAAATGAACCGCTTGCATAAAACTGTAGAGAAATACAAAATTTCATAATGGCAGGTATTGGTAACCCACGTTGATTCATCGGTGGATCATCAGGAAAAATTAGGGAAAGTATAATATTTAGTTATATATCATTCATTAACCGTATTTGGATTTGTATACCTTGGTACGCGGAAAAAGGGAAAATCATCTACGTAGTCAACAAAATTTCCCCAAATCCTTCATTATAAAATTTAAAAAATCGATAATTGCCCTTTTTTTTATTTTCCAGGTAATGGATGCCTTAACAATTACTTACTTCTCACTCACTCAGAATTCAAATATGAGGCGCCAATAGTTAGTAAATTTTCTGTGAATTCCGATTGGAGAGACGAGTGAGGGTGAGTGCTATTTAAGGAACATCTAAGAATCGGTTTGCGACACTGACTTCGTAGATATCTATCAAAATAGAGATCTAACCCAACACTTGTGTTTAATGTTAAATCTATTACTGCTGGTAAATAGATGGTGGCTAGTGGTGTTCTCGCCATAAAAACCTTGAACATGAATTCAAATTCAGAAAAGGAAAGAGTTTGTTGAAAATGACTGAATGTAATTTGCTTAGAGCCTCATATTAGCTTTAAAAAAAATTAATTTACTTTGACATTCTTTACTTCGACATGTTTAAAAAAATTAACATATTAATAATAATAATATATCTTTATTTCCCAACCAAAAATGAGTGCAACAGCAGTAAACACAACATGTAGGGAAGAAAACTCAACAAAACATTAAACGCCCAAAAGGCATATGGAAAACCCAATTTTATACAAGTTTAATTACCTAAAAACTAAAATCGAAAAATTAAAATGCGATAGCAGTTAAGCGATAACAAGTATTTTTTAAAAACGATTTTTTTAAAAAATACAACATTTTTTTATTTTTTTGCTTGCTGGGGAGCTTTTTAAAAAAACTTCAGCCCATAAAAGACAATTTTTTTTTAAAAACGAGTTGTTTTGGGGGATGGAGGTAATAAAAATTTTTTTTTGCGTTTCTATAAATGAAAAAACCATTTTGAAATAATCTTTAAACGGTCTTAAAAACCAAAAAACAAACGACTTCCAAAATGTAAGATAAAAAAAAGTCAAAATTTTTATTAGACTAAAATTTTTCTCTGCAAGATGTACGCCATCCTAAGTTAAACATAAGCGTATAACCCTTTTTTTTGAAGCAAAAAAATTCGAAAGGCCTCCACTAGTCCCCAGGGGGAAAAATTTCCCATATACATTATAAAAAGAAATTACACAATAGTAAGTTTTTAAAATATGAAGACAATGAGGCGCGCTCTACCCCACGCTATGACGACGGGTGGCAGAAACTGCCAGTATTAGTGCCTTTTTTCCCGTCGCTTTGGGTTTTGCCGAAATGTTTCTCCCAAACCAAGAAATTAGCATTTTTTTTTGGTTTTTGTTACTAGTCATTTTTTATTTTGTAAATCATAACATTAAAAATATTTTTTTTTTAACCAACGTAAAACTGTAATTTCAAAACTCGTACAAGACTTTTATTCTCCTTTTCTTTTTAGACGTTTCAATTTTTTAGTTTAATTTAAACATGCATTCTGTTTTGTTACGACACTGCTTTGGGGGAAATATTACTCACTTTTTTTTTTTTTTTGTGTTTTTATATTGAATTTTAAAAAAAAATAATGTTCCCGTTTAAACCCCTCGTGACTAAAATAAAAGGGTATATAAAAAAAAAAATAAAAAGATTTTCATTCAGAAAATTTTTTTTTCCTTACATTCAAAAAAATACACCCCAAAAACGGCACGAGTCAACAAAAAAAAAAGTCACAAAAATAAATTTTTCCCCCTTAAAAAATTTTCAGTCAATATAGTAAAATAATAATAGTAATAGTTTTTTTTTATAAACCCTGCAAAATACAAATACGCTTTAAGCGTCTTTAAAATACGAATAAATATGTATGTAATATATATTATTTGTAAAAACAAAAAACAATACGATTTCACAACTTGCCACAATAAAAGAAATATTTTTTAAACTACATTTTCCATTTTTTAAGTCTTAAATTTTGTTGATATTACAAAAAATTTTAATATGTGTATATTTAGTGGAAATAACAGGATTAATAGATATTCTTTCTTCTTACTTTTTCCCTTTTTAAAAGGGATGTTTGTTGTGACTAATCCTTATCTTGTATTTGGTGCTAAATATTCCGGTACATGTATAGATTTAAAAAAGGTGCCCAACATGATGTGGTTGGTTATTATCGCATTCTTGGGGAATAAAATTAAAAATTCATTTTTTAAATTTTTCCACTGAACCTTTTTTTCTTTAAATCTTTGCAATCTATTTAATGGTTAAGAGTATCGGGGAAAGGTGCTTGATTTTAAAACATATTTTTAATGCTTATCCCCCTGGAAAAAAATTTGGGGTGCGGCAGAGAGTGCGCACAGTATACTTATTAACATTTTTTTTTTCCTATTTAATTTATTGTCCACTCGCAAAAAGTTATAAAAAGCACTTCCCATAGAATTCGTTTTTTCAAAAGCTAGAATTAGTGGAAAATCTAAAAAGGTTTAAAAAAATTTGTATATAGTAAAGAAAAATGGTGTTGATTGAAATAAGGTTTTTTTAAAAATTTTTTTTTATTCCATATATTTGATCGTTAGCGATATCATATTTCGTGTAAAAACCCATTTAAAATACAATCTGTCAGTGGTGCATACATAAAAAAACATGTACTCTTCTTCCAGAATTAGGGGATCACTTTTCAAGTTTCCGTTTTTAAAGATCGTTTACCTATATTTCAAATTTAGGGAAAGAAAAGGAAATTTTCATTTTGAGATATTGGCGGCGATATTTGGAAAAATGTTTTTTCTTGAAATTAGTTTTAGCTTAAATGGGCTTGATCAATTGGAAAAGTTTGTGAACTTATTTCGGGGGAAAATTTCGGCGATAGTAAGAAAATATCAAAAATAGTAAAACCCCACCCTCCGAAAAATTCTCAAAAATATAAAAATTTTAAAATTTAAATTAACTTTTTTTTTGAACGGTGGGGGGGGTAGTTAAAAAAAGAAAAGGCACGTATTTTTGGGGAATTTATTATTCAATTGATAGAATTCCGGTTTTAGTTGTTTTGAACGTTTTTTTATCTTTAACTTGTATTTGATTGGAAAATTGCTGAATTTTAAAACGGTTTGTTTTAAAAGGGAAAAAAAATTTACCCCGTGTTCTTCAATGCAATTTAATTTTTTTGGGGAAATGATTTGTTTGTAAAATATCAAATAATGAAAAAAAATCCGAAAATTGTACCCCCTGGGGTCCAAAATTTCTCCCCCGCCCCTAAAAAGTTAGCGTTTTCGAACGAACAAGCTAGCTTTTTTGGAAAAAAAAAAACCTTTTTTTTTCTGAGCTACCCTTTTTGTTTTATGGGCATTTTATAATTTTTAGTGTCCCGGGAACAACGTTTAATTTTCATTCAAAGTAAAACCCCCCGTATTTTTCAGGTTTTTGAAAAAAGTCATGGAAAAAGGGATCGAACATCCCCACATTTTTATACTTTGCTTAAGAAATATTACGATACTTTAAGCAAGTTTTTTTTTTGGTAATTTTTTTTTGTTGTTATGCAAAATTGGGGTAGGAAGTAGCGCCAAATTGGTTCCTGGGCGCCGATTGGTCTAATGTAAATCTCAATTCTAAACGCTTGTTGTTATCTTTTGTTGTTTTATCCTGCATTTTTCATATTTTCTTTTCTTGGTCCTGGGAAATTTATTTTTGTATATTTTACCTTTTAACTTTGAAGAATTAATTCTTACGACAGGTTTTTTTCTTTTATGGGTTTTTTTGGTAAAAAATATGTGTGTTTTTCAGGTTTTTTTTATCTTTTTTTTTTTAGGACGGTTTTTGGCAAAAACCATAAAAAATTGCTGAATCAATTTAAAATATTACTAAATTATCAATTATCAACTTATTTGCCTGATTGCAAAATAAATTGTCTAAAAATGTAATGTTTTTTTTTTTTTCAAGGCGTTCTTATGAAACTCTATCTCATTTCTTGCGTAAATTCAAGGGAAAGCGTTCATTATTTCCACTTCGTGGTAATTTTGACAAATTCCAAAACATAAAAGATTAAAAATACACACTGTCTTTTAAAAAAAAAATTTAAAAACGCCCTCCCATATTAATGGAACAAAAAATTGTAATTTGGGTCAATAACGCATTGAAACCTTTATCAAAAATTCTGAAAGCGCTTTAAAAAAATACAGAATTTTTGGAAATTATTTTTTAATAGTTAAATATAACAGAAAGAGTGATCTTCTTTTAGTATTTTTTTAAAGTACGCCAAAAAGTGAACGTTCGTGTGATTTTGTAAACAAGGAAAAAAACTGAGTTGAGAGCAGTTTCTTTTGAAAGGCTTAACACCAAAAAAATAAAAACAGAGCTGGTTAAACCACATTGGAATCCGCTCCTTCTTTTTTTCAGGGTTTTTCAAAACTGGGTGCCGAATTTAAGCCTGGTCGTACAGCACAAATATGAACCCCCCGGTGGACTCCTAAAACGCCTCGTCGGATAGTGAAAAGTCCACCGTACCTTTATTGGTCCCTCGAGAAAAAAGTGTGCGAATAGCAAACGGGGGTATTTCAAAATGACAGTGTCACAAATTTTAACTGGGAAAATTGGTAAAGAAAAAATACTCGGCGCGTTGGGTGCCCGGGTTTTTTCCCCACCCGGGCAAAAAATGAATCGTTTTTTGTGTTTCTCGTGACCTTTTTGGGAGTTTTCGGCCCCCAAAACCAAGGGTTTTTTCCCTTTTTACACCATTTACTCCCCAAACCCGAACAGTCCCAAAAAAGGGGCACATAAAAGGTTCTCCGCCACCAAAGAAGGGAAAAAGGTTTTTTTCGCAGGAAAGGCTATGGGAACTTTTTTTGGGAGTCTTGGAATTATCCCCGGTTTTATTACTTTAAAAAAAGGGGGGGAAAAAAATAAATGGCGAGTATTATGCCCCCTTTGTTGCAAAAACTTTTGCGATAAATCAAAGAGAAACCGTCATTTTTTTTTTTAAAAAAAAAGTTCCTTCCATTAGGATATGCCCTGCCTATAATCTGCGATTTCAATGGCCCCAAAATTCAGAAATTTGGGATTCGAATTAGTGCCCCATTCGGCCTTCCCAGTTTGGCTCCCAGCGATTATCATCTGTTTTTCCCAAAACCCAAAAAATGGTCGGGTAAAGATTTTTTCGTCTAATTCCGGGTAATCGCTGCTATTTCAAGGGCTTGGATTCATCGACCTACAAGGAAGGTATTGCTAATTTGGAATACGTTGGAATAATGTGTTGAGCGGCAGGGAACAATTGAAAAAAAAAAAACTTTTTGTCTAAAAAAATTGGTTTTCTTTGTTATGACGTAGTTTCCGAACGATCCTGTATAGCGTTTGGGTTTAAACGAGACATTTTTTCAATTTTTACAAAACATTGAATAATTAAAAAAAAAAAGTATTATTTATGTAGGGAAATTTTACACAAATTAACTTAAAAATTTCCCACAAAATTTAAAAATTCTTAACATTAGGGTATTTTTTTTACAAATTATATCTAAGCCTGGTATAAACCCGGAAGCAACGAAAAATCAAAATAATGTCGGCCCACTAGGGGGTTTTTTCGAATATTTTGGTTTTTTAATTTAAAAATGTTAATCCTTCATCTTGCATTATTCTGGAAAAACTACGCCATTTTTTGCTGCTTCATTTGAAGTATCTTTTAAAAGGAAACTTACCCGGGTTTCAGGGGAATTCCTAAATTTCACGCACAAACCTTGCTGATTTTTATTTAAAAAGTATCTTACCAATTTTAAAAAAAATGCATATGTCACCGTTTTCATTGGGGATAGGGATTTTTTAAACACACCCTTCCTTTTATGGAATGGAATGACACAACGCCTTTTAAATTTGGGGTAATACCAGATTTACTTGACTGCGTGAGGGGGTATAGAATCGATTAAGTTTAAAATTCCCTCTATTTTGAATAGTAACAAAAAAAAATACTATTCGGCGAATCTAGCCTTACACATTTAGTACTTACAAATATTATAAAATGAAAAGCATCCGTTATTGAATACCTAACTTATCAAAATGAAAGAAAGTATGTCTCTTCGGGAAATCCCTTGTATTTATGATACATTAACAAAAAAATTATGATTTTACAGGCTTGCCAAGAAGGAAACAAGATCTTCTTAATTCGAATGTATATTAGATACTACTGCTATATCGAGTATGGATTTGAAAATGAAATAGATAACAGGCAACTTTTTTTTAAAAAGATACAGTTTTTTAACTATTTCGCTAGTAAATTTGTCTTCGCGCTATCTATTTGCGAGGGTCAAAGGTTTACATTAAATGTCAAAAAGTTCACTAAAATTTTTGGATCCAGTTTTTTAAAATTTTATTTTTAGAAACAACAATGTGTTATGAAAATAATTCATTTTCTTCTTTATTTGGGAAATCTCATTTGATTTATCTCCTAGTTTACTGATTAGATTAAATCTATCATCCTCTTGTCTATGTCAATCTGTTAAAAAGTTTTAAGCCCATAAGAAAAAATCTGTTTTCAAATTTAACTTAATAGAATAATTTCTTCTCGTAGGACCTTCAAAATATATGGGCCCCTTGGGGTTTTTCATTATATTTTTGATATCTACAAATAAAATTTAAGAAAAAAGTTTTTGGTAAAGTAGGGTGTCTAACACACTTAATTTAAAAAAAAATACGTCTAGATACATACAAATCAATTCCCAATAGTTATTTGCAAAAATTTAAAAACATTGAAGTTATAAAATGTTTTTTAACACTTTTACCCGCAAAAATGGCTTTTCTGTTGTCAAATTTTAAACCGAAATTTAAAAACCATGATATTTTACCCCATGGGAAAGTAAAGTTTTAAGGGGATTAAAACGTTTACCCAGTTTTAAATTTTAACAGCGTTTATCGTTCCATATTATTTCTTATCAGTAAGACCTTGGGGGAAATCTTTATAAATATTGAAAGTGGAAAGGTCCCAAGCGAGCCTAAGGCACACCGCTTTTTAACCCCCACGTTTTTTGAATACACAGCCCGTTTAACTGCGAGTTTCGTCACCGCATGTAGGTCTCCGCCATTCAAGGATGACCCCTCGTAGTGTTCAATTAGAAAGGTCACTCTAGCAATCGAAATTTTTTGCAATCAACAAATCAAGTCGTACCCAAGGTTTTAAGGGGTTTGATCAACCAAACCAATCGGGGTCTCGGTTGAGTGACCCCCTTTTAAAACAATGTTGTTGCGATTTCACAAAAATTCCTCCAGTCTGCTCATTAATAGCTTCTCCATAATTTTTCTAAAGCAGCTTATTAGCTTATGGGAAACATAGTTATCTGCGTGCTCTTCGATGCTCCTCTTCAGTATGGTATATTGTACTTGTTTTTAAGAACATTTTGAAATTTATTAGAAGTAATGAAAAGGTTAAACAATGTACCAATATAGGTGTTAAGGTTTGCACCGTACTTTAAGTGTTTTTTGATGAAATACCTTCTTGGCTAGCAGTCGTAGAACTTTTCAAAAGTCTAATAGCTCCAATAACCTCAATTTCCTTATTGGGTGAAAAAAAAAGGTATCAGTCACCAAATAATATATAACAAATGTTTATAAAGATTGACGTTTTTCATAAGTTAGATCAGATTTATTAGATAAGTGAAGTTGTGGTATTTAAAAGTTGGTATTAAAATCAGTATTCCCATGACTAGATATTTCTTTCTAGCATATGTAACCCCCTTTTCTAGAGCAAAAAATTTTCTGATGCCCTTGCACATTGGCATATTGTAATGGAAAAGGTACTTTACCTGAAACGAAAATGTTTCTTTCTCAACTGCAACAGATTTTTTTTTAATTTGGCTCTTAAATCAGCAATTGTTCTTGGGGATTGTTCTTTAGGTGTTATTCCATTTCGTGCCATTTATTTTCACGACATTTAAATCCGCGCTACTTGAGGGTCAGGACAAAACTTTTATATTCTGTCGGGCAAGCCATTGTTTTGGGTTGAACGCGTGGCTTGACACGCCATCCTGTTGAGGAAATAAAATCGACGTCTATTCCCTACAAATTTTTCAATATTGGACAACAAAAACTGTCCTGCAAAATTTCTTGATACTTTACAGCATTCACCTTACCCTCCATCAATTCAATTGGTCCAAACCACTGGCAAACATATAATCCCATATCATTTATCCCTTTTTGAAAATCCTCTCTTTTATTTCCAATCCCCCCATTCTCGGTTATCCCTTACACAACATTAAAACTCATCACTGAAAGTATCCTTTATTCCAAAGTACAATTTGCTTTTGATTTTGCCCAAATCAATCGGTTTTTGTTTCTGAACAGCATTAGAGGTTTTTCTTTGGCCTAAATAATTACTGTACTTATGTATATAATTGTATATTTTTTAAATACCTCCAAGTCCAAGAATATCAAGGACGGACACCGAAGAACTGCTACTCTGCGAAGAATAACAGTGTGCAGGTACCGAAATTAAAATTTTTGGGCCCAAAAATGGTTAAAATCAAAAGGAAAAATCAATTTAATTAATTTATCAAATTAAAAATTTCGAAAAAATATTATTAAAGCTTAAGTAGCTGTGGGTTAAAGGATTGCGATAGGTTCTTGTCTGAAATTCGATACTCCTGTTTTAAAAAAAATACAATACTTAAACTAAATTTTAAACAAATAAACTACTGTCTCTTTCAAAGGATAGAAAATTGTTTCTATTTTTCTATCTTTTTAAATTAGCAAAAAAAGTAAATAAGATCTCACGAGACGTAATCATTTTTCAAAAACGTTGACTCTGAGATAATTCATTTAATTCTTTAATTTTTTTGTTGTTATTTCCAATAACACTTGAGACCAATTAAAAACCATTGCGCTAACTTCAAAGGGTCGTATTTCCCTTATAGTGCTTCTGCGATTTTCTTTGCAAATGTTTGACCAAGTTTCTTCGTTCGGTTATAATTCTAGGCCACCAGTAGTTTTTCCTTTAATTTCGATTTGGGTTTTCCCGTTTGTCTGTAGTGTTTAACAAAATTTCCCATTGACAATTTTGCCGTTCTTAGTTTATGGCGATTCGCTTTGAAGATTTCTCCTCAGCAATACTGGGACACCATAATTTCGCACAATTTTTGTAAAGTAAGGGACACTTCTAATCATTAAAAAAAATTAACACTGTTTATTCGCTTAGACATTACAATAGATTATCAACAAAGGTGGCGATAAGTGTCCAATTTTGTTTTCCGTAACTTGTTAAAATTTCTTTAGAATGTGTTCAAATGGTGGGAGATTATCAATGATATGCTGTTTCTTTTAATTGAATACATTACGTTTATATTTGCCACCATTAAATTTCCCGAGAACAACATAAAGTTGTACTACACTACAAAAATTTAAATAAAATTCCTTTGGGACGGTTATTAACTAACGTTTAGATATTCGTTAAAAAAAACAACATTTATATTTGAGAAATACTAAACATTTTATCCTCTTCAACATTGTCAAATAAAAATGCGCGTTTAAAAATAACAGCGCTGAATTATGGACATCAATTACCTAATGCAGTAGTTTATAAAAACAGTACAACTATTATAGGATAGGGTGTAACATTTAATCATTTTACTTATAGATATAAATCACGAACTAATGTGGATAGATATTAACACATTTTTGATGAGCTCATTTTTTGCCTAATTATTTGTAGTTTAGTGTGTGAATATCCATCTGATGTATGTATGTATGTAATAGTTTAACGCATAAAATACATTAATTCGTTTACTACGGTACATGGAATATTAAGATAGGTCCTTTGGTTTCAAAATACATTTTTTTTTGTAATTGGGCTCAAAATATTAAATAAAAAGTTATATTTGGTAAAAATCAGTTTTTTTACTTAGGGTTACTTATGTACAGCTTTATATTTAATCTTTTAAATAAAATTAAAAGGCGGGGACCCAAAAAAAAATCACAATTTCAAAAGGAAAATTTCTAATCTCGTGCATCTATATTTTGATGACAGGAAAATGTAAAGTTCTTGGAATATTTGATCTTTTTGGGCTTCATATTTATTTTTATGAAATTGGACATAATGCATATTATTCCTGAACAATTTTAAACATTTTGATTGGAGGATAAAAGTTCTTCTTCTTTGTAGTGATATGTGTACGGTATAAAATAAAATTTGGCAGTGGTACGATTTTTATGTAATATGTATTTTATTTTGCTTTGATTTTAATTTCTTAAAGCTCTACATTACATGTCAGCAATGCATAGTTATTTTTGCTACGAATGTAAGGGCATGGATTTTTATGTTACCAATTTAACAACTTATCACTTTAGAATGCATGATTAGGTACCTATACTTTTAAATACAGTGCGGTCCCCAAAGCGCCACCACCATGCTAAGTGAACGACAGAAGCTAGCGTTTTTAGAAAAAAATAAGTCATTTCTATTTTTTATGGAAACCCAAATTTGCCGTAATCTGCATTTCAATTGTATTTTTCGTTTCGCCGGAAGTGACGTCAACTTTTTTTTTTTTTAAATAGGATATTCTGTATATTTTTACGTTTTTGGAAGGGCACTTTACACTTTAGCTTAAGAAATATGACGATATGTAGAAATAATGGTTTTGTAGTCCTGTTTTTTGTTGTTACGCAAAGTTGGTAGGAAAGAGCGCTAAATTTTTTCTTGGGGACGCCAGACTGATCTAAAGAGCTCTTGCTAGGCAAAGTAATTATAACAATTGCCAAACTGTCACCCTAAATTCCAAAGTGTAATTAAATTCTTGTTATTCATTGTTATTATAATTTTGCATTTGTTATACTTTCGTTCTCTGTGCTCGTTATTATTTTGTCATTTTAACTTGTTTTGTTAAAATTTTTGTTTCGCCTTTACTTTACCGAAACTTTATTGTAATTAATTAATTATGGTAGGTTTGTTTTAATTTGTTACATTTGATAGACAATTGTCTGCTTTTGGGTTTTTATGTTGTCATTTATATGATGGCTTTGGCACGAACCAATTGTTGGGTCATTTTAATATTATGTAAATCTGACAACAATCATCAATTAAACCATATTATCTTCTGTTTTAAAACATTTGCTCGGTGAATTTTATACTATCTACCCTTAGCGAAAAAATTCCAATATTTCTGGCTGTATAAAAGGGCATGTTCTGACCTATTCCGTTCGTGGTAATTGTTGCCAAATTCGCAGAATATTAAAATTAGGTACTTGATGTTTATCTTACGTGGTCCATGCTTCTTACATGGTCCGTGCGGAGGCCATGTCAAATCAACAACATAGAAAACTGAAACTTAAGCATATTGCCTAAACAAAAATTAACAAATTTTAAACAAACCTCCCACAATTAATTATTTCAATAAAGTTCCCTTGAAGTAAAAGAAACAACAATTAACAAAACAAGTTAAAATGAGATTAAATAATAATGAGCACGAAGAATGAAAGTATGACAAATGCAGGTTATAATAATAAATAACAAGAATAATTTACGCTTTTGGAATTGAGTCTTTCTAATTTGGCAAATTTTTATGATTACTTTGCTTAGCAACGAGCTCTTTAGATGAGTTTTGGTGTCATAAGAAAAAAATTCGGGGTCTTTTCCTAGCCAATTTTGCGTTAACAGATTATAAAACCTTCATTACTGCATATCGTCATATTTCTTAAGTTCGAGTTTTAGCGTATGTGGTAAACGTTGCATTCGTCCTTCGGTTGCCATTCCTAAAACGTAAGAAATATATAGGGTATTCTATTTAAAAAAAGGAAGTTTGATGTCAGTTCCGGTGACACCGGAAATACAATTGAACTGCCGATGACGGCAAAAATTAGTTCACAAAAAATAAATATCGATCTATTTTTTTCTAGAAACGTTTGCTTCTGTTGTTCCAAAAGCTAGTATGGGAGCCAAAATACATTTCAATAAATTTTGATATTCCTCTAGCACGAAAGCTAGTAGAAAGTTTATTTACTAACTACATAGCACATACCAAATTAATGATGGGTAGAATCCAGTAGAGAGCTCCCCCTCTAAAAAAAAATTTTAAGGGACACTGACGGAAAGAATCCAGAATAACCACCTACAACATTGGGATTTTATGATTATTTCAAGTAATAGCTAGATCAATTAATGCTGAAAATTCTCTTAGACCATTATTTTACCTACGTAGCTAAATGCCGCAAACCATAACCTTTTTTTTAATATCCGATTTTTGCTCATTTATAGAGCAAACAAAACTTTTCATGTGAAAAGATTTGACGCTGGCTCGACTCAACTGTTTCTCTTAAATAGCAATGCATAACTCCATACCGTAGATTCAATTTAAAAAAATGACCACCGGGAAATGGAAATTAGGAAGGGATATTAACACCAGGCCAACTCAGAAGCACACTTAAACAAAAATGTAAAACATTTGGGAAGAACCACTAACGAAAACAAAACCTATCCCTAAACATTAACAAGATAAAATCAATGGTAATGGGCAATGAATATCGATGAATTAAGCTCAAGGGTAAAGGAGGAAGATATTGAACAAGGTAACAGCTAAAAGATATTTGGGAAAGCATAAACGATAATAAGGGGAAAATTTGGGAAAAAAAAGAAAAACAGTTCTCAAACCATGTGTATTTATGCTTTACAGGAAACGTCCCTAAAGCACAATGAAGTTCAGAAAAGACAACAATATCGGTTTATAAAGGCAGTGTACTTGCCGGCCTTAAAGTGCTGGTGGAGAAAAACTGGACACCCCCAAAAAGAAAAAAAAAAGGGATACAACCCCCCCAGAAATGAAATTTTTTAAAAAAGTAGGGGAAATTAAAGGAACAATTAAAAAAAGGGAAAAGGAGAAATAAGAGCAAAGGTGAAGGGGGAGCTTTTTATTGTCCTGGAAAAAAAAAAAAACCCGAGGGTTTGGATATTCACTAATACCGGAGAGCAGACAAGAAAAAATGAAAACAAGAGTAACGGAAAAAAGAGAAGGGGGGGGGTTAAAAAACATAGTGGGGGAAAAATATTAAGGAAAAGATGAAAAGATTGGAATTTTGCCTCATAATGTCAAAAAAAAAAAAAGGAATTCAAAAATTCGAACCCCCACAAACCCTTTGGTAAAAAAGAGAATTAGGGTTGTTATGTTTTGTACTTAACTAGGCATGGGGTTAAGTAAAAAAGTTAGCCCAAATTTTTTAGCCCCCAAGTAACTTAAAAGACACAAAAACGGGGAAAATTTTAAAATTAAAGGGAAACCCCCAAAAGACGGGAAAAATTTTTAAATTTTGAAAGAAAAGCTGGGAAATGGTACGATAAAAAAATTTTTTAATTAGACAATTAAAGGCCTGTAAAAGGCTATGAAAGTTAACAGTTTTTTTTCTAATTATTTATCACTTAAAAAAAAAAACTTTTGGAAATTGATGAAGATAAGGTTTTTTTCCCCAACCAAGAGTCTTTAATGGTAGCATTAGTGTTAAAAAAATGAAGGGGTTTTTTTTTGAGAAGTGGGTGACGCGGTTTTTCACAGTCAAAAAAAACGTTGATGATCTTCCGGAACGAGGCAAAAACGAGAGCGACATCCAGCAAACACGATAAAGTTATTCTGCAGTTGTTTAGGGAGTCATCCTACTCTGCTCCTCCGTGAAGCCAAGGTCAAACTTGCCCAAGAAGGGAATTAATGTTAGCCTCAACACGATCAGGCGACGTTTGCACGAGGCAAAATTGTCATACCGTCCTACGAGGTCGAAACCCCTGCTTAGCGCAACCCACATACAAAAAACGCCTGAGCTGGGTGATCGAGAAGAAAGAAACCGCGATTGGTTGAAAGTGATTTTCACGGATGAAAGCGACATTCTGGGTGTGGGTTCAGGTGAAGCGTGCCTGGTTATCAAGTAGTACCAATTTCATTCAGCGCACGCTGTAAAAGTGAATGTCTGGGAGTGCTTCTCAGAGAGCGGATTTGGGTGCTTGGAGCTTTTCAAGCAAAATTTGGATTCAGGCAAATGCTCAAAATTTATAAACGTGGCCCTTTTTAAAGTCGGCAAAGAAGATGTTTGGGACCCGATAACGAAAAATTGGGCTTTACAAGAGGACAATGATCTGAAGCATTGGAGCCGTCTCTGCCGCGTCTGGAAGGAGGAAGACGACATTGCCACCATGGATTGGCTCTCCCAATCTCCCGGACGCAAACTCCATCGAAAACGTGTGGGGTCATTATGAAGAGTTTGCAGGGAAGCGTGTTTACAATTTGGAAGCAGCTTTCGAGAGTTATTCGGAAGATTTGGCGTGCTCTTCCCGCAAGTTACGCTACAAATCTTGTGGAAAAGGATCTCCCGGAGGTGTCAGGCCGTTCTCGGGAGAGTGTGGTGGTGGCTGCGGAGCTGCATTACATTATTTTGAATGAACCTACGGTTATGTAGAGACTTCTTCCTAATGAATGATATCTAACATAATTTAATATTTTCGTAAGGTAAAAAAAAAATTCCACTGGTAAGCAAAAACGATTGTCAGCCATTTTAGTTTCTTTCTAGCTAGCAAGCATATCTATTATCACAAAATCCTAAAAAAAGAGAACCAAGCTACCTTCAAAAGTACTTCTCTAAATGAAAGCTTCTCTTTTGGGTATAAAAAATCTAAAATTATTTTTTTAAATTAAATGTTAAGGGTATATGGAAAAACCCCCCACCCTTCGTTTTTATTTAAATTCCCGTTAAACAGAAAAAGGTTATTTTGATAATTTAAAAAAAAACTAAAGGGGAAAAACTAAAAACTTTTTAAATAACAGAAGCGTAAAGGTGTTTTTTTTTAATTATTGGGGAAAGGAAAAATTCGAAAGTTTCAGGGAAAACTGGGATTAAAGACAATTGATTAAAATTATTACTTACAGAAAGTTTTTTGCCTACCCTTTTTTTTTTTATATTATACATTTCTTTTTTGTTGTTTATAGAAAAAATAAAAATAGAAATAAATTTTCCCTGTCATCAAAATATGCTCTTATCAATTTTTTGCCCTTACATCACCCACAAATCGAAAAAAACGTCGATATAAAAAACTCCCCAGGTCTACTATCTCCTTTTTTTACGGGGGTTTTTTTTGTATTCTGGCGTTTTTTATTGATGTCTTGAAATTCTATTCGCCTCTTACCGATTTACATATCTCTTCCATATACATTTCCCTATTTATATTACAATTTATACGTGGAGGAAAAAATTCTATATGAAAATCACGATCAAGCCAAATATTTGTCTACAATAATATATTTATGCATAATTATAATAATCTTTTATAATATTAAATTTGTTTTTTTCTTTTAAATAAAATGTGTCTTCAAGCGTATTCTTTATCACTTCGCGTCATCGCAATTATCTCAATATATTTAATTTTTTTTTTCTACATAAAAAAACCTATCCTTCTTCGCACGACTTCCTTACGAAACCGAACATTCTTCTACGCCGTTGTGAGCATCCCGAATTTGCTGTTTGGTCTTCCGGCTGGCGCGGCGAATAAGTGATCGAGATCGAGGCTTCGAACGAGTTTCCAGCGAATTGCTGCTCTCCGCCGATGATGTCGAGCTGTTCTTCTCTTTGTCCACTGCGGGACTGGGCCGCACGTCGGCCGCCTTTGCTGGCTGAAACGTACGCGCTGGAGCGACGCTTCAGACCTGTGGAATCGTCGGAATCCTTCGGAAAGATTCTCGAGAGTGAAGGAAACTGCGAAATATTTCTTTTATGTTGATGTCATCTTTGGCCGAACATTCGAGGACTTTCACCCTGAAACGCGACAATGTAATCAGATTTAGATATATTGCAACGTGGGAAATTGGTGAAATCAAATCGTGGATGTCAACTGGAAGTGATATACATAGTTTGGTTTTTTTGAAAGGACATGAAGTATGATTTGTTTTAATGTAGAGATGGAATGGAGCAAACGAATAAATATTGGCTTTCTTAGTTGTGGTAAGCTGCAGGGAAGAGTATTACCAAAGCTCTTCGATTACGTTCAATAAACCATTTTTAGCTGTTCAGTTGTTTATATCGTAAATGTTTATATTATAAATGTAGCTGGAATACGTTTTTAATGCGCTCCTCAGTGTTGTGCGCACCCAAAGCTAATACAGGCTTTAACTTGTAAAATGTAAAAAATCATTTTATAAACAATTAGTTTAGTTCAATGGTTTCAATTATTAGGATTTTCTCAGAATATTCATCTAAAAAGGCCATCACACAATGAATGAGAGAATGTTGACAGACACAAAAAAATTAATTTAATTATTTTGATTAAACCATAAATTAAAACGGAACTTATTCTTTTCATCTGCATAAACGATATCTTTCAACTAGATTTATATACAGGCTGATTTATAACGTGCAAGAGGAGATTTTTTAGAGTAGATAGTGGGGACTAAAATAAACATATTTTTAGTAATAAACTTTTTAGAAAACTCCATATTAAAAAATCGCAACAGTTAAAACTTAGTTAAATAAGTAGTTGTTCGGAAATTTTGTGGGTAATTTATAATTTTAAATTTTAAAGGGGAAAACGTAACAAATTTTCGTGGTGTTTCTCTGAAACAAAAATTTACTAATAGGATCAACGTTTTGTTTGATCTTCAAACGCAATATCGAAAAAAGCGGCATGAGAACATAATAAAACGATATAGAAATAAATGTTACGGTACATAATGGAGAAACCCTGCCGGCCCTTACTTTTCCTTCTTTTTATTAAAAGAAGTAAATTACCTACGCGAACACACTGCCAATAATCAATGGCTTTCGGCAGTGGCGTAACAAGACAAGTTCTGCACAATATAAAATTATATTAAACTATATATTTCATATTAACTTTCTTCAACATTCCCTATACAAATCTAGAATGGTTTTTGAGATAATTGAGAAAATCTGAGATTTGTTTCTTCCTTTTATTGTTTCTTTAACGCTTTAGAAGCCAGATTTGATAGCAATTTTGAAGGATCTAGTAGATCTATTTGATCCATTTTCATCGATTTAAATTCAATAAATGGTCGAAAAATGATAAAAATTACGTTTTTTTGGGGATTTTGGGCCTAAAATTTTTAAATTGAAATTGCTCAAAAACGCGAGCTAACTTTTAAAAACGGTTAGCACCATTGGATTCCGTATACTTGGATTAGGTTTAAAAAGTTTCCAATTCGAGCACAGTGTTATCACTGATTAAAGTTCATCACTACCATAAAAATCAAATAAGATGTATAGGATTGGCGCCTATAAATGAATCCTTTCCAAGGCTAGTACATTTTTTTTCAATACAGTGTGGAAAACTCTAAGGAATACTCAGTCGAACTAAATTTAAATCACAGTTCTAGCCTTTCGGGCATTTCGCAAAAGTGTCAAATTATTTCAATTATGTCAGAAGCAAATTTAGGTAGATATAATAAAGCTCCGTAATAAAGTGAGCCGCTAAAATACATGGACACTGTTGGAAAATTTGCTCGCTAGGAAAATATAAGGGAGGGCAGTTGCGCGACGGGAATGAATCAGTATCAGTAATAATCTAACCGCTGTCACGAGAGGATCGCACTAGACTCTAGTCAAGTGATGCGTTAGACCCCTAGTTTATTTCTTTAATTGATTATCGTTGCTTTTCTCGATCTTCTGCTCCTTTGTTATTTTTGATTTGCTTTGTTTGTATCTCGTAGTTATACTGTGGAATGGTTTTTTTGAATTAGGTTGTTTCTGGGAAGTCGTTAAATGGTACTACGTTACCAGCATTACTGCAAATGACTGCTTATTTGAATATATATCAGTTATCTATCGTAATAATAGGTTCAATTGAATTTTTACACATACAAGGACGATTCATTTTGATATAAAGTTCCATTAATTAGATTTAGAAAACATGTTTTCTATTATTTGAGCATTTAATATATTGGATATTTGGAAGCGAAGAAATGTAATTCAGTTATTTTATAATGAAAGGTTCTACTTATTTTTGGAATTTATCTTTTTTTTATTGGAGAACGAATTCTTTGCTACATATACGGCAATATTACAATTAAGCATTTAATATTTTATTATTATTATTATTATTATCACTAATTTATTATTTACACAGTGCTAGTTGCAAAATGTAACAAGCTAGGCACCTTGGGATGCAAACTGTTTCTAAATGTTAGTTTGCGCTTTCGAGCAATTTCAATTTAAAAATTTTAGGCCTAGAGAACCTTCTGGAACATTCTGGAACTTTCTAAAAAAGCTGATCAATGGCCGAAGAGCTTTCTGGAACCTTCGGAACCTTCTGGAACCAAAAACATGTGCTACATGTGCTTGTAAAATACCCGTTTTGCCGGCGACCAGTATAACGATCGGAACTGGCCTTTACGTGAGGAATTTAGATTGCGATAAAACAACATTATTGAGATTCCAGTTGTGCCAATCCAAAAGGTTTTGTTACCACCGCTCCACATCAAACTAGGAATTGTTAAAAATTTCATAAAAGCATTGAACCCAGAAGGGAATGCATTCAACGAATTGCTTCGTATTTTTCCTTGATTAAGTGGGATGAAAATAAAAGAAGGTAGATGTCTGAATCTGAATGCTGATCTATTGAAATTTCATTTTGTATTATATTTATTTTACAGGAATATCTAATGGACCGAACATTCGTCGTTTGATGAGGGACAAATGATTTGAAAATGCACTCACTGACATGGAGCTTCTGGCATGGGATTGTGTGAAAGCGGTTATTGACAATGTTCTCGGAATTCATCAATCCGAAAATTGGCGCATAGTAATTTAAGACATGCTCAGTGCTTTTCACCGTTTAAAAGTTCGAATGTCATTAAAAAATTCATTTTTTGCATTCCCATGTAGAAAAACTCGCGGAAGAATCACCAAACGAATTCTATGAGCATGGCGAGTGTTTTCATCAAGTGACGGCGAAGCTCGAACATTGGTACAGCAGCAAAAAGCTACTTACTTTTTTTGGTGACATTTGTTGGGATCTACAAGAAGAAGATGACGATACAGAAGAGTCAGGGCAATCAAAGAATGAAAAGTGAAAGAAATAAAGAAAGATGTTTTTTTACAAAAAAATGACGAAAAATCGATTGAATCGTTTAAATTTTTTCCAAATAGTTTCTATTCGATGTGTATTCTTCTATATGACGTCTATTTGATACATTTTCATCGACTTAAATTTAATAAATGGTCAAAAAATGATAAAAATTACGTTTTTTGGGGATTTTGAGTCTAAAATTTTTAAGTTGAAATTGCTCAAAAACGCGAGCTAACTTTTAAAAACGATTAGCACAATTGGATTCCGTATACTTGAATTAGGTTTACCCCCCGGGTGCCCAGCTTATTGCAAAAAAAGTTTCCAAATCTAGCACAGTGTTATTATCGCTGATTAAAGTTCATCACTACCATAAAAATCAAGTAATATGTATGGGATTGGTGCGTATAAATGAATCCTTTCCAAGGCTAGTACATTTTTTTTCAATACAGTGCTGAAAACTCTAAGGAATACTCAGTCGAACTAAATTTAAATCACTGTTCTAGCCTTTCGGGCATTTCGCAAAAGTGTCAAATTATTTCAATTACGTTCGAAGCAAATTTAGATAGATATAATAAATGTTGAAAGAAGCTGTATCCAAAAACGCAATAACACCAAGGCTGGTTTATTGAAAAAACTAAACTATGTATTTTCGTGTGTATCGGAAACTGAACATCCTCTATACTTGAGAATAATTTTATGTTGCTCGGGACTATTTTCTAAATTGCTCAGGGAGGGCTCACACACTAGGTGAATACGCTGTGTAAGCAGAATACATGCTGATGAAATTGACATGTAAAGGGACAGCTTATAGCGAAGGCAGCACTTTGTATTTTAACAAAGAAAGAAGACGGAGAACAAGTTTTGCATGTCCATTTATAACTTTGTAAACGCTAAATTACCTAAAACGTTAAAGCAGTGTATGCTAATGCATGTACCCGGTGTGTAAATATGAAACCGGAATTTGTTCATAGATGTCCCTAGCTGTCACGTGTAGTTTCCGTTAAATCCGTTAGGAGCGCCTTGGCGTTGTTTCGACATCTGTGAACGAGTTTCAACTCACAACAATACAAGTTTCATACAACAGCATAGTTTTTAATAGCATTGAACATGTTGAATTTTGTGCCCGGAAACTACGATTTGCGGGCAATATTGATTTTCTGTTATCATTTGAAGAAAATTGCTGCAGAATCGCATAGAATGCTTGTCGAAGCGTACTGTGAGCATGCATTTGGCAAATCACAGCGCTTTGAGGGGTTTAACAAATTCCGACGTGGCGATTTTGACGTTAGAAACGAAGAACGTGGAAGACTACCTCAAAAATTTGAAGACAGGGAATTGCAAGAATTGTTGGATGAGGATGATGCTCAAACGCAAAAACAACTCTCGGAGCAATTAAATGTGACACGAGAAGCCACCTCCATACGTTTGAAAGCCATGGGAAAGATCCAGAAGATGGGAAAATGGGTTCCACGTGAACTGAATGAAAGACAGCAAGAAAACTGAAAAAACACTTGCGAAATCTTGCTTGCCAGGTACAAAAGAAAGTAATTTCTCCATCGAATTGTGACTGGCGATGAGAAGTGGATATATTTTGAGAATCCTAAGCGTAAAAGATCATGGGCAGCTCCAGGCGAACCAGCGACATCGATTGCAAGGCCAAATCGCTATGGACGGAAGACAATGCCCTGTGTTTTGTGGGATTAGAACGATGTGATCTATTGTGAGCTGCTAAAACCTGGCGAAACCGTTAATACTGAACGCTACCGACAACAAATGCTCGATTTGAACATTTAGCGTTTACTTGGGAAATACTTCCGTATGCGGCTTACTCACCAGACTTGGCTCCGTCCGATTACTACTTATTTGCATCAATGGGACACGCATTTGCTGACCAGCGCTTCACTTCTTACGAAAATGGCTCGATGACTGGTTTGCATCAAAAGAGCAACAGTTTTTTTGGCGTGGTATCCACAAACTGTCAGAGAGATGGGAAAAATGTGTAGCTAGTGATGGGCAATACTTTGAATAAAATATTTTGTACAATTTTCATTCAATAAACGTGTATTTTCTTTAAAAAAATTCCGGTTTGATATTTACACACCTAGTAAATACAAGTAGCTTATTGAAGTGTAATAACATTTTAAGTCCATTGGAGCTACTCAAAAATATTCTCAAGAGGCTCTTATATTATTGTTACGCTGCTGGTTTTCGACTTCTTGGGTTCATATAGTTGGCAAGAAATGTAACGCGTAAGTGTTAGTAGGGCACCTCATGAGATTCTTTTAAGAAAATATTTACGTAAATATAAAATCGTTATACCTAATAGGAAAAATAGGTTTTGACACGATGTTTTTATAATAGAAACATCCAGAACAACAGAAGTTCACGTGTTTAACTGTTTGCGTGTCACTAAAACTAACTATAATTTCATTCCATGTTTGTCGAATAAAACCCAATCAATATTGCGAATTGACACACAACAACGTGACATTTGTTTCAGAACAAAGTTGAATCAGCAGCGATGACGTTGTTTTATATAACTTTTGCGTTAATTGCATTTTGATGCTTCCAACGTAACCTGCATTGCGGAAAATTATAATGATCACCTTCCAATTTGATGCTTGCCACGCATCTTAAAGGAATATAAGGACTGTTTACGAAAAAAAGTGGTCGATGTTAAACACTAATATTAAATAACGAGACAAGAAAGATAACTTTATTTTACTAGTAGTAGAAGCATTATTCGGTAACTTATAACACGATAAACACAATTCTGTAAAACATCTTAAGCAGTGTAGAATGCTCTAACTTTTCTTTTGACGCCACGTATCAGTACTTGTACATGTTGAGTAGTCATCATTGCATCAGCCGCATACCACAGTTTAGTAAAGTGGTTCATTTGCCCAATATCTTTCAATAGGTCTCAATTCTGGGTAGTTTCGAGGATTGGAAATTTTTGGTGCAACCGCAATTCCATTGTTTTCATACCAATTCATAGTAGCTCTAGCATAATGGGCCGTCCTTAAATAAAGCCAAAATAATATTGAGCCCTGGTGGCCCTGGATCAGTGGCAGGAGACGTTTTTCTAAACATTTCTTTATGTAGATATCTTGATTTATCGTGCATGTTGTAATAAAAACATTGCTCACAAGAACAAATCGCCTGCCATACAAGAATTTTTTTAGTGAACTTGTCCATCTTTTTGGTTCTAAACCTTTCTGGAACATCCAGCCATTTACGTGCAACGTAAAACTGTTGACCTGGTAACTGTCGAAAGTCTGCCTTTACGTAGGTCTCATCATCCATCAAAATGCAGTCGGTTTTCGTTAAAGAATGTTCATACAGTTTACGCGAACGGGTTTTACATATTCCTTGTTTGGTAGGATCGCGATTAGGTACTGTCGATACTTTATTGGAACGTAATCCTACACTCTTCTTAATTTTTTGCACATACGACTTCGATACACCTTTTCTGCGTGCGACATCACGGACGGAAAGACTAGGATGACGCTTAAACTCACTAATTATGCTTTTTGCCATTGCCCTGTCTACTGGACCTGTTTTTCTTCTAGAATTTCCTTTTCTTTCAATCGACAAAGTTGAATGGAAGTTTGCAAGTACCTTTTGAACCGTGGATTTTGCAACTCCCACAGTTTTTGCCAACAGAAATTGGGACATACCCAGATTTTGCTGATAGGTGGACACAATTTTTCTTCTTATTTCAACTTGTTTCGATGACATTTTCCTTAATCGCTTAAGACATTCTGCAACAAATAAATATGCGATAAATTTACACCTCGTCAACAACGTTCTGTCGAAATGACAGTCGATTATCTTTTGTTTTACAATATTTATGCCACAGCAAACTCGACCACTTTTTTTCGTGGACAGTCTTTATTACAGAGAAATCCAATTTATTCAAGCTACACAAAAAGATGGAAAACCGTGTTGAAAAATCTGTTTTGGAGACATAAGGAAACGGTTTTATTTAAAATGAAGAATGTATTTTCGTAGAAGTATGTAATTGTAATGTTATAACTGGAATTTGAATTTTAGAAGTATGAGATATATGTACATACAACATATCCATCTAGTGCGTGGGCGGAAAATAATCCCTTTCCTGAGTAATTTAGAGAAAAAGTTGTCAAAAAATGTTCGGTGACATGTTCAGCGCAACATAAAATTGTGGCCAAGTATACAGGATGTTCGGTTTCCATTAGAAATGATACAGGGTTGATTTTTTAAATGGAACATCCTAGATGTTATTACATTTTTGGATACCTCCCTCCAGTTAATGTCAATTTCCTTCAATATTCCTTACACCCATCTATCTTAGTTTTTGAGATAATTTGAGATTTTTGCGGAATTCCGCTGTTTCTTTAACGGCTGATATCTTAAACGCTTTACAGGTTAGAACAATGATTCAAATTTTATTTGAGTTTTCGGCAATACACCGCATATTTTTTCTATCAACAAGCGTCTACAAGATGGCCGTCGAAATCGTTGCCACTTTTCATTCATGTAATTTTATATTTTTTAATAAAACACCCTATATATTTTTCCAGAATCTGATAGAGAAACCGTTCTAAAATGTTTCTTATCTTATAAGTAGAGTAACCAAAACTTGCGGACTCGCATAGGCGTCGGTATTACGGGTTAATATAAGAATACGAAAAATTCATAAATAAACTTACTTGCTAATTATTCAACAAATTAGAGGCATCAGGATCTGAACTACTGTAAATTTGCATCATTGCATATGTTTCTACAGTTACTTCTTTAAACCTTGTGCGTCGACAAGAAAAAATATTCTTATACATAGAAAACGATCTCTCCACATCTAAGGAAGTTATATTTGCAAATAGAAACTGTTTTTCAAAATCACTTAAAAGTTCACTATTCTTACACTTATTATAAACGGCCTCTAAAGTATTAAAATCGGGATTTTTCCTTAAAACATCTGCCAACTTTTGACTAGCGCATAATCCTGGCGTATCATTTAATGCCTGTAATTTATTTTTTACATTCTCCACTATGTCTAATGATTCCTGCAATGACAATTCAGTACATTGTAGTTTTCTGATGGCATCTAGTAATACTGTATAATTGGTACATATTGTTGTTAAATCTTCTAAAAGTTGAGGAATTTGAAATTCTCTTTGACTTTCTCTAATTGCTTTGGATTAATTCCGATTAAATCGCATTATAACTGATTGAATTTGTTGAAAATGGATCAGATAGTAAGAAGCTGCTGTTAGCCAAGTACCCCATCGCGTTAAAATTGGTTCAAGAGGTTCTGGAATACCTGGACAAAATTTACGAAATTCTTTTAAACGTTTAGGAGATTTACGAAACACTGCTTTAGTACTTCCAATCATCCGATCAACGTTTCCGTAATGTTGTCGAACAACTTCACTAACTAAATGCAAAGCATGCAGCACGCAGGTTATATGTATTAAGTTAGGAAATATATGTTTGAAGGATCGCCCAACACTTAACATCGTTGCTGCACTGTCTGTTACAATCATCACAACTTGATCTTGGGCAATTTTAAATTTTTTCAAAGCGTTCTTTATCACTTTTTGAATATTTTCCGCGGTACATTGTTGAACACGTTTGCAAGCTAACAAATATCGAGATGCTGTGTTCTCGCTAGATAAAACGCGAGCTATTACATTCACAATACTGTTTTTCTTTATATCGGTCGTCTCATCCACGGTAATCTATATTTTTTTGGAACACAAATCACGTTTACACACATTTTCTAGCATCTCTTTTATTCGCGGCAAATGATTCTGTAATTGTGTTTGTGAGGGTAATGGGTACTTTGGAACGTATTGTCGCCAAAACGTTTTAAAAGCTGCTTTTCTCACCAACGACAACGGAAGATTACAAGAGGTAAACATAATTAATAAATGTATGAGGAATAGTGTATAAGATATTTCAGTTCTTGCATTTCTCATATGCTTAATACCATTGACATGCCTCTGGCAATCAGTTCTGTCGAATGCAGCCAAACGAACATTGCATATTAAGCAAAAAACTGCACTACCGTCATATTTTAAATGAGGAAAATGTGACGCATACTCATATACATTAGTAGCAAATCTATTACGAGGCATTGTTTTCTTAGGTATGTAAATATTAGTTCTATATGAAACGATACACTAATTATGTATAATTATGTACAAAAATTACAAATGTGAATTTGTTAAAAAAAAATGTTATCCAAATTTTCATTTAAATTATTTCCTGTATGTAATTTATTGTTTTAGAGGTCAAGGCATAGATAAGCTAACATTCACTGTTAACTGCATATTACGGTTCCAAAGGGTATTTGTATATTAATTCGCATATATTTGATTTATATATTAAGTTTCCGCTTGGGCCTTTCCTTCGTGTTAATTAATATTTCCAATAACGCATATTCGGAATACACATGTAGTCTGTACCGCTGGTAAGGAGCAATAAATGTGGATTCTGTTAATTATTCCAAGAATGCCTCAGTCCATTACTCGAATGGAACAACCCATGTAATTTCCAATAATTTAATGGAGCAGTTTCAATAATATTCCGCTTAGAGGTGATTTACGTAGTTTGGTTAAACTTTCTTTCAATAAATAGGTGTCTTTGACGATGTGTATAATTAATTAATATGTTATGCCTACATTCCAGGAACAAGTTAAAAAGGCTAAAATAATTAGTTCTCTTGGAAAAATCTTCTTTCTCATAACATATTTAACTACTGTATGGAAATTTTAAATTGTCAACATGCAGATAAAATTTGCAAGCTGCAGCAGTCAATATTTTTGCGATGGGAAAACCTTCCCGAAAAAGCAATAATCAATACGACCAATGTTCAGGTTCAGAAAGGAAAGTGTAAAGGGAACATGTTCCTTTTAAGATAATTTTATTTCCAATAATGTATTTGATCACCATTTCTTCTCACATTTTCAAATAATCTATTTGGAATTAACTGAAATAGTTTTCGCAAATAATTCAATAGAATTTCTGTTCATGTAATTCTGGTTTCTCCATATAACTCGGCTACGTACAGAAACTCTTCCATTGGCGTGAACTTTCCTGGTTAAATTTCCTAAGATATTTTCAGTGTCAGGTCTGATGGTAAAGATGTTTCTGTTATTGACTTGTGACCACTCTTTGACTGCGCGAGCACTATGAATAGAAACATTACTGTGATGTAATGTCCAGTCATATTCCTTTTCATTTCGAGCATTTTTCAATGCTATAATGTGAGAGTCTGCGTTTTGACCGCTATTGGAAGATACGGCGCCTCATACCACAACTCCTAAGCTGCTGTAATCAGCTCGGACTTTTGAGTATTATGACAGAAATAGGAATAAATTATTTTCGTCCTTAAAGATATTCTCCTTAATCAATTGAACTCATGTGGTCCTGGGTAAAGGCCTAGTGATTTTCTTAGTGTGTGGATTTTAATTCTGATCTTCCCTTCATTTTTTATCGTTTAATGTTAGCTAATTTTATTAAATGTTCGTGTTTTACAGATAATCACTTCATTTATTTCTTTTTCCTGGTAGTTAGAGTTGAGTTGGATGGCAAACGTAGAATGTGACGGTGATGGCATTCTATATCCGTACGTGGTTTTTCTTTATATTCTTCTTTTCATCTTTGATGCAGTTGTTTATTACCTTGAGAGTTCCGTTTATTTTTAATATAAAATTACAGACCAGCAAAAAAAGTACCGAAATGATTTTTACAAGATTCGAACTGGGTGTAGGTACAACCAAGACCGCAGTACGTGCTGCAATCAAATAGAAGAAGTGATAAGATTTTCTCAACATTTAACTGTTAACTGTTGACACATTTATATTAAACAGATGGAGGTCCATAAAGACGAACCCCCAAGAAATAGCCTTCTATACCATCTTCGAATACGTAGCCTTAAGTAAGAGCAAAAACGCTCTTCTAAATGTTACTGATCCACCTTCGATGTGAAAGGAGAATTGACTAACAGAAGGCGATTCATAAGCTGGGCAGAAATTAAAGCAGTTCTCGCTCTATTCTTTCGGACGAAGCAATTTTCACGTTGAACGGGTAAGTAAATCGGCAAAACTGTAGATATTGGTCTGCAGAGAATCCTGATTGAATGCATGCGACGAGTACACATTATCCTCAAAAGGTTAACATCTGGGCAGGTATCATACCATATAATTGGTTTAATTTTTGTTGAAGAGAATTTGACAGCGGAAAAATATTTAAATCTCATTAAAGATGAAATTGTTCCAGTTCTGATAAATTTATATTCAGATGTAATAGATCCGATCTTACCAAGTGAAAATGTTTGGTTTCAGCAAGATGGGACAACACCCCATTATGCCGTAACTGTGAGAAACTACCTAAATGAAACCTTTCCTAATAAATATGGCGAAGAGGTGCTATTGAGTGGCCAATTAGATCACTAGATCTTACGCCATTGGGGGATTCTCAAAAATAAAATATACGCAACAAACATTGATGATCCTATCAAAGAAAGAATACAAACATAAAACTTGAAGTGAAATATTATCTCATGTTTTAAAGAAAGTTAGACAGTAGTTTCATTGTAGGTTAGGTAACAGTAGATGGAGAACATCTTGATAAGTTAGACGATTATAGGCAGTATAGTTAATACGTTAGACAGCAACATTAGTTCAAATAAAATATTTCAATAATTTCGTAGCTTGCAATCAGCTCATCAACATTCAAAAATATAAAAATATGCACTTACATGAATCATTCTATATAACACATCTTGTCTGTAGTGAAACGTTGGAATAGGTCAGTTTTTAATCTAAAAGTTATGCCTTCTAAACGAAATTTGCAATATGCAGGGTGTATCTGAATTGCTTGGGCAACGTGATGTATGGAACAAAGCTGTAAAAAAAGTTCCTATAAATATGTGTTCAAAAATGCTTCCTTAGCAAGTTACGCGAGAATTTCAGAATTGCGAATAATCAGTAATAATTTTTATTGAAACAGCAAGAACAAATTTGATATCGCATACAATTTGTTATTAATACAATTAAAAAATATGAAACTTTGTTTATGTCTGTCACTTAATTGCTAAGAAACAAAAAGGTATCTAATTTGACTTCTATACACTTGAAAAACTTGGCTAGACGGTTGAAACAACGGCTTTATTAAATTTTGCTTGTACGCGCGTAACTTTCTAAGGAAGCATTTTTAGACACATATTTATAGGAACTTTTTTTACAGTTTCGTTCTATGCATCACGTTGGTAAAGTTTAGTCAAGCAATTCAGATACAGCCTGTATATTTCAAATTTCGTTTAGAAGTCGCATCTTCTAGATTAGAAACTCACCTACTCCGGCGTTTTTCTGCAGACAAGATAACATGGAATAGATACTTTACTTTTGTTTGTCGTTTCACATAGAACTCTAAAATAACGGCAAAATTAATTTTATTCCATCACTGGTTATCACACGTAGAAACAAGCGTAATAAGCAGGTACATATTCGTACATATTCACGCAGAAACACACACAAAATATAATTTTGGCTAAGATTAAAAAGAAAGAATATCGAACCGTGTCTAGCTGCCTTTGACAGTTGCGTTTCTACCAACAAGAAAAAATAACAAGCAATCGTTATTCGATGTACCCTGCATTGAATTCAGTCGCGTCATAGTTTCATAATTTACCAAACTAGATCAAGCACTCTAGTTAGTTGCTGTGTAATTGATAAGATTATTCGTCGTTAGATAAATGTCGGTCTAGGTTTCACTATAGTAGTTATTTAACTTGCGCTCTTCGGCAAGTACATATCTTGATTATTAATGTTGAAGAGAGCGAAGTTTGAAATGCGGACTGCAATATTAATTATAAAGTTAGATACGAGAATTGCCAGTTCTAACTGTGGGTGAGAAATTTGTTAGTTAATTGGAACTCGAGTTTGTTTATCGTTTTTGTGTATACAGTTTCCCGGAAAATAAAATGTGCCACGTTGTATGATTTACTGAAGTACGGTAGGATAAACAGAACTAATACCACGTTCAATTTTGATTATGTTTACGCTGAAATTCGGCACCGTACACATTTGAAAAAATATCCACACGCTATACAATTTCGCAAGCCAAACAATCGAGGGTTCGTCAGCAAACAAATACAAATTATTACGGTCCGATTATCGCATTTCTTTTTGTTGGATACTTCGGTGGAATATCTTCTAGTTTTTTTGTTGAAGTATCGGGAATCACATTCCAATAAAATATTTTCCAGATTATCAATATCTTCATAGTTTACGTAGCTACATTTGTTGACGAGTGGAGACTGCCCAATGTGATGTATAATCTTACAACTTGTCATCACCTTAGGAGATTTTATTGTGTACATTTTTCGCCGTAAAGAGAAAAGCGCCGCTAATTCTGTGGGTTGGTTCTAAAACGACCAATGTCCAAAATTACTGTTTTGTAGTTAAATGCGCCGTTGAATTGGAAATTTTTTAAACTATGAACGGTGGTCTATTATTAAAAATAAAGAAGATACAAATTCATTTTGGCCTATGTCCTAACCACTTTAATAATTTAAGTTAACTTTAAAAAGGGCCAATGAGAACATTGGCCTCTTTCATCAAATAAAATCTTGGTGCAAAAAAGGCCAAAGTGAATACTTGTCCTTCTTCACTGAAACGAGTATAACGATTTGACTTTTTTCTGTGGATCTTCACCAATTAGCTGTTTGCTCCATGTGCAAATCTGTGTGTTTACTCGCTGATTGTGAAAGTTTACTTATAGCTTGTCCAGACGCTCTTCGGGCGTTCGTGTAGCCATTGGAGCACAAACGCTTTCACCGCTTCGTTGTCGTCGAAACGCTGGCCTCCAAGCGCTTCTTTGAGGGGTCCAAAAAGATGGAAGTCACAAGGTGACAAGTCTGGACTACAGGGTGGATGCTCCAGCGTTTTCCATCCTAATGCATCCACTTTTAGCATCGTGGCATTAGCCACATGAGGCCTGACGTTATCATACAGAAGAATGACATTTCTGGCCGATTGCTTCTTCCTTTTCCTTCGAAATGACAATTTCGCGAGATTTAGTACTTCACAATAATATTGCGCATTAATTGTGCGTCGATCGTGAAGAAAATCAACGTGGAACGGTCACACTTGTCCTTGGGCGGCGATCCTGGCTCTCGTTCTCGACCTTTTCACGCCCTTCAGAAAATTTGTTGTGCTATGCAAACACACGGGTTCTTGATAGGGTGTTGTCCCCGAACTGTGTCTGTAATCGCCGTAAAATTTCGGTTGGGGTCACCCCCTCCTTGGCCAAAAACTTGATGATAATCCGCTGCTCCACGGAGACATGCACTTCTTTTTCGCTCATGATTTTTTTCGATACTAAAGGGACCCGAGAAAGTTGCGGTCGGTTATCCTTTCTCCCTAACGGTACAGGCTACCTGCGCATCAACCCCTTCCAGGTCTAGAAGCCCTCCGGAATCTTTAAGAAAATCAGTCCCGTTTATAATTGATACACCCTTGTAGTTTCAAGTAACTTTGTATATAAGCAGCAGCAGTTGCAGCATTTTCATAAAATAATTAATAATTTGAAGAAAGATATAATTATGCCGTTTGTAAGGGTTTTTTGTTTACGAGGAGCTTATTTTATCTCCAATTAACGTTTCTAACTAAGCAAAAACTTTAAAACTATGCTTTATTCAAGTATAATAATATTTGTCTATGAAGTCTATGACTGTTTCGATTGATTGACATAAATAGACTGGAATAAGAAGTATTGACTTCCTTTGCCATTTAAATTGTAATTCAAGGAACAAACCAAAACGGGTGACGCTACGGAAAACTTAAATATCATATAAATTCAACGAATATCTTTAGCAACAAATCTTTTAATGTACTGGCAAGCTTTTTCTAACTAATAGAATTTTTCAGCAATTGGCAATTGTACGTGGTAAATATCTTTCCAGTCACAACTTGAGTAATACTAAACTAAGCCATTAACGTTCATAAACAAATCGGTTTAGTCTGAATAGTATCAGCTGAAAACGTTACCATCAATGCTAATCGAATAAATTGTTCTAAACTACGTCACTGTAATTTTATCCGTCTCTACTCCGCCGCATACAGTTACCTAACCTAATGTAAATATTTAATGAAAAGGAATAATCCGGGGGGGGGGGGGGGGTTACGGGCTCTAGACAATTGTATTTTCACTACTATTAATATGCTGGGGGACGCGTTAGGAATCGATTGAGACCGATTGCTTAGATAGACACTTCTGTGCCTTCAAGACGGTCCTACGGCGTCGCTAATGGGACTTCAGAATTTAATTACGATGTTACGTCAGACGTCATTGATGACGGCAGCTTAATTGATTAAATGCATGGATTTAAGCGTGTAAACGTTGTCATCGTTTTGGAATAATGATAGTTTTCAGGGAACCTATGAGGCTAATTTTAAATTTAATTTCATTATATCCTTCTAGAGAATATTCTAAATTACATTAGGTGGGTTTTCTACTTATACGTGTTGAGTGAAACAATTTTCTTTACCGTTAGGGTGAAGCAAGGTAGTGAACAACAAGGTGAACGTCGTGCTATTCCCTTTACTAGCACTAATTATGTAAAATGTGGAAGAGTTTAGAATGAAAACCTAGTTCTGGAGATTTGAGGAATAATTTTAATAATCTACTAAAACTTCGAAATTATAAAATTACAGTTTGTCTGCGAAAATTTAAATTAGAAAAGCATAGAATCTAAATGAAATAACAGAGAAAGTGGATAGAAAGAATAAGCTTATCCTCATCTGGATGTTGATGGCAACGCGGCGGCCAATGTTTTTGTTAGAACGGGAGCTGTGCAGACTTCACTGGAACCGGAACCTTTAGTTTGTATTTGATTCTGACAAAATGAATATTAGTCGTTGGGCCAAATAGAAAGCTTTTTGAACCCGGGGCGACCCCATAGATCTATTTCATGCGAAGCAATTTATATTGCTCAGTCAAGACAGAGCCATGAAGGTTGTAGAACTTGGTGAAAGTCTGTCAGGGCTCTAACCGCAATCCTTACGAGCCATGCTCCATTAAGGAAACACCTAGACAGAACGAGGCTCGTTGAACACATACTTTCGTATTGGGTGTGCTCTCCTTTCTTATAATAATAATAATAATAATAATAATAATAATAATAATAATAATAATAAACCTGATTTTTATTGTAATAACAATTACAAAAATCGTCAAAGTAAAACACTGTATAAATAAAATCAAAGTTGTAAGGATAAAATACGGAACAAAGACATTGTATAAATACATGAAGAACAAACAAACATTGAGAAACGAATTAATTAGGGTGGCTAAGAAATTCATCAACACAATAAAAGGCGTTATTTAATAAGTGTCCTTTTAATGTCCTTGCAAATTTGTTATTTGACAAACATTTGATGCTTTCGGATAATTTATTATACACTTTTATGCCCCAAAAATTTGCATTCCTCTGTGTGGCTTGCACTCTATGGTATGGTAACCGAAGATCATCCTTGTTGCAGGTGTTATAATTGTGTGACTCATCGTTGGTGCAAAAATACTCTCGATTGTTATGTATGTATTTAGCACTGGCGAGAATATACGCACTTGGTATGGTAAGTATCTTTTGTTCTATAAACGCCTGCTTGCACGTTTGTTCTCCTCTCAGGTTGCACAGAGTCCTAGCAGCTCGCTTCTGCAGAAGGAAGATACGATTGGCCTCCGAAGACATTCCCCAAAATTGGATTCCATATACTGCCACACTATGGAAGTTTGCAAAATATGTCATTCTTGCGGCGTTACAGGTTGACACACTCTTAATTCTAATGACACTATAAACTGCTGATGTCAGTTTCCTGGCCAGTTCGTCAATATGATTGGACCAGTTCAATTTGCTGTCAATTCGGAGACCAAGAATCTTTACGCTACTGGTAAGTTCTTTTTTGTTTAGGGAGAATTCAAGATGTTCGGTTTTATTTGGGTTTAGACTGAGCTTGTTGGCTGTAAACCACCTTTCTGCATCATCCATAGCACTGTCGCCCTTCATTAGCACTTCATTTCTTGTTTTGCCGTTGATCACTAACGACGCATCATCAGCATATAGACAGATAGTGTCTGCGAATACATTTCTTTCAAAGTCATTAATGTAGATGATAAACATCAGTGGTCCTAGAATAGATCCTTGGGCAACCCCACGCTGTTGTACCATCATTGTTGATTTGCGTGTCTCTATTTCGACGTATTGTTGCTTGTCCGACAGATAGGACAACAACAACTCGTAGCAACTACCTCTCACGCCGTAGTGAAAGAATTTGTCCATTAGTAACTTGTGATCCACGATATCAAATGCCCGCGTTAGGTCACAGCAAGTCAGTCGGACGCAGTTCTGTTCATCAATCGCTGATAAAATCGCATTTATCACATCAGTTAAAGCTGTTACGGTTGATTTGTCTTTCCGAAACCCATGTTGCACTTTACTTATCAAGTTATTCTTATCTAAGAAGCTAATTAATCTGTTCGCAATCACTAGCTCGAATATTTTTAAAAATGCCGGTAATATTGATATTGGCCTGTAATTTTCTGGAACGTTGATGTTTCCCTTTTTATAGACTGGTAGTATCTTCGCAATTTTCAGTTCCTTAGGAAAGATACCTTCGGTAAGGCAATCGTTATAAATCGGTATTATCAGATTGTTTTCCCATTCCTTTAGTATTTTCTGTTCCTTCCATACTACTTTCAATATCTCCCATATCCATTTTTTTCCTTCTTGTCTTAGCCACGGTAACATACCATCTTCTTCACTTGCTTTCCCTATGTTGACCTTTTGTATGGCTTCTTCTACTTCTTCTTCTGTTATTTCTTGTTGTTGGTCTAGTCCTTCTCTGCTTATGTAGTAGTTGATTATTATTGTCTACTATTGTTTTTATTTTTTCCGTTTAGTTCCTCTTAATGCTTTTAATCCACTTTATATGTTTCTGTTATCTGTTCCCCAAATTCTTTCCAAGTTCCTTTTACCGTTGTCTTTACTAGGTTTCTCTTCCTATTATAGTCTTCCTTATCTTCTATTGTTTTTTGTTTGGATATATTTTTCCAAACGGCCGCCTCCTTTTCTTTTACCAGTTTTTTCATTTTGTCATTTCACCATTTCGATCTTCTTATATGTTTATTGAACTTTTTTTTCGCATGTTTTTTCTACTATTGTTGTTACCATTCCTTTAAAGGCTATTCATCTCTTTTCTATGGTCCGTTCTGTTTTTTCCTTTCTTACTCTTTGAAATTCATTGTTGTTTCTTGTTCATATTTATCCTTACCTACTTTGTATTTAGTTTGTGGATTGCTAAACTGCTGCGTTCTCTTGTATTTTCCCTCTCTTTTGTTTTTAATAAGCAATTTGGTACCACTAGTCTGTGATTAGAGTCCACTTCTTCCTCTTTCCTTGTCTCTATTTTTTGTATTATTCTTGTTAGGTTTTGTCACAGCTTAAGGCTGTGTTAGTTAAGTAAATTCAAATCAAAAATGTCTAATGGACATATGCCCAAAACTTCATCGTAACCAGCCAGGGTAATTTTAAATCTGAATAAATATCAGGTAAAATTTCATTGAAAGTCAGTTAAAAAGAAGTTGCTTTATTGCATTAATTGCTCAAAATGTCCACCCAATTGCTGTATACATATTCGAGCTCTTCTCAGAACTGATGCGCTACCTCTGCTAACTGTTTGAGGATCAGCACAAATATTTTTTGCAGCATCCATAATCATAGCAACAAGTTGTACTCTGTTTTCAGGATTTTCTGCACAAAAAAAAACTTCAAATACTTGTAGCTCAGTTACGATAGAGTTTTGGGCATATGTTCATTAGACAATTTTGACTTGGAATTGCTTGGGCAACATATCCTTAAGCTGTGGCATTTATTACAACGATCAATTAATAATTCTATACCCTTGTAAAAATAATTTAAAGTTTTTCCCTCAAAATGTTGTATTACAGCTGTTTGCAACTCACTATCGTCCTTAAAACGATTCATTTTTGGGTAGAGGATCATAATATAGAACCATTCTTTCATCTCCTGTGACAATGGACTCCAAAATCGGTCTTTACACATATTTAAAAACGAGCGCGCACATTCGACCCGACGTTCACGTTGGAGAGCAGAACGAAAATGCGGTACCCATCTTGCACTAATCTTATTCATACCTAAATGGCTATGGAGAATTTCTTTGATAATGAGGCGTTATCAGTTCAATTGGCCGACCAGGGGGCGCTCAGCATCTTCAAGAGGTTCTTGCCCCAAACGGAAACATTTTGCCCATTTTTTTACACTGGAATATGAAGGAGATAAATCATCATAAACGCCGTCTAAACGTTGTTTAATATGATTAGGCGTATGCCAATCTTTTGTTAAAAATTTAATGACCGCACGGTATTCAATTTTCGTTATCTGAGACATTTTCAGTCACTAGTCCCGTTGCCTGGCTGGCTACTAAAAACCAAGCTAACTTTTGAACGACAGAAACTAGTGTTGTTCTTTGTTTGGACATTTAGAACCAATTACGCAACGTTGTTCATGACTACGATGTCAGGAGAGAACTAAATACCTGTTGCCACTACTACTGTATTTCAAAAAAGTGTGTATTATTTGGGTTGTAAATTATACAATAGTTTACCACCATCAATAAGAACACTTAGAACCCAGAACGAATTTGAAATGTCAGTCAGGAGACTGCTGCTTCAGATCAATTGCTATACGTTAGATGACTTTTTTGCTTCAATGCCGCGCAACACGTAAACAAATGTGCATTTTTAATGTTTTCGTTTATATGTACAGTGCGGGCCTAAAGTGCCCACTCCCCATGCTAACTTTTGAACAACAGAAGCTAGCGTTTTAGAAAAAATAGGTCGATTTCTATTTTTTGTAAACTAACTTTTGCCGTTATCAGCATTTCAATTGTATTTCCGGTTTTACCAGAAGTGACGTCAACTTTCTTTTTTTAAATAGAACATCCTGTATATTTTTACGTTTTTAGAAAGGTAATTGAAAGGCGAACCCAACGATACCACATATGTTATACGTTAACTTAAGAAATATGACGATATGCAGCAATAAAGGTTTTGGTAATCTGTTTTCGTTCTTACACAAAGTTGGCTAGAAAAGAGCGCCAAATTGTTTCTTGTGACTGATCTAAAGAGCCCGTTGCTAAGCAAAGTAATCTAACAATTGCCAAACTGTCAAGTCTCAATTGCAAAAGCGTAAATTATTCTTGCTGTTTATTGTTATTATATCCTACATTTGTCATATTCGTTATTATTTTCCCTCATTTTACCTTGTTCTGTTAATTATTGTTATTTCTATACTTTATCGAACTTTATCGCAATTAATTAATTATGGTAAGTTTGTTTAAATATCTTTTTGATAGACAATATGTCTATTTTTGGGGTTTTTTGTGTTGTTTCTTTTATGATGACTTCGGCACGAACCAAGCAAACTTTCGGGGTCAAATTTAATATTATGTAAATCTGGCAACAATTATCACCTTATCTGCCATGGTTGCGCAACAAATTGTACAACAACTTTAGGCCCGCATTGTATAAAACTTATCTTATTTTCACTTCTGTTCTGCTTTTCTGCTTTGGATGCTTCTTAATATTCATCTTAACTTTCTTTTATTCTCGTATTTTACTACATCAAAATTCCTTAAGACTATTTTTTAAAATGACATTGAAGGTAATCTTTCAAAGCTGTTTTTCGGTTAAATGATTTTGCTTTCCATAAAGGAACAATAAATTAATGCAAGTTAAAGAATGTACAGATGATACAAAGAATTCGAGAAGAGTTCTAATCTAAGTCTTAGGTACTACCAACACCAAAAGTCTGCGTCGGTCTATTTCTATATATATAAACATAATTTCCGCATGAAATATGTTCTTAAGATGTAGCCTTTCACTGCTAATAATGATCTCGGGACTGAATTGATTACATCCAACCCAAGACTGAGAGACTGATTCACACGAATATGTTCCCGTCTGCATGAATTAACAACATTCTCGCGAACAAGTTAGCGCTGTAACCGCACGTCTCTCCTAACCTGTTTCTGTGATTTAGCAATTAATTTGTTCAGCGGGGCATTCGGGCGGTTTGCATTTCATTAAATTCCTTTTAGCAATTTTAGCGGTTTTGTTCTATTGACTATAGAAGATCGAAATAAGTACAAGTTTTGCGAAAAACAAATATAACAAAGAAAATTGCGAGATTGTATAGTCAGCGGATCTAGTTTTCTATGAACTGAAGGATATATAGGGTTGAAGTTCAAGAAATCTGGAGCTTTATACATTTGTCTAAACTGCAGTGTTCTATTTTGTAATTGTTACATTTTCAATTATATTTTTCGTCAGCGAATATGCTTTATTTAAATGTTAATTTATGTGTTCTTACACTCGAAGATCCAGTTGTGTTTATGGGTTAACTCGATAATGAAATTTTGAACGAAAACATTGAATTTGAGTTTAGCCGAGAATTGTTGATATCGTGCCAACAGATCCTAATTGACAATAGATATCATTCGAGTCACTTGGCTCAATGAAATGTGTGACTCGTAACACTGGTTTTAACTTCTTGTTTTACAATACATCCACTTAAACTAAAACTTTCAATTTGATCTAGTGAGATATTCATTATAAATAATTGAAAAGGAATAATATCGGACTATACCGGAAGTTCCAGATTTTGTTACACAGCCAATGTAATGGTTATTTGAATGGATAGAAGATTATTTTTTTAGATGATACAGTCTTATGGTACTAATACAGGTGGTCCACGAATTGGCCAATGAACAACTTTTTTTTGGCACGCTATATTTTTATTAGATATTATAGACTCCCCTTGCTTTTCGCTTTATAACTATGTGCCGCTTACTTATTTACTTTGCGGCGTTTTGAAATTGTTCAATTTTTTTCACACCTCCTATGATTTTTTTTCAATTGGACCACAGCAAACACACTTCATTTGGCCAATACCTATACAACACTTTTAAACAGAAATAACAACTTTATTACAATATAATTTTAATAAACCAAAGCATATTTAAAATATAAGCTTAATAGCATAGCTAAAACACAACTACAAATTAAAAAGAAATAAAATTATAAACATTGTTTGAACGTAAATCATACGAAGTTAGAATTGAAACATTTAATATGATAAAACTAATAATGGGTAATGAATTATAAATATTGTTCAAATTGTCTTCCCCCTCATACCGCCTAATCAATTCTCTTGTATAAGAGGCTCGAAATCATCAAGATCCCTTGACGCCACTACATAAACAACATCTTTCACATAATCCCAAAAGAAAAAATCGAGAGGTGTCTGGGGATCGAGCTGGCCATCTAAGGACCACTGTTGTCAATCCAAGAATCTTGAAACGTGCGATATAAAAAAGATGTAATTACTGCACTATTATGCGGTGGAGCAATTTCAATTGCCTCTAAAAGCTCTGGCAAATTTTCAGTTAAGAAGCTGTCTTTCATCAGTTACACTTACTGATGAAAGACAACTTCTTAACTGAAAATTGGAAAAATATGGTTCGTTTATATTGAAAGTAAACGGCATCTTTTTCTGAACAAAAAAGGCTAATTAGCTGACAGTTGATTATGTGATAGAAACGGTTGTTTAGTTTTTGGCAATGGTAGCCATAGCTACTGTTATGTTAAATATTTACATCGGAGAGCCCAGCTGTCACTCTAAAACGGATAGGGAATTCAGTATAGGCACCCGATAGAAATGAAATTCCCTCTGGCGGATAAAACTATTCTTTCGTAGCCACAATTTCCCACCAGGTCGACTGTACTTGGAGTGGGGATACTATAAATTTAATTTAGCTCTAACCAATGACGATCTTGGTGAATCGGAGATGAAACTACTCTTCTTTTTATTCTCCTCATTTCGTAAATCTTAATCTCAAAATTAATGTAAAATTCTCCTACAACAAACAGGGTAAATTCAAAGGAATTTCTAAGATTATTCCGTATATTAAATATGTTTCGTTAAGGTGTCTTCATTTATGTCAGGAAGTTTTAGTATTTTAGGGTTGTCGTGGGGCTTTTCTATCACAGACTCTTATGAGTCGTTTGAGTCATCCAGTAGCGTCACTACATTTATTCTCTCATGCTACTTCTAAAAATAACTTTATTCATCGAAATTCATGACAATATTACGTTTGGAAAGAAATCATTAAAATTTGCTGTGGATAGAAACAATCGCCATCGCGATTAAAATAAACGAGCAAAGGGACGCCAATAAATTCATCACTTCTGGTTAAGCTTTTATCGAGTTAACTCATATTTTGGTCGCGCTCCCAGTTTAAAGTGTCTGATATTGAAATCATAGAATAGATTCAAGGTAGAAGAGAAGGTTGGAGGTTAGAATAGGCAGATTTCCTGTGAATGTCATAAGGAACTTTGTATGATATCTTCGTAAAATCGAGGTTAGTTTGTATTTTTTAATTTCTACATTCGTTAGTTTCCATTTATTTGATATTAAAATTCATTAAAAATTGCTGAAAGAGTCAATTTTAACTTAAATTCTGTTATAAGCAGACAGACAACTAAAGTAAGTCGCAAGAATGCCTTGAAATAAGAGTACAGCGGACAGTCGCGATGTATATGATCTAAGGGATGAATTTGGGTACTTCACTAAGTCGGTGGAAGATAAGTTAGACGGAGCATTTGATCAATTTCCTAGCATGACGGAGAACATGCAAAAACATACTGTGTTCCGCGTACAGAAATCTAAAAAAACGTTCAGCTGAGGTGTGTTTGTTGTTTCTCAACAGCATAAAATATTTTGATAGTATTCAATGTTTGAAAGAGATGTAAATAAGTAAATGGCAAATGGTTGTACAGCGAAAAACAAGGGCAATCAGAATACCTGATAAAAATGTGGCATGGCGTAAAAATGTATTTTTTCATTGGGCCATTGTTGGACCATCCTGTGTTAGTATCATAAGATGCACTTGGAAGCACATTTCCTACCTTAGAATATCCCCCTAAACGATCTTCTTCTATCTATTCAAATAACCATCATATATACTTATGTACATTTTCCTCATAAAGGATACGTTTGTTAAAAAGAAACATACAAATAAATAAAAGCTAGGCAACGCCATTTTCGTGTAACAATTAAATGAGGTACAACGCAAGCTTTTCGATCCAACGTCCGGAAATTTCAACATACTTTTTATTTTGTGTAGGCTGCTACTGTAATCGTCGACGCTGCGGGAATGAATGTTATTCACGACAGACCTTCATTTGCGGACTTGTATCGCTACGAATTTCTTTATTACCTTTTTTCCTACGTTTAGATGTTGGGAAGCGTTAGAAAAATCTCGTTTGTTTATTGCAAATTGAAGTTTACGCTTCTAGAAATGTTAATTCGATAAACCGATTTGCTTAGGGAAATCAACCAATTTATACTTCTAAAACACGATTGCTACTGATTGCAAAAGACAATAAGTAATCGCAAACTGGGGCCTGTATGATGAAGTCAAGTAGAAAGAAATTAAGTCAGTCACTGAAAACTTGTAATTACCATATTTTAGTTTAACTTTAACCAAATCGTATTAATTTTGTGGATAAATTTATTTGATAAATACATCTCCCCAAATTTTCCAAAAGTAAAAGAAAACAACATAAAATACAGATTTGTTTTGTGTTTAACATAAAAAAATGGGGGAACGCCTGGATTAGACGACATCATATTTTTCAAATTAGTTATTTCATATTTTCATAACAAATTAATGGTAACTTTAAGAATAAATTCAAATTTATGTATGTGCATGTAATATACCGTTTAATTTACTAGACAAGGAACCATTTATCTGCTTTTGGAGTAACTATTCGGAGTGCAAATTACCAAGTCGAACATCGTTACGAAGAATTGTGCCATCTGCGCGCGAACATATTGAACAAAAAATAAAATCGGAGTTGAAAGATCAAAAATTGTGGTTATATGTCGACGAAACAACAGATCTGTTCTTAATGTAATGGCACGCAAATTGGAACCTCACCAATCGGCACCTTCAATTCTATTAGTCTCCAAACGAATACAACAGTGTACTGCCGAAGTAATTTCAAAGTTAGTGTTAAATACATTGGACAAGTTTGAACTTTCAACAAACCGACTCTTGATGTTAGTGAGTGATGGTGCTGCAAATATGCTTTCTGTAGGCCGGTCTCTTAAAAAGCATTCTGCTAGTTTGTTACACATTACGTGTAAAATTCATGCTCTCAATCTTGTGGCGGATAGTATCCGAAAATGTTATCCTAAGGTAGACGCTTTAATAGCGCATACCAAAGCAGTATTTGTCAAATCACCGAAACGTATTCGCGAATTGCACAGACTGTGTCCCCGTATACCAGAGCCACCAGAACCTATTCTAACTCGTTGGGGAACATGGTTACAGGATGCGTTTTATTATCATAAATATTTTGACAATATTAAGAACGTGGTTCTACAATTCGATACAAAGGAAGCTGCCGCTATCCAGAAAAGCCAGTCGAAATTTTAAGATAGTCAGGTTAAAATGGATTTAAAAATCATTCACGACAATTACTTCGGGCTAGCAGATGCAGTAGAAAAATTAGAAAATCCTGCGGTGCCTTTAGAAGAATCTCTACAAATAGTGCAACATGTTCACGCAGAAAATGTTTCTGTTCTAGAAAAATTTGAAAGTGGTTTTGAGAAAAATTCTGATTTTGGCACATTAAGACACATTTGTGAAGGTGCGTCAACAGAATCGTTAAGTTATTTGGAAGATTATTTGACTTACGCAAATATGACGTCACTAGATGTAGAACGTTCGTTCTCTGCATATAAACGCATTTTTTCCTCATGCCGTACTAGTTTGGCCGAAACAACAGTTGAAACATATCTAATGTTGCAGATATTTAACAGACATTATTCACTTTGTGATCTCACGGAGGACTCTTAAAATGGTAAGTGTTTGAGCACGTGTTATTTAATTTTTATATAAAAGATGAGCGAAATTATTTGCGGCAGCAAACATCTTTATTAGCAGAATAACTCTAGTGGAACGCGAGGCCTGGTCGACTCTACGCTACTGCACGGTACCGCTCGTGGCCAGCTTTGCTAAGAACTGTATTTAATTCTAATGTCTCCATTATATCACTTAATATGTCTGCTTCCCACACACACTTCATGCTTCTATTGTTTCTGTGACGACATTTTCAGCATTGCTGCTTTATCTTAATATCTTTTTCAGCTTACATGAGCCAGAAAATATAACTCTAAAGTGACACTTGAAGTTTGAACAATAGATTAAATTGCGAGATATACTAATGGCGGCGGATGTACATATCTCACAAAATTTATCACCATTTCTTGGCACGCTATATTAATCATTAATTCATAATATACTACCGTGCTGTTTAAGTTCATTTTTCACTCCCTCAACTTACTGGAAGCTTTTTATTACCTCTCCGCTTTATTAGAATATTCCGTGTCGGTTACAAGCACTCTATCGAGGCAATAAAAAGTGCTAAATTAGTGAAATCTGGGTTTCGTAATGGCTCAATTAACTTCCTTCTACCTTCGTTATTTTTAAATGTTTAAATCGATGTTAGCAATAGACATTCTCACTGAAAATGTTCATTATTCTTCGGTCTCGAGGGCTTTTTTCGTTAATTATAAATCGTGAATGTAAAAAAAGTTGTCTTCGCGAAGAACTTTCTTATTGCTCCTGTTATTAAACTTGAATTGGAGCGAGTTTCTCTTGGCTTTTATAATTTCCGTTTTAAAATTTTGATTTATCGCCAATTTTGTGTATTCGGAAAAAATTAGGTTGTCATTCGCACCCTGCACTCTTGTAAACGGAATTCTCTACTATACCTTCATTTTTTTTAATTAAATTTTCAGGGATTTATTGTCGATGGCGGAATCTGTGTTATTATTAAACTATATCCCTACAGAATGGGATTGAAATGATGTAAAGGTCAATCGCTTCCTGTGAATGTAAACACATATAGTGAGTAAAATGAGAACTTAACTCGAAGTTGAGTGGTTGCTTTAGTCCAAAATATAAACCGCATGTTGTAATATAGTAATTAAGGACCACTTATAATTTATTGTTGTATACTTTATGATTAGAGTTTGTTAAAAAGGTGGTACCGGCAGTGGCGCACCGCATAAAAGTAGGTACGTAACATACAATATTAATGAAAAATAATATTACTTTTTCTTGTCGCCTTGATGTCTACTGTGGCAATTGGCAACCGCCCTGGCAAGCTGCGTAGAATTGCAACATCGGCAACGCTTCCATTGTCGATTTATTCAGCTGTCGACGGTGTTGTGAATACGTTGTCGTATACTTCGAAAATGATCCTTCGACATCCAGTGACGTAAGATTTGCAAATGTCAGATATTCCTTTTCCTCATCCGGGCATTCTTGATTTTCAGTTATAGACCGAACCTTTTGTGAATCGAGATTTTTCGTTAAATTTGCACCAAATGTTTGAGCAACATCGATTCCTATAGTGTTCGTCAAGTTTTCTAGAGCGGCTTGTAAATTCTTTATGGAATTTAATGCGTCTCGTGCAGATAAGTGACTGCTTTCTAATTGCTCAATAGCTTGTGCAACTTCAGAATAGTTCATGGAAATTTCATCTATTTGTGTCTTATGTGAAAAAAAATGAAATCGATACCATTTTTGACAACAAAGGTATTGTACTGGAATAGGTATGCTGAATCACCCGGTATATTGGCACATTAGAACAAATTGTCAACATTTATTTAATGCTGCTAATATAAAATACATGGTCTTATATACTAATAATAAATTTGCAATAATGAATACCAAAATGAAAGAGTAAGAACACAACTAATAGAAACAAAAAATATGTGGGTGCTATGACAAAAAGTTATAAACGATTATTTGCTATTTTTTTGGCAAAAACACATATTGTCAAATAATCTAATAAATTAGCGATAAACAAACACTAAAATACAAAATTAAAGACACAAGTAATAAGAATATAATTCTAAAACAAATAGGAAATTGTTGCGATCCAAATAATATTTGGTTTTACTTGCATTTCTCTTTGCTTTACCTAACTCGTTGAAATCACTTTACCATAAAATTTCAAATATTCTACATTTATATTTTTATTTTTCTTAGAAAATGCATTGGACAAATATTTAATTTACTGAATGGTGATTATTATTGGTGGAATCATTCCCGGCAAAGACAATGCGGGCAGAGAAAAGAAAGCACTAACACACGGTTTCTGCCCACCCGGCGTCATCAGCGTGGTTACGAGCACTCCCTGTTCTGCTGTCAGCATTGTCTCTACCTCTCAGTTTATGGCCCCAATGTCCACGACAGCACTGAAAATATCTCCCGGCTCCCTCAGGCGCCAAGAAACAGTTATGCCGTCCTAGATCGTAGCGGCACACACTAGAGTACGGATGCTTGCCACCTATCGAGCAGCTCATGGACTGCTGAACACAGTGTCGTTGCTCTAAGCGCTCGGTAACTTCACGTACAAGTGGTCTCTCACGTTCACCATGATGTATAAAAATACACACGAAAAAATGCTTAGTAACAAAACCAAAAATAATGCTAATATAGCTCATGGTATTGGTGGAACCATTCCCGGCAACGACTATGCGAGTAGAGAAAAGAAACGGACATGTTTCTGCCTACCCGGTGCCGTCAGCGTGGCTACGAGCACTTTCTATTCTGTTGTCTGCATGTCCGTGTGTTAGTGCTTTCCTTTCTCTGCTCGCATTGTCTTTGCCGGGAATGGTGTCCTTTATTTTTTATAATATATGGTATATTTTTTTATAATTTATCTTTAAGGGGGATTTTTTTTTTTGTTAATATACAGATCCAAAATATTTCACATATTTTTTTTGTTTGTTAATATACTTGTAAGTATATATTTTAGTTAAATGCGTTATATTGAATAATACAAGACTTTTTATATACATTAACTATAAATGCTGGTATTTTTTGATGGTCACTTTTCTATTTTTTTGTTGCAATTTCAAGAAATTCACTCTTTTTATGTCAAGTGTAATACTATGAAGTTTCTTATCGATATAAATAAGAACGAAGGTGGTTAATACGTCAGCTGAAATGAAAGGGTCATTTCAAATAAAGAAGATAATTGCATTTATATAAGGTACCTACCGAATGTAGGACCGCTTAAAAAGCATTTCAGCAGAATCAATAGAAAACGTACAAGACAGTAATAAAAGTCAAACATTGCTCCTTTCGAAAAAGAACGCAATCGAACGAGTTGGTAATCTTTCAGTCTGTCATTCTGCGAGGCGAACGATGATAGGCGAAATTACACACAAACCTGAGCTTGGGGAGTTCACAATAGACCCATTCCGATACGTCTTCGATTCTCACCTCCCTATGCGTCGAAGTGAGGTCGAGCTTGTTTCCGGCGACGACGATAGGTATTTCTTGAAAATCGGCTCGTTGTTCCCTGATTTCTTCGAAGCACTGTTTGATGCAGTCGAACGACGGCGACGAGGTGACAGCGTAGACCAATAGGAAGGCGTGAGCGGTGGCGATGCACAGACGTCGCATCGCGGGAAATTGCATATCGCCGGCTGTATCCAAGATATCCACTTTCAGCGTCATATGGCCCAAATCGTACTCCCTATTGTAGAGATCTTCGATCGTGCTCCGGTACTTGTCGCTGTAGGTGTTCGTCAAAAACCTCTTCACTATACAACTTTTCCCGACGCCAGCGCCACCTAGTATCACTAATCTTATCCGTTCGTAATCTGACATCGTCGTCACGTTATTGTTCATTTAAAATTGAGGAAATTAATCTGGGGGCTGTGCACTAGGTGTCCAGATTTTGATCGATTTTTCTTTGGTAGCCGTCAGTCACCGAATGAAGAAATTCCTTTTTTAGGTTATTTTCTTATTTCCCAGCGAATTTAAATTCAACGTCACGATCATCATCTACAATCCAAACCTTTACCTCTTAGTATCGCAGGTAAAGGCGTGCACATCTATAGAATACCGCTTCCTTTGAGAAATTAAAATCTTTTTGCTGGTTGGTTCTTTTTCTCGAAAGTATGTTGGGTACGTATTTAAATTTCTTTATCGGCGTTCGGAGTTTTGAACTGGCGACGGCGGCGTGCGAATGACATTAAATAACGTTCTTTTTTGTTGTACGTCTTGTGCGTCGCTTATCACAGTGCACGTTAATTTAAATTTTGATAATTCTGACATTAGTATAGCGTTTATAAAGAATAAAGATTAAAGGTTTGTGTTGAAGCTTCTGCATGGGAAATGGTGGCAACGCTTTCGCTGAGTAGATTTTCCTTTTTGACGTTCGGCGGAATGGAAATGAAAGAATAATCTGAAAGCAAAAATGAAAACACATTAAAATGAAATCTGTATTACGGCACTTAGCGTTGCTATTCATTGAAAATAAGCAGTCGGAAGCTTTGCTAATGTGTATTAGACACGCTCGGTAAAAATCTAATATTCACATTTCCATTGAATTTCAAAAGAAACGCTTGAATATGCGTGAATTTAAAATTCACAAAACTAAGACCATTTTCCAGGTATTCTCTCTAGATATAAAACAGTTCTGGTTGCTACGTTAGTTACTTAGATAACCTAACTAAGATCATTGCGAATTGCAATCGTAATGATTACAGTATTATCATTTTTTATAATTGTTACAATATTTTTTGTAATTCTGTTATTTGCAGTATAACATGTAATAAATAAGGTGCTTTCGCTATATTTCGTTTTCTTTTCTAGAAAATTCTGAAATTGGAAAAACATATTTTTACAGTAAGGTAATAATCTTTCTGAATTAATTAGAATAAAGTTATGTGTTATAAACGTTGTATATAATCTTACATATTTTTGTTTTCTTATATAAAAATTACCGACTATAATTGGATATCTTCAAAGTTGGATGACATTTTAAAAAACTGCATAAGCTACTGAAATGTTTTAAAAATGGTAAATTGTTAAAAGAAATAAATTTTCGAAAATTAATTGATTAATTACATGAACTGAGGGTACGGAAGTGTTCTTAAACACTTTTTCGGCAATTTAAACGAATTTTAAGATCAACAAATGAGATTTAAAAAGAAATGAAAGCTAACAATTGAAACTAACCTGAATTTTAGAACGATGTCAATATAAATTCTATGTTTATATTACATTTAGCACAAAACTGCGTATTCTAAACAACCAACTTTCATTTCTATCTTGAATTTATATTACAACTCGAAATATTAATATTTGAAAATGGAAACGCACCCAAAATACGAGTTAACTTGATAAAAGCTTGACCAAAAGTGAGAAAATCAATAGGCGTCCCTCCTCTCCTTTATTTTAATCGCGATGGCGATTGTTTTGGCCATAGCTAATTTTGATAATCCCTTTCCAAATATAATTTAACGATGAATTTTGATGAATAAAGCTATTTATTAATGTGGCATAATGAAATGAATGTAGTGACGCGACTGGATGATTCGAAATATATTATTCTATGACCTAAAATACCAATGACAACCCAACAATAGTAAATTTTACTGACAAGTTAGATAGAAACATTACGAAAGATATTTAATTTACGAAGTTATGCTCGATGCTGCTGCTGAATTTACGTCGTTACTTGTTGTAGGAACATTTTTCCACCACGTTTGCCGTTGGCTAGACTTAAATAAACTTCCTAGTAGCCCCACTCCAAAGATCGGAGGCTCGGGGAGGAATAGGAATTTTAGAAAAGGAGCTAATATCCGCCAGAGGGAATTTCACCAAGTGGTCATACTAAATACGCTATACGTGCTGGAATGACAACTGCGTTCGACGATGTAAATTTTGCAATACGTCACTACATTGTCATTGAGGGGTACTCCTTTCTTTGGAAGAAAATGTTTCAAAATATTGGATTCTTGCATCCTAGCTGGAGGTAGTCATTTTCAACAGTTCTTGTAGATTAAGAAACTTTAAATGTAATTTTTGGTAATAAAATGTTGGTTTTGTCGAAAATTTTTCTCGCCCTGTATCTTTGAAACAAAGGGACTTTTCAAGAATCATCAAAGGACAAAATATTCTTAGAATAGTTCATGGAATAACCCCTTGAATTTTTGCCGTATGTTTAATAAACACCCTGTACATTGTTTTGATTACTATTAGAAAAAGTTTTCATTTTTATTCGATCGACCGGTACTGTTCTTTTTCCATCATTCCACAGATATACAAACTTGCTCATTTTCAGCAGCTCTCAAGATAACACTACTCGATTACTCTATTTGAAATTTTGACAGACGTCGACTAAAGAATAGTACTCACAGTCGGTAATGCAGATTTTTGACACAAAACGCCATCTGTCTTCAAACGCGGGTACTTCTCATACCATCCTCGTACACTAATATTCTAACACTACAGCACTACTTAAATGTATACTACGCCTATTGTGAATATAAATATTTCTTTGTTTATTTTTTTTGCCGGGTAAACCGGACCCAGATTAATAAAAAGCTGCGCCATATGTTAAACGCAGAATTCGCCACAAATATTCTCACCACAAACTAATTCATATGCGGGGCATACGTCAACACACACAAAATTTTGTTAGCTCGTACATAAATCTGCACCAAATGGAATATATGTACATACGTACAAATTTTTACTAACCCGGACTTGGCTTAAAATAGCAGGATTTATTTTCTACGATATTTTACCCGTTTTAATATAATTTCCTTGAAATTATTCCAACATGTGGTTTTTGTTGGCTTGCTTGTTATAAAACACAATCATTTGGATTGTTAATAAGGGGATACCCATAATACAATTTATATTCTACAACTTACGCAGTCAAAATTAAATTAAATAGAATAATATGCAAATGGAATGTTTTTATTTATTTTTTTTTGAGAGATAGGATTTTCGTCGTGAGCTTACTAAGTAATTGCTTTATGTAATTCATTTATTTTGAGCAGTAATCTGTATTGCAAAAGTTTAAATAAATCAACTTCTAATATCCCGTATAGAATGTTTCCAAAATTGCTTTCTTAAGAAGATGTGTACTGTAATGTTTCGGGAATATCAACTAGATACTCCTTCGGCAGTTAGATGATTAACTTGATAAAAATAATTTTGGTGAATGAATTAATGAGAGAAAAGGAACTAACCTTAAAACTATGACGTTTACGTGTTTTCTCTGAAATATAACTCGAGCCAAAAGGCCTCGATTGTCTTGGGGTCTCTTCGCTCATCTTTCCTCGATTTGATTTTGTTTATAGTCAACTATAGCCAACACTTAATTTTTACATTTAATTACTCTTACAATAAAATTCTATTTCACTTAATTTCTCTTTCTTTAATTTATTTGTATTACAGATCGTGAATATTACGACACTGGCGATTCTTTAAGAAGCAATATTTACTTTGGGAAATTACATTTATAAATCTAATAAACTTATTCTCTGTGTGTAGCGAAAATAGGTAAGTACGACAAACATCCTCGAAATCATCGTTGTCTGGAGATATATTTACCGAACAAAATCCCGGGATTATAGAGACGGAAGTTACAAGAGGAATCTCGGCTATACAAGCCACTTCAGAATCAAAAAAGGCGTCGGAAAAGCGTCACTTTGACAGATGTTGCTGGAGCGCTCGTGGCTGAACGGTATTTGTCGCAACGCTAATGACGGCGATTGTAAATGTGGTATTTTTTACATTATAGTACATATGTGTAATTAATTTTTTGTTTGGAATATTGTTTATAAAATATGTTGTAATTTAGAAATGTGAAAAACAAAATAAAATGAATCTGGAAATAAAAAAAGTAATTTTAATATTTTTATGTTGTAACTGTTTCTGCCAAAATTACTTTGAGAGATAATTTTTGTTATAACTTCATCCAAATAAATACTGCTGAAAACCATTTTGCTTAATGCTTTCGCGATTAAAAGTTTATCATTAGCCTAACACCTTTGAAAACTGTAGTTTTTTCATTAAAATTGCTTTTAAAAACATTATTTTAGTGCAAATATAATAATATAACACAAACTCGAACATTAATCTTGTTTTACTTCGTCTTAATTCTTTTATTTTCTATAAAAGGAAGGTTCCCAAGTATAACTCATCAATCTAGGATTCGTTCAACTAACAAAAGAGCCTAGAAGATATTTACAAGTAATCTAAATTCATTACTACTATATTAACATTTCTTGAGACAATACAATTTCGACGTAACAGTGAAAACAAGAATTTTCGTAACCTACATAATATTATTTCAGAGCCGTGTAGTGTTTTTAGTTCAGATTCATCAGAAGGAAATAATGGGACAATACACCGTTTGCAAATGAAAATCGTTTAATTATTATTTTTTTAATACGGTATTTCCTCCAACGATTTGTTGGAGTCATATTCTGTTGTGGTAGCTGGAGCTGCGTTCTGTAAATGCTATGTGGAACGCTTTTGTTGGAATAACCTCATTTTTAACTCTGTGAGAGGGATAGAGCTAGGGGTTAGAAGATGTTATTAGCGTAACCTACGGCAGCTTCAGTATCGTGAGTTCGCACTAAGGATGCTATAAATCATAATCTCCATATAACACGCCGATGTTCTTGTGTTAAGCGAGTCTTCAAGGTGCAAGGCCGTAACTAATTATACGGTTGTTAATCGTTATTATTGAGATTTGAAGACTTGTCGCCATGGCTGTGGTACAATAACCACTTACTCAAATCCGTGTGCCAGAATCAACTGTTTCAAGGCAAAAATCTCCACGGGGGTTAGTTGATTGATCACCCGAACTTCGTCTTAGTTCTTCAGCGTAATTAGAATAGTTTTAGTTCCATTTGCGGGCAATTTCTCTAAACGAAACACTACCTTACAGTAATCTAATAATTCTTCTTCCTTCCCATTTTGACGGAGTTAATTGTTTCTAACGATCCTGTTGTTGTAAGCGAGGTATCTTGTATGATCCGCATATATTCGCTAACTGAATTTTCAGCACACTAAATAGTGAAACAGTCCATTAAAACCCTTACTACAATACTTAACTCGTACTGGACGCACGTTTCGATAGCCAAGCTATCATCATCAGCAGTAAAACTGAATTAACAAACTAAGTGATAAATTAACCTTATATAGCAAATAAATTATACAATATGTAAATTTCAAATAAGCATAGTAATCTTTAATTCTACTTTAAGTGTTTCTTGATGAGCCGGTTCATTGTACAGCACTATAATTGGCCTAAAATGCAAATCTAAAGATAAATAATAAATAATCCCTAAAATGTAATTGGTCAGGAAGACGTGAGTTATTAAAATCCTTGTTTTTTAATCAAGCGGTTCATTGCACATGGTAATAATTACAGCTGTAATCAAGTAAACATGATGGTGCTTCCACTTTTAATATTCGGTAATTCCGATGCAGACCGCCAACCTACTTGATAACGCTGCTAAAGAGGGTGAGTGTTTCACAACTTTTCAGATATTATAAATTCTTGATTGGTTGTGTTATTATTATTCGATTTATTACTTATTTTTTGGTATTGCACCTACTGAACCTTATTAATCAGTTGCTGTTGGACTTCTTATAAAGGTAGGGCTGTACTTCAGTCTTATAAGCATCTTCAAGCACATCATTCCTACATGCAGTAACACATATGTATTTCGATATTAAAATAACATTTATAAAATTCAACTTGCAGGTGCTAAATTTATTTTCATAATGACGATTCCGCACGCGAAAGTCTCGTTACACGAGTCGACCATAATTATACCGATTTGACTAACCACTACTACGGCAAATAACACCTTCCACTCTTGTTCTGGCAGAGAACGCTATAAAACTAGTGTAGTTTGCATAACGTAATAACACAGGCTACATACAAAATATGTGCTTCTGTGGCATGCATGGTAGACGAACTTATTCAAACTTTAGCGCCGGCTAAGTATTCATACGTAAAAGTGAACCGGAATTCATATGGTGAAATTTGATGAAGCAGAGCTCTTTGCAACGACATGAATTCTGTTTTAATTAAAAAAGTTTCAGCAAATATGTGACAGTTCTACTTACCAGTCGACCACATTGGTTTTAAATTTGTTAAATTGGATTATGTTATAATCCGTACCCAAATTTAATTTAATTTGGATTGGCTATGAGAGCATTTGTTAAATGGCTTTTAGTTGAAGTATTGCTGATTTTATTCTGTAAGTAATATCAAGTAAATAAACGAGAGATTTAACATATAATTTTTCCAATGAAGCTGATGCTGACTAAATTAGAGTCAATGCGAGACCTTTAAGCTTTATATAAAGTTGTTTAGTAATTGAATCTAGTGCATGCGACTATACCGCCTCAAGTAACATGAGATGGGTATACCGCTAAAAGCAAAAAAGCAAAGTATTCCATTAAATTAATTAAAATAATGCGGTTCTGTTAGAGCTTCCGCGGATCCAGATGAATTAATACACCTTCATTACAAAATGCTGTTAGTATAGTAATTATTAAATGACATTCAGAGAATGGTTCCTACATTTTTTTCTGTTCCTATGTGATTTTTAATAAGTATAAAAGGGTTGAATCCTATTAAGTTGTGACGACAGATACAATCGTTACTGAAGAAGTGTCTCCATTCTTTGCCAAGTAGTAATACCAAATGTAGGAATTTTTTTTTAATATAGAAAGAAGTGCAATACTGTTTAATTGGGAGATCCATATACGAGGGACGTTCTGTAATTAACGAGAAAAACTGCATTAGCGGGAAAACTACTGAATATCATTAGATGAAACCTTCTGTGGGTCAAGTTGGCAACCTTGAGGACAAATTAAGTCAGTTGTTTGAAACAAATAAAAGCAAATATAATCTTTTTTGTTCATTTCAAAATGTCGGCTTCTCTCAAAACGTGTACGGTGGAGGAGCAACGTTCAGCGATAAGATTTGTGTGAAGCTGGCCGAAATTTACTCGAGAATGTTGAAACAGTATGGTGAAAAGTATTTAAGACTCGGAAACGTGTATAGGTGGATTGAACAGTTTAAATCGGGCAGAACAAATGTCGCCGATGTTTATCGCTCCGGACGATCGGTTAAAGTGTCGACTGACGCGCTGCAATATCGCGTAAATGACCTATTTCTCGATGACAGGCGTATAAAAATCCTGACAATAGCTGATTTGTGTAATGTTAGTATTGGAACTGTGTATTCAATCTTTCATGTCGAGCTGAATCATCGCAAAACATGTTCGAGATGGGTTCCAAGACAGTTGGCTCAAGTCTATAAAGACACCTGTGTTCGCATTTGTTCTGAACTCAAACGATGGTTTTTAACAGAAAGTAATGACTTTCTAGACCGTGTTGTAACTTGCGATAAAACGTGGATTCACCACTATGAACCTGAGTCTAAACGGCAAAGTCTTGAATGGAAACATCCGGATTCGCCCGCTAAGAAAAAATTAAAAATTCTCGCATCTGCCGGTAAAGTGATGTTAATGGTCCTCTGGGATTATCAAGGCCCAATTTTTTGTGACTATTTAGAAGGTCAACGTACTGTGAACAGTGAGTACTATTGTAACTTGCTTCAACATAAAGTGAAACCTGGATAAGAAGAAAACGCCAGGATGTTCTCTCAAAAGGTGTGATTCTGCTGCACGATAACGTCCGCCCCCATACTGCCCAGAAAAATTTGGGTTGGGAGGTGTTGCCACATTCTCCTTACAGTCCCGACCTCGCACCGTTCGATTTTCATCTGTTCGGCCCGCTCAAAGAGTTTTTACATGGCAACAATTTCGAAGACAATGAAGCGGTCAAACAAGTTGTACAGAAATGGCGTGGACACCAAGGTCAAGAATTCTTCAGCACTGGAATTAGGAAGTTCACAAAGCGATGGGAGAAGCGCTTAAATGTTGGTGGAGACTACATTGAAAAGTAGTGTAAATTTAACTGTCATTGAATAAATTTTTTTTGTTTCCACAGCCATTTGTCTCGGTAATTACTGAACGTCCCTCGTAATACTCACTGCTCATATTAATTCATATTAATTCGTACCTATAAACATTATGTTACTGGTCCGCGACATATTAAAAGGTTCCATGCAATCGCGAGCAAAACGTCTGCATTGCTAGATCCTTGCCAGGTTTGGATTCTCAACGTTCTTAAATTATTCCTAGTTATATTTAGAAGTCAACTATGCCTGTGGTATGATAAATTAATAAACACAGCGAACAATAATAAGTCTCGGCACACTCCGCACCATGCAAATTATTAATTAACTCGGAACAGCCGTTTCGAGGAATTCTGGGTCCTCATCGTCAGCCGCGTGACCGAATGATGAAAGAAAATATTTTAATTCTAGTAAACCCGCTCTATCCCTATTCTGAAGAAAAATATATACAGATACCTACTTGTGCCGCTTGGGACTAAACCATGTGAAAATAAGGAGAAATAGGCGAAAGGGTCGTGTCACCACGAAGCGCAAAACATGTGGCTGTCCCACCCTAATAAAAATAAAAACCGGATGAGACAGTGGTTATGTTCTTTCTATCCGTCAAATTTGTGTTCCTTCTGCCTATACAACCTAAAACTAAAAATATGCGAGATATACGGAAAGATAGACGAAAGCGTCTCTTATTATTATAGCACGCACCATAAACCAAATGACCGCCTTACCATAATAAATCGAAAAGGCAGGAGTAATGTAATTAATTGTACGTTCTCTCTATTGATTAAATTTGTGTTCCATTTTTTAATAATTTGTGTGGTGCGAAGTGTACTAAGACTTATTGTTGTTTGCCATACTATCCCACAGTCCTTACTATCATTATTAATAAGTACAGTATACTTGCATGTTGCTAGTAGCTAATTTGATTGCTGTACACTTTATAGTCCAGCTTAGAAAATTCAGGCGGTAATTGAAAAGTTACATTTACAAAAATAATAAAGAAATGAATCTTAAACACGACTAAACATGTACAAATTCATTAAAGAGGACTTCCCACCAAGCGAGTCGTGAACTTTTCTTAACTGGAAGTCCGCAATCTTGCGGCGTTTCTATTAAAAGCTTAACGAAATCTGTCGACGTAGGTGGGCTGTTTTTCGCTAACTAATTGCCAAAAGAAAAAAAACAGCAAAGCTCTAGAGTCGCTTGCCATATATATATCTTAATAAAAATTACTTTGAGAAACGGCTGTAGTTTTTGCTGATGCTAATAACAAAAAACTATATTATATATTTTTCCTCTTAAAGCCAATAACGCAGTTCAATTTTAAATTCTTAAAAGTTAAAATTCAGCGCCTCATAGGATACAAATCTAATTACATCTAAAGTAATTTCAGTTAAAATTGTTCTAGGTAGTGAAATATTCTACTAGTACTAACATACTTCAAGGATTACAGACGTACGAATACAATTGATAATTGTGTCCATTTTGAGATCGTCTTACGATAGTTTTGAACAATACACAGTTTAATTTGTTTCATTTAATTTTTGCAATTGGTTTGCAATGTTAAATTTAGTTATCAAAGACTGAAACTTAGGTGAGAAATATATAAACTCTTACTGTAAATACTGCTAATCTTAATATAACCATAAAGTTTAAATTGTAAAGTAGTAGACGGTAGTCTTGCCGTTTCAAGCAAAGAAATTTAAAAAGAAATCCTCTCTTTTCACCCTGAATTTCCTCGAACCTAATGGAACCAACACTGATTAAATTTAAGCCAACTTTGGGATGATTTACCGCGTCCGTTGACATTATAGCAAATAAAGGAGAAATGCCCTTCAGAGCATCCACTTTCTATAAGAGGATGTTTCTCACAATCCGTCAGTTCGGTTTTAAAATTTATTTATAACGGTGAAAATATCAGCTTTACTAAAAATGGGAGAGTAATAATTCATTTAGTATATCGATGCTTAATGTTATTCAAGCGGAAATCTAGCGTGTGGATTTTAGGATTTATAGTAAATTGTATACAACAATAAATTGCTCGTGAAGCAGTTTTAGCGAATAGCATAGAAATAACTTAGATAATGGTATTTATTTATCTTTGATTTCATCAGAACTGCGTTGGAAATCGAGGATCAATTAACAGATTTTTTCTCTGAGGACTTTTAAAGTATGTTTAGAGACTTTTAAGGTATGTTTAGAGACAGGTTGTTTTTGGAGTTAAACACAAAGTATGTACATCGAGAGTGCTAAAATTAAAACATGTATAGGAGACTTGTTTCGTAGATATTTGGCATTTGCTATTGAGTAGGTAGACTACACGGGTTCCACGCCACTTCAAGGTCACCCGTGTCCCATAACTTCATGTAAGGCCGCCCGCGGTCAACTTCCGCCACCTTCAAGGTCACAGCTTCCAGTTGGGGAATTTTGGATGACGCAGTTTCCGGCCCTAGCGGTCTTTGCGGTCTAATGGTTTTTCGGGGAATTTTACATGTTGCAACTTGTTCAGTGGGACTTGTGCTTCCGTTGATATGTATCTTAAATGATGAGTGTCGAGTAAGTAATAGGCATAGGTACACCTGAGCGAGGGAACCCAAATAGATAATGAAGATAACACCTCTAACCACAACAAAGGCTCCTTCGGAAATAGCTTCGGAACAACTTAGAAACAGTTTAAACAGCTCTTGACTCTATATAAGTTGCTGTAGGTTTTTGCGGTTCTCCAGGCCTTCTTCGACTTCAATCGCCATCCATTTCTCAATCTCTTCTTGTTCCTCGTCTTTGTTGGTTAGGGTTACTCCTAGGTACTCAAAGCTCTATACCTTTTCGAAACGGTGTTCCTTGTTCTGGTCTGTTCCAATCTCCAAGTCTTCTTCGTTTCTTTCTGCATCTCTCCCTATTTCTAAGTATTTTGTTTTATTCTCGTTTATGTGTAGCCAGTATGTTTTTGTCTTTTCCTCGAACAGTTTGGAAATTCTACGAAGTTCCTTCTTTGTCCTTGACACCAGTGCTACATCATCGGTATATGCGAGGATTTGACTTTTGCGGTTGTAGATCAGTCCTTGCGTTCTGATCCCGCTGTCTCTCAATATTTTTTCAAGTAACAGGTTGAAGATCACTGTAGACAAGGGTCGCCTTGCTTAAGTTCCTTCTTTACTTCAAATTTGCTTAAGAATTCCCCGATCACCTTTACCGTGTTCTCCGTTTTCCACAAGGCCATTTTTATTAATTTAATTAGTTTGTTTGGGGTTATGAGTGCACTCATTCTTTCATATGGACATCTTCTTTAAATATGAAAGTTGATATTCGTTTCTGATGTAATCAAAAGTGCCATGAAAGTGAAAGTAGATCTTTATCCATAATATTAAGACAAAGGGTTTTCTTTGGGCTAGCATCATCATAACAATAAATACACCTTGTTACTTTAGTATTATTCTTTCCACCAAGATTTCAAAAAGATATTTTCATTACTTTCAGAGATACGTTTAATACGAGGATTGCCTTTTATATTTCGGGAATAGAAAACAAAAAAAAAGAAATTAATCATTGCAGATGGCTTTATTGTTTTTCAAAACAGTCTCCATCAAGATCTATACACATTCGCATGCGCTTGAATCAATTTTCGAAGCACTTTTGCCACTCCGACGGAGGTGCCTCCAAAACATGCATCAACCGCTTCTTCAGGCGTTGAAAAACGTTGACCTCTTAATTTATTTTTGATGTGCGGGAATAAGAAGAAGCCATTGGGTACCAAATCAGGGCTGTACGGCGGATGACTCATCAATTCGACTTTTTCGGCCCTCAAAAACTCTCTTGTTTGAGCCGATGTGTGAGAATTCGCGTTGTCCCGGTGGAGAACGATGCGTCTTCGGCGGTTGGTTTCCCTCATTTTTCCGAAGATTTCTGGCAAACAAATGGTTGCGTACCACTCAGAACTGACCGTCCGACGTTGCACTAACGGTACAGTTGTCACATGTCCGGTTTTTTCGAAAAAACAGGCGACCATTTTTTCGAAGTGCTTCGTGCATGAACAACTTTTGTTGGATGCGGCTCGTCTCGAAGACCCATACTTTCGACTGCTGTTTAGTCCTCGGGCTCATATGCATAGATCCACGATTCGTTGCCTGTAACGATGTCATAGACGTGTTTGGAAACACCGCAATCGTATTTCTTGAGCATTTCTTTCGACCAATCGACACGAGCCCTTTTTTGTGCGGGTGTCAAATTATGTGGTATCCAACGCGAACAAATTTTGTTGGTGGCCAAATGGTCATACAGTATTGAATGTATGCCTTTATCTCACGATAAGTCACATGACGATCCTGCAATATGAGTTCACGCACAGCATCGATGTTTTCTGGAACAACAACCGATTTAGGACGACCTTCACAGAATTCGTCACTGAGCGAACCACGGCCACGATTGAACTCCGTATAACACCGATATATGGTGGTTTTTGATGGTGCACTGTTGTTGTGATAATCTCCGTCGAAAGTTCTACAAAATTATCCCACGGAAATGTTCACGACTTAATTTCATGTTTTTACGAGATGAATTTTTCAACTCACTGTAAACAACTCAAATGTCACCTGTACGTCAAAACGTTCTGAGTAAAGTATACCGACAAAAACACGAACTTTACGATAGGGACATCGGCTGGTAGATTGCAGCACCAGGATAGTCCAGTCCTGAAATATAAAAGGCAACCCTCGTAGGCTATCGTCTCGAATGACTCTGTACATTTGTATTGCCTTATATGTGGAGGTTTTTGTTGTAATCCAAATATAAAATATATTCGAATTGCTCTAATTACTACTTTAATTCATTATTTAAAGGTATTTTTAGTTTTATAAAATTTCGGATGACTTTATTTTTATCCTTCACTAGATAAAATATTCGTTTTTTTTTTAACAATGTAAAGCAGATCAGGATTGTTATATAAAATTAAGTTCGCAATAAAATATTATAAAATTAGACAGATACAAATTTGTAATGAAACCAATGAGCACATTTACATTTACCAGTTTTTTTTTGACAAATGGTTAGTTTGAATGAATTGACACATGAGTGATATTTGAAAATGTATTTTCAATTCACTCAGCATTCTATTCAATTAAGGCAGTAATTTAGAATATTTATAGTACTATTTTAAAGCTAAACTGAAAAATTCTCACATTCTACGGCTCAAATATATCATGAGGTATTATTAATAACGCTGGCCACGAGCGGTACCGAGCATCGGCGTAGAATCAGTTCGGACCGAGAGGAACGGTAGTATTACTTCGTCTGCGGAGCAGTACGGACATTTTCGCTGCCGGTCGTTTGCGCAATTGTTTATCTGTCCTAGAAAAATTATGATTTCGTCAGCAAAACGACCGCGGTCGGACAAACTTCGAAAATTTATTGCAGAAATTCCAGACTTAATATATGAAGGTGCTAAAATTAAATGTGTAATCTGTAAAATCCCGTTAATGTGTTGGTCCAGACAACATTGTTTACGACACGTAAATAGTGAAAAGCATGTCTCAAAAAGAAATTGCGCACGAGACAATGAAAAATTTATATTTAATTTATGCGTTACGTTTATCGCATGTAATATACCGTTTAATTTACTAGACAAGGAACCATTTATTTGCTTTTGGAATAACTATTCGGGGTGTAAATTACCAAGTCGAACATCGTTACGAAGAATTGTGCCATCTGCGCGCGAACATATTGAACAAAAAATAAAATCGGAGTTGAAAGATCAGAAATTGTGGTTATGTGTCGACGAAACAACAGATCGGAAGAATCATTCTGTTCTTAATGTAATGGCACGCAAATTGGAACCTCATCAATCGGCACCTTCAATTCTATTAGTCTCCAAACGAATACAACAGTGTACTGCCGAAGTAATTTCAAAGTTAGTGTTAAATACATTGGACAAGTTTGAACTTTCAACAAACCAACTCTTGATGTTAGTGAGTGATGGCGCTGCAAACATGCTTTCTGTAGGCCGCTCTCTTAAAAAGCATTCTGCTAATTTATTACACATTACGTGTAAAATTCATGCTCTCAATCTTGTGGCGGATAGTATTAGAAAATGTTATCCTGAGGTAGACGCTTTAATAGCGCATACCAAAGCAGTATTTGTCAAATCACCGAAACGTATTCGCGAATTTCACAGACTGTGCCCCCGTATACCAGAGCCACCAGAACCTATTCTAACTCGTTGGGGATTTAAAAATCATTCACGACAATTACTTCGGGTTAGCAGATGCAATAGAAAAATTACAAAATCCTGCGGTGCCGTTAGAAGAATCTCTACAAATAGTGCAACATGTTCACGCAGAGCTATGCGCGATTGAAGACGCAAAAAATGATTCTGTTCTAGAAAAATTTGAAAGTGTTTTTGAGAAAAATTCTGATTTTGGCACATTAAGACACATTTGTGAAGGTGCGTCAACAGAATCGTTAAGTTATTTGAAAGATTATTTTACTTACGCAAATATTACGTCACTAGATGTAGAACGTTCGTTCTCTGCATATAAACGCATTTTTTCCTCATGCCGTACTAGTTTTGCCGAAACAACAGTTGAAACATATCTAATGTTGCAGATATTTAACAGACATTATTCACTTTGTGATTTCGCGGAGGACTCTTAAAATCGTAAGTGTTTGAGCACGTGTTATTTAATTTTTATTTAAAAGATGAGCGAAATAATTTGCGGCAGCAAACATCTCTATTAGCAGAATAACTCTAGTGGAACGCAAGGCCTGGTCGACTCTACGCTACTGCGCGGTACCGCTCGTGGCCAGCTTTAATTATTAAGTAACATATTGAATAACCTTGGAATATAGATTCCGGTCCTGAACAACGCTTGTCTAAGCTTTAACATTGAATACTCGACTAACGAAATCTGCTTAGTCTGAGTGTTACTAAAGTGTTCTTATAAAGGTTCTTTTAGTTTAACTGAAAGTGATTCATGTCAAGGAAAATGATCATGCAAAAAATTTTTGAAGGACACTTGCTTACAACATTCCTTGTATATTTAATAACTAAATTCAATAATAGAAGATGGTTTTTATTATACCAAAACATCTGTTCCACAAAAACATCCTCTGTAACAAGTAAACTTTAGAGATTCTGAACATAATTCATCCTTTACATAAAATATATTCTAATATTATTTCACCTGTTGCAATCAACCGACTTAAGATATTTAAATTTATTCCGAAATTCCATTGCTGGATCCGTTAGGTTTAAAACTTAACAGACTTACTCTTTCGTATGCGAAAGATTAAATCCGACGCTGAGGTATACAAAAAAGGAATAATCGACAATAGCTGCTCTCGTTTTAAGACAATAGAGGATTTACAAGTTAACGAAATGCACTTTGATGTTCCCAATTGTATAACGATAAAATGTAGCCGTTTTGCATACTTAATCTTGAAATTTAATGTAATTTGCAAATTTGCATATTTTACTTTGTAGTACGGACAGTTTCTTGCTTCAAAATGGATTTATTTTAGTTTTTGATGCAACACGAAAGTTATTCAGTTCGTTCAGTTCGGCAATATTACTCGTCTTCGCTTCATTTTCTTTTAATGTTCGTTTTTAATGTAATATTTTTTTTACAAACAGGTACAAAGTGTCATTACAATAATTTCCTAAATTGAATTTTAGTTCGTTGAAAATTTAATTGCTTGAGTAAAATATTTAGCTCTGATTTTGACAAACGCTATAGAGAACAAAAGATCGAAGGATGAGACGACAATTTGTTCAATTTAAAAGCAAATTCAAATGTTGTAGTGGACTTCAATAACAAGGTTAATTCAAGTTTGAATATTCAAAACAACTGGAGCTCTTCTTGCATGACGCGTTAGCGGTAAACGTCAAACATTGAGTTTAGTTTTTATTCTATCAATTTAATGTTTGTGAAATGTCATTATTTGCAATTTACAATCTTCTTAAACTGCCGAATGAGTGTCTGACAATTATCTTTTAATTATAATTTCTTCAATTTATAACATTACAATAGATTACTTTAAACGTATACTTGTTAGAAGTACAATTATTGGAAATTGACAACTAGAAAAATACTGGGTACCTACATGTATGTATTAGGATTTATATACGAGCCCTAACAACCATATATTGGGACAAAATGAAATACATACATAATTCAGGTATTTGAGTTTTTCAGTTTACTTTTCCTCTAACATATTTTTTTAATTTAATACTATGTAATTTGTTAATTAATAAGAATTGGGGCCAATCAGCAACACAGAAAACAAAAATACTTATTCTATCATCTCTAATTAACAATAAAAATGTTCATTTTGTGTGGCAACTAAATATTGGGAAATGACAAGAATTTTTATTTTTAAAATGGAGTAACATGGCCCTTATATTTTATGACCGGTCGAATGCGGTTGGGCACTGAATTAATTAAGGATCTGCACTTTTCAGAAGTAAATCCATTCCAAATTTGCTCTATTTTGGCTCTAAGTTCTGGTAATGTCCGTTGCGGGTTGTTCCTCAATGCTTTCATTTTATACCTCACTGTTATCAAGGTCTGGACTGTTGGAAAGCCAAGAAAGAAGAAGAAAAGTTGTAGTCGTCAAACCACTTTTTTGTGGTTTTGGCCGCATGACAGGGTGCCCCGTCCTGCTGAAAAATATAATTTTCCCCAACATTTAACTTCGCGATACTTGGTAGCAGATTGTTTTGCAGTATTTGTTGATATTTGGCAGTATTGACGGTACTATCAATAAATTCAAAGCATCCTAATCCTAAAACTGTCATGCAGCCCCAAATCATTATTACTTAGGAAATTTTATAGTACGTTTTTGGCAATTCTTATGGAAAACCTCATTTTAGTGCGAAGCGCGCGTTTCCGTTAATCACCAAGACATACGTCGAATTTCGATTCCTCGCTAAAAGTTACTCTTGACAAATCTTCAACCGACCAAAATAGTTTAGATTTTGCACATGTCAGCTTAGCTTTCTTTTGTTTTTCCGTCAACAGTGGCTTTTCCTTTGCCTATAAGAAAACATTCTTTAAGTACTTTTTTAAATTGTTACTTGTAATTCAACCTTATAAAACTTTAATCCACATTTATGAATCCACTGGCGACAGCGTTCCCTTTGACAGATTTTGTTTAGCTTCGTGATTCCAGTAGTAATTTGTCTTAAAGTATTTCTTCGGGCTTTTTTGCATAGTTTTACTAATACTCCTTTATCCCTATCAGATACAAATTTTGGACGATCCGGACTTTTGCGTTTTTTATCGAGGATATTTGCAGTTTCTCCATAATGCTTAATTATATTCCACACTGTAGTTTTAGGAATATTAAATTCATCCACCCCTTCACGTATTGTTTTATTGTGGCAATAATTTTTAAACACTAACTCAGGAATTTTTGGATTTGTAGATATACCACGCACCATTTTCTTCAATAAACGCAGCGATTCACTCAATATAATAAAAAAGCAACTGCCGATTAGTCTGACGTTTCGTTCTGCGTCGTTTTCGCAGCTCACTTGTCTTATTTTGTTTTATTTTTGACAGTTACTTGATACTGTGCCAATATTTAGTTGTCACGCATTACTTCGTTACTTTTACATGTTATAAGGTTTGTTATTCAGAAACAATAAGTACGTTTTGTGATTAATTGACATTTAAACCATTGCTTATTCACCATTTATAATTAATAAAAAAATAATTCAAAAGATAAACTGTCGAATACCCGAACTACACATGTACGTATTTTATTTTGTCCCAATATGTAGTTGTTAGGGCTCGTATTAGTGAAAATAAAGAAGCACGTTTAGAAAGAGTGTAGAATGCGGCCGCTGTATGTGCGGAACGTAGTTTCAGCAACACAATTTGAAAAACTGCAGGCCACGCGAATGGGGGATACGTAATGGTAAAAAATGTTTTGTTCGCTGAAATGTCCTTTGAAATGGAAAGGTAAATGGAATACAAGCTTTTCATTAGAGCACTCCAGGTGCCTAAATATTTTTATAAACAATATTTCTTCCACTACTATTTTACTTTTAATTATTGTTAGCAATTATTGGTAGCAATTGTATCTTCATTTTTGTATACTTTAATATGGAATGAGGACAATAAATATTTTAAGAACTGCTCTATTGATTTTCCAACAAATACATTTGTAATTCTTCCCAAAACACTGTAAAATATTCGACCAGTTACAACATATTTTTATATCTTTGGCGTGCAATAATACAATTACTTTTGAGATATTATTTGAGCTCAAAGTTGAGACTAGAAAACAGTGGTCAGTTAGATGTTATTTATATTGACTTCAGTCGTACACTTGATACCACCGATCACTGCTTTCATTTTTCAAAATTAATCAATTAATCGTGCGGTCTGAAGATCTGGAAGTGTCCTAAACACACTCTTTCGGCAATTTCAATTAAACTAGATAAAAATTGAAGAAATTTTACGAGTATTTAAATTTGAAGAGAGAAAACTAACCTGGAATTTATGTTTATATGTTACCTACTGGAAATATGCTTATTCTTAAACCACCAAACTTGACTCTTATTTCGTACTTATGGTACAACTTAAACGTTGAACATTTAGAAAATGGGAACCCAGCCAAACACGTATTACTCGGATGAATATCTTGACTCAAAGTCAGAAATTAATCAGCGTCCCCCCACTTAATTATTTTAATTGTGATAGCAATTGTTTACTCACAGCTAATTTGGATAACTATACATTTCGAAATATAATTTGATAATAACTTTCAAACGAATATTCCTATTTTCAAAAGCAGAACAATGAATGCCATGCAGGGACGCAACTGGAAGACATAATCTATGCTACTCTACAACATTTAACACCACCAACAACTGTACAATATTAAAATTTACTGACGTACATGACGATTACATTACGAACGATATTTAATTTTTGAAATAATTTGTTGCAATTGCAGTCGGAAAATATTTCATTAAAGTTGACGATTTAGGATGTGAGGAAAATAAACAGAAGATAAGTTATTTATCCGTTCCACCATAATCGTCGTTGACTGGACTTAATATAATCTCCTAGCGCCCTCGCTCCAGAGGTAGGAGGCCATAAAAGGAGTAGGAGCTATCGAGAAAGCCGCAAGAGGGATTTTGACGTTGAACGAGTGGACACACTGAGTTTACTATACTTGTCGCTAATGATAGCTACATTCGATGTTGTAAATTATAGTATTACAATATTTACAGAATCCAGACTTCAAATCCCCTTATTCGATTTGGCAAGCCGCATTCATTCCATTTGTTTTGGTGTTTTCATTGAATTTGTAAGCATTTTAAAGAGCTTTTAATTCCATTTCGGATCCAGATTTAAGGAAATATGAAAGAGAAAGCAAATATGCTAATTCATGTACAGCTAAAATTTCATATAACTTAGCGTTGTAACTGCTACTTCTGCTGGTGAATTAATAAATAAATAACACGTTACTTCATCCCCTATGTTTCCAGTTCCCCCAGAAATTAAAGTAAACTGAGAATAAGTGAAATACAAGAGTGACATATTAAGTTCCGTACGTACTTTTTTTTTATCATCAAGCGTTTTATATAAAATTATTAGAATAAAGGACGTACATGCACGTCTAAAACTTTAATGAAACTACATCGCGAGACTTTTAACCAACATAAGCATCCACTTGAAAATATCCTCCGTCAAGTACAGCGCGGTAATTCTTTCTAAAGAACTCATATTTTAATTTTATGAAAATGGATTCTTCTAAAACTTTTCACATAAACATCATCCCTAAGGCGCTGTTTCCCTGATTCAAGGCGAATATATGAATATTTCAAACAAAAGCAAAAAAATACCTCAAAACCTTCTTCATCAATGCGGTCGCAGTGGTCGATTTTGTTGCGGAAGTTTAAATATTTGCAGTACGCTTGTCCTTCGTTGAATACATATTGCTACATTTACAAAAATTAAGCTGTTGCTCTCCTGAAATATGGACACACGGGAAAGTCTAGAGTATTTGAGAAATGGAGAAGACGTCGATTACTTTTATGGAAGTCGGTCATAAAATATTTCAGTTGGGAGTATGTACGCATAAAAAAAAGAAAAATTGAAGTAATTTTATAAGAGAAACCCAGAAATATTGTCTACCTATGTAGCAAGTGATATATATGATATGTTAGTTTACTTTATTTGAGTGATTTTTTTTTTTGGGTATAATAAAGTGGTGTGGCATACAAATGTTGAAAAAGTTATATGTTATGAAGGATGTATTATGCAGCATGGCTTCCTATTATCAACCGCACGACAACGGCAATTCACGAATTCCCCACACATATGCTTCGAATTAATTAATTTGCTATGTGAGTTCGTCTAACCTATTGACATTCTATTCTATTTATCTACCATTATAGGTGTTTATTATTTACAAAATTACGAATTATGAACCTATCAAAAAGATGGTGGGAAAATATGATGGAAAAAGTCTAAATAAACTTGACCAGCTAAACGACCAGAAACAAAAATACTGACCAATTGATTATTGATGATCACATTTGAATTGGCGAACATAGTAAAAGCCTTAGTTATGTTGAAACGCGTGTTGTTCTTTCTGGAACTAGTGAATCGGTTCTCATAAATTTTCGAATGGTTTTTAAAATGTTATTAATTAATTGTAACGTATTTACAAACAAATGAATAGCTTTCCCCCTTATTTGTTTTAACATCTTTGATTAAAATTCCGGATAATAAGATTTCTGCTTACGTTTCACAGCTCAAATAGTTGCAATTAGCGCGACTAGATGGTGCCATTGCTTAATCTGGCTTCGAGAAATGTCAAATTATCGACAGTGTAACATCGATTCTAAGATGTTTGAAGTAAACAGTTATAAAATGAGTTTGAAAATCAATTTTATTAGCTTTATTTCTTGTGATCTTAACGAGAACCGCGTATTGTGATGTTTGTGAGCTTACTGTTCATTAACAATTTACACTTAAGTAGTAGCATCCTGAGTTCGTGTCGGAAAAAAAGTGAGTATAGGTTTCAAATATGTATCTTATTTACGAAGAAATAAACGATAGTCTTTCTCAAAAATGAAATAATATAAGATTCAATGTTACAATTACTCTCGGAAATAATATATTTACAAAGAGAAATAATATGTACAAGTTTTGCCAATGTTTCGTCCTGTAATTTGTTTACAAAATAAACATGCAAAAGCTTCTACCCGGAATTAATTGAATTTAGATTCGATGATGCAAATAATGTCGGTAATCTAGCTTACCGGTGCTAGATGCGAATTTCATTAAAATAAATTGCACCCATGCAAACAAGATTCTACGAATACCTTATATCTCACCCAGGACAGCGACATACACTGTCAGCGTTGTAAGTGTCGGGATACCTCACTTACGACAACATCTTGCGCCGTCAGCGTTATAAGGGTGAATCTTTCCTAGGATAGGGGTATGCGCCTTACCTACGATATACATAAGGCCTGAGCGCTTTGACGTCAGCAGGCTGTGACGTATTGTGAAGTAGGTCGTCGATCATTCACACGTTCAGATCGTTTCTTGCGTTTTGAATTGGTTTATCCAAATACATTGGTTTTATTTAAAAAAAATACTGTGTAGTGATACTTTTGTACTTTGTTGGTGATACCTGTAATGTTTTTCTAGTGTTGTATAAGCGATAAAACCTTTTCTCAAACGATAAAAACGAGGTAACCTGATCTAACATGGCGTCGGCTGTTTCGTATGTTTTGTTTGTGAGTTATATTTTGTAAAGGAAGATATTTATTTTTCAACAGCTACGGATTCAAGGATCGGAGAAACTATAACTGTAAGTTTAAAAACTGCTAGGCTTGAAAAGATGATATTCCAACTCAATTCCCTAGCTGTCAGTTGTATTTGACAAAAGATTTTATTGTTCAAATAGTTTTATATTCTTACATTATATTTAACAAAATTATTTTTGAACACGAAGAGATGTTTTTAAATGTGTGTAATAAACGTTCTGTTTTAATACAATATATTTCAAATTATATCACCGAACGTAGATTTGGATACTGATATATGTAAATGTTGTATTGACAGTAGTGAAGGTAGTGCAACAATTATAGTAACTTATTCTACAAATACCCTATTTAAAAATGATTGTGGGAAAAGTAATGATAGTGACACCACATAATAGGCAATTAAAGACCCTGGTTAAATGGCATGTCTGTAAATTTTCTCGTGAAATTGCACAAAATTTTAAATAAAATTGCAATTACCGTATCATTTCAACCTTAATTTCGTCCAAATACATGTACAATTACAAATAATAATAATTAGTCGATTAAATATCAACCACAAATACATCTTTCACGAAAACGGTGCTCGGTTACGTGTTTGCTTTTTGCTTTGGAACTTCGTTTTTCCAAAATAAAATCGAATGGGATGCGAAGAAGGGCTCAGTTGACGACTGGTATCCTTTTTAAACAGGAAGCCCTTCAAAACTTAAAAAAGAAATGCAAAGAAACGATTCGTTTATCGCTTAGGCTAATATCGTGCATGGTGATATATCACCAACCCAGGGTGACGCCATCGAAGAGCGCTCAGGCCTTGTTATAACGTAGGTAACGGTATACGTCGTTAGGGTAGCAAGTGGGACAGGGTCAGAACAGGAGAAGACTCCTGCAGAATGAGGTTCTGCATTGGATTATAAACCCTAGCGGTGCGTGACGTAGCACTTACTCTGAATGACGTACTGCACAAAAACAAGATAAAAATGTGCGTCAATAAATAAGGCAAATATACACTGCCATTCAAAAGAAATCTACACCTACACGGTTTTCCAAAGGTTTGTTCACATAAAATAAGATCAATCATTCGGAAATATACAATCTAAAGGACTTACATAAAATACTGTTGTATAATATATTGTTCTAATCAAATTATTTCTCTTTTATTTTTCTAGATAAAAAATGCGTTGAATTCGTGACGACCAGCGGCTCGTTACAACGTTATTTATTTATTAACATGTAAAATTGTTTCTACATCTGAAATCAGTAGCGGCAGGTGGTTTCGTAAATGGGAGTACAAGGACAAAGTTTTAATTCCCTCGTATATTTCCGTTGTACACAACAATGTACACGATATGCAACGGAAATACATGAGAGAATTGAAGTTTTGTAATTGAACTCCCATTTAGTCACCACCAGCTGCGGAAACAGTCGATAATTGGACGTATTTTTACTAGTAGTTTTGTGACTGAGTTTTTCGAACATTTCTTTTTTAACAACTTCTGTACCACATATGCTACTAGATGTATTATTTTTGTTGCTATTATTTTTCTTAGCTATTGTTATGAATATGATGGTAATAATGATATTGGTAGAGGAACTATACAAGTCACACGCCATTTCCTTCTTTACCTTAGAAGGGTTTATAGTATGTATATGTACAAATCCTTTACATTTGTGTTTCCCAAGTATCACTTTTCAAAACTGACAACTTCAAACAACCCTTTACATATTGCAAAAATACTGCTTAAATAACAGTCCTCAATGTTTCCACAACTTCTTTATTAATGAACTGTAATTGTTAAAGGAGATAGAGGTGGCAGTGACGATTTTATCGTGTCATATTATCATCCCGGCATATGTTCTGTTTCACACAGGCGTTACGTATGTAATTTACACCCGGGATGCTATTGTTTACGTAACAAGATGTATTGTGTACGCGGCTAAACCTGAAACAGTATTAATTGGCGAAAATAGCGGATGTCCTTAATTACGATGCGTAAAGCTGTTCGTCGTGTTCATACATCTGGCCGTGTAGAATGCTTGGAGCAATACGAATACTCACCTCAATGTAAATAAAATATGGACGTTGTGTTAGTGGTGAATGAACTATATATGAGACTTATCTCAGTGAAGTTGGCTCAACTAACAAAAATATGTATTTTGAAGAAGTTATCAAAAATTTTTTTAAAATTAAGGCATTTTTCTGATTATATAGGAAACGTTTATTCACTTTTGATATATTAAACTATATTTTAAGTAATAAAGAAAAAAAATTCAAGAAATTCCTAATATTGTCAACAAATGGAAAATTAACAAAGATTTATTCGATTTATTAACGCCTCGATGCGTCTCTGCACCTGGAGTAAAATTGTCCCATATTTTCTCGAGACGAGCACGCAGCTCTGGAATAGTTCTTGAGGGCTGTGATTGGAGTTTCTTCTTCATGGTACGCCATGGAGTGTTGATTGGCGAAAGATCTGGATTGCTGGACGTACGTTTTAAAAGTGAAATATTGATTTCTAATGTCCAATTATTCATTCATTTTTTTGGCCGCATGACATGCGACACCATCTTGTTGCAAGGTACATTCGATATTATTCAAATGCATTTCTTCAATTTGTGGTGCCAACCCCTCTAGCTGATATGGATCCCAAAATTATCATAGAAGCCAGAAACTTTACTTTCTTTTTAAGGCAGTTAGTGTGATAGGTTTCTTGTGTTATTGTGATTCTGCTTCGGCTATCACCGATACAAACCTCAAACATGGATTCGTCACTCCATATAACTGAGTTTCATCAATTCTGAGATCAAGCTCTGTGATGTTTGCCCATCGCAGTCTATTTTCTCCTGCGTCTGTATTAATAAAGATGTTTCCTTTGCCTACTAATTGTTAAAGCTAACGCTTTCGTGAAAAGCTGACGTTTCATCCACACTCTTGTGGGACATCTTCAGGGCCGCTACCGCACACTGACTGGGGACTACTCATTCCGGAGGGATTTTCATAGGGCTTGTTTCGGGTCAACGGAGCGGAAAAATTATGGATCAATGAAGCGTGGCGGTTGCTAGGAGTTTTAATCAATTGAGATTTTCACGTATGATGTAAGAGGTATCTATTTTCGCGATTTAAATGGTTGGGATGTTTGAAGATCTCTATAGGTTCAGGGATTTTTCTACTATAATAGTAAGGGTTGCGAGACAAGATGCGGATAGAGTTAAATTGGATTTGGTGGTTAGCTTCTAGTCTATGCTCAGCCAGCGCGGGCCCGCCTGCCTACATGGAGCAACCGCGTGCAACGCCCGTGCTCAGTAACACGAGTGCTGACCGATCGCTTTGTTTCACCGATGTACACACTACCGCATGAACATGGAATCTGGTAGACACCCGGAGCTTCCAGATGATTGCGGTCTTTGATGGAAAAGTAGATTGAGAGTTTGAAACTGGGTTTGAAGATGGTTTTTATGTGGTGACACTTTGAATGTAGGGTATATATGCTTGCTTACGGAAATTAGGGATAGACGAGGGAAGTTGTTGTGGAAGGGAGATTATTTTTCAAATAACCCAATTTTATATTTGTACAAAAGTGACAAAAGTGTGAATAAGAAAACCGAGTGGAATTGCAAGCAAACTATTTAACATTCATGTGGGGTTAAATTGTTCACAAAAAGGCAGCCTTTGACATAAGTTTTATTTACTTTGTGTAACAGGAGTTTGCAGGATGCTGCCAGCCATTTTAGATCTTTTCAATGGAAGCATTGGTTTAGTTTCAGGTTATTTAGTTTAGTCCGATCTCTTCTTTGGTCATTGAATGTATTATTTGGATACACTTTTTATTTTAAATAAATAAATTTTAATAAAGGAGACAGAATCACGTTTTATGAATACTGTTTTTCATGGAAAATAATAGAAAATATTCAAAAGATATTATCATGTTATACGTATTTCTTTAATACAGAAATCTTTGAGAAATGGTGTTATTGTTTTATTTTCCGCTGTTTTTTATTATTTTAGAATAAATGAATTTTGATTTATCGTTTAGTATTTCATTGTTTCCATTTTGCACAAAATAAATAAGTTTCATGTTAGAGGTCATGCTTATATGCTCAAGTTAACTCTACCAAATGTAGATTTAATGTTAAATGGTTTGTAATCTACTTTGTGTTTGTGTAATACCTTATTGCCGTTATTTAGTTTTGAGTGTTATCTTTTCTTTGGTTTTTTAGTCTATTCCTTATATTTTATTTTCAAAAACTTTTCAATATCATAAAAGCCAGCCTAGGCCCCAGTTATTTCCACAGCACTCTTAGGTATATTCTAGTAAAGCATTTCTGAAGTTGGGTGATTGTGATTACTCCAGTCGTTCTCTCTATTCTTCGTCTTTCCGCTGCTTTTGCCTTTCTGGAAAACTAATTTACTGAAATTAATATACAACCAGACGCAACAAAACTCAGTGTCAGTAATAGTTTTTGATACAGAAACCTTTTCATATTTCGTACAATTTCGACTCCGTGTCCCTTCTTTTTCTTCTTCGCAGGATAAACTAAAATCTGTTGATCTCAAATCTATTTTCTAAATAGCAGCGTACAACAATTTGGAATTGCTAGGTTATGAAAGTATAGTAGACTTCAAAGTTGTACTATTTCCAAGTGTGTTAATGAGACCAGGTGTTACTGTTTTTTACTGACTTACAGCTGTGCTTTCACCTTCTAAGTTTCATGTATTTTTGGAGCACAAACTCAAAAAGAGGAACAGAACATCAAATTTTCAATGTTCTTTAAATTCTTTTGATATCAAATAAAAAAGATTCAGGTTAAATACCAATACTTTTCAACGTTTTAGAGAAACCGATATTATATAGCTCTCCGCCAAGCTATAAAGAACCATCCCGTATAATCCTCTCTATCTTTCCTTATATTGTAGTTAATTATAATGTTATCGTAATACATAATTAGGTGCCTTGTTCGGCTGATGCGATTACCGAACTTAATTGCAAATTACCCCAGTTGATCAAATGAAGTATGAGAGCTTTACCTTCCGTCCGGTAATTATTGTGCGAATTGATAAGGGATTCTGTTGATTAGGCACGAATTGCAAACGTGAGCCTGTCTACTGTATGTGGAATATGAAACGGAAATTCTGATCAATATAATCGTTCGTATTGTAAATTCGAAACTCTTTGAAACGACGCGTGGTAAAAGTCCCGACCGTAATAGGGAAATTGAATATCAATAAGAGTATCGACGTTCACTTTGCAATTCTCCCAGTTAGGCAGCCTTTTGCGTAACGTGGAAAGCCTAATAGGCACATTAGAATGTAAATTAATCTTATAGTGTGTGTGAAATTTGAGGTGAATATACTAAAGTATTAAATGTATATTGCTGAAAGTGGAGTACTAGGAGTTTCTATTTCAAATTGAAAAATAGCTTTTACTAGTATGAGTTTTCATAGATTTTTCAATTTAAAGTTGACCAAATTTTGAAGTTTATGTTAAACATACGAGGTGTGGACAACATATTCTAAGCCTGGCATAGAAAGAGGGCGTACAAAAGAAAAATCTCTTTATTATTTTTCAATATAATCTCCTGCTATTTCAGTACACTTTTTAGACCGTTTAACCAACGTTACAATACCACTATAAAAGTACGACGGTTGTTTGCCCTTAAAATGCTCTAAAACTGCCTCTTGGATCTCTTCATCGGTATTAAGTATTCTTCCTCTTAGCACCGATTTTAACTTTAAAATAAAAAATAGTTACTTGTGTTATTTGAGTTCCTTGAATCCGCAATAGCTTTCAGCTGAGTGGACAGGAGCATTGCCGTGCGAGTCAGCCACCTCGTTCCTGCTTTCCTCGGCGTTTTTTAATGATGCCCTGTTTTAACTGGCGTAGCAGGTCGGCATATTTTGTGTTTACTGGAGTCTTGCATTCTTTAAAGTCGACTAACAAAATGCCCTCGTTACTCTAACAAATTGTAGCCATCACCTTTTTTGTGCTTTTTATCACCTTGGCCTTCTTAGGATGGGTTCACCTTTGCGATGCCACTCGGTCGTTTCTCTTTTAGACAAAAGATAAATTGGTTAATAGTCGTGTTGTCGGCTTCGTACCGCTCAAGAAATTTTCGGATACATTCCACACGTTGTTCCTTCTGAACCGCGTTGAGCAATTTTGGGACCTATCTTGCATTAATTTGTCATACTCAAATGCTCGTGTTCTTTTTGTTCCCCTATCTTCTTAGCCTTCAGTAGTCGATCACTTCATACAACTTCTCGACCAATTTGATGTTTTCTTGTGTCACTACAGTAATTGGCCCTCGTTCGCGTGGATCATATTTAAGAGATTTTCTGCCCCAACGAAATAATTTTGATCAACGTTTAACTGTGGCATACGATGGTGTAGAGTTTTTATAAACCCTGTGGCTTTCCTTCCAAGGTGAGAACTTTTATCACCGCACTACGTTTAATTTTGAACATTTTGAAAATTTACCATGCGCCGCTCAACTTCTGACTGTCTCACTTAATTGAGCAATGGCTACAAAGTGCTAAATTATTTGAGTGTTAACTAAAGACAAATCTGTCAAATGGTAGCAATTGTTTTTAATTACCTTCTGACTAATACCTAAGCTGCAGGTTGTAGGCTAAGGACTTAGCTACCTTATATCATGACACAGGAACCGTTGCATTCTGAAAACGTTGATGTTTGGATAGCAGCTTCACAGAAAAGGATTATTGGTCCATTACCTTTTTATGAAACGGTAAACGCTGAAATATATTGTAATAACTTTTGCAACTTTTTCTAAACCAGTTGCATGATGACGATGAATTAAGGGATACTTCCAACAAGACAGCACATAAAACACTACAAACAATGAACCTCTCACATGAATCTTTTGATGATTGTGTAGTATATTTTCCTCCACGATCTCCTGATTAAACTATTTTAGATTATTATATTTTTCCACACCTAAAAAATGCTGTTTTTGAAAATACACCACGCAATACTTAGGCAATTCAAAATGTTTGTGGCACGATAACGCCCCAACACCTCGTCAACGCATTTAACAACATGAAACGACGAATAAGGGTTTGTATTCAAACGGAAGCAGATAACTTTGTGCATTTACTATAATTCTTTTACTAGGAAATAATTGATATGATTTATAAATAAAATAATAATTCAAAGAAAACATGGCCCTCTCAATTACGTTTTTTTATAATCATATTGTACAAATGAATTAGCTCTTGAAATACATACATTGTTATTCTTCCTCCCAGTAACGGGGTTTCTACATACATACATCCAAGACTAAATTGTTTTCATTGTTTATACTTAAGCACCTATGTTTATTTAACGGAATTTTCATATCCACATTCCCTACGAGCAAAAGTGGCTGCTGGTACTGTTTGAGAAAAGTAAATAACCCAATGAATAAAGGTCTCCGCGTTTCCACAGCTTATCCATCACGTTCATCTTCAAAACATTATATCTAATTATGAAGACCTCCATTGAGTGTACGTTTATCGTTATACAATACAGATTTGATAACAGGATTCCAGTTTCATGATTTAATTTTTAGTTTACGTGCTTAATCAACTAGCAGTAGTTAAGAAATTTAGGTGCTGAATAATGTCTGTAAAAACTATTTATATTCTTTCGTACAGAATTAACTGGAAAATAAATAAAAGTATATGGGGAAGTGAGTGAAACAGAAATTTCAAAATTTGCAAACACAAACTATCCTTTAAAGCTAGCTCAGCTAAAATGTTTTCAACTGCCGGTATCTCCCTATTTTAAATCGAACAGTACCATTTTTATGTCAGATTTGGTTTCTGTGTTAAATTCTAAAATTATTTTGTGGAACATACCCTACCCCTAGAATTCACACTTAAAGAGATATTGCACCTTTTAGAAAAAAATTTGACAGATATGTTGCATCATAGGCTTTCAAATAACTGCTTGCTGGTAATGTTCATAAAACGATATTTCCGCAGTAACAGATAATTTGCTAAATTATATAGGCGTGCCAGTAGGGAGAGGGCAATATCAGAGATGTTTAAACTGAGAAATTTCGATTTTTTTAAATAGCATTCCTAATTTTCTAAGTGGTATTAGATTCTGCGTCGAAAAATAAAGTAAGGGTGTATAGCAAGTGCTACTGCTAAAATTAATAGTTTATAAGAGATTTTGTGAAAACCTCTTTAATCTTAAATATGGTATTGTTTATTACCAGTTTCAGTTTACCACAGTTAAATAATTCAAGGTAGCTATCGAAGGTACTGTCAACAATAATAAACACAGTAGTGGTCTTCAGTACTAATTAGTCAGCACAATTAACTCTCAATTATTCATACTACAGTACCATTATTCGAAAAATAGAACTTTCAAAAATCGAGTTTTCTATTAATAAACAAAGAAAAGAAAACAATAACCAACAAATTAATGCTAATTAGCTCATGGTATTGGTGGAATCACTTCCGACAAAAAGCAAAGCGAGGAAAAGGGGACAGCGTAAACCCGCGAACATGTTTCTCCCTATCTGGCTTCATCAGCGCGATTCCGTACCTGTCCTTCTCCCTCGCTATTGTTCTTCACCTCTCGAGTATATGTTGCCATTCTCCACGAACAGAATCACGATATATCTTCCTACGCCACCTAGCTTCGAGAAACGTAGACATGCTGTCTAGAGAATAGCGACAACAACTCGGGATGCAGACTCCTACCACCTGTCGAGCAGCTCTTGGGCTGCTTAACGCAAGATGGCATGGCGCCTAAGACGCCGCGTGTCCACACCTTTAAACGATTTCTACAGGCTTACCATGATGTATTAAAATACACATGAAAAGATTGCCTAGTAACAATAACCAAAAAATTAATGCTAATATAGTTCATGGTATTGGTGAGAAAGAAAAGAAAAAAACATAAAACAGACAAAATGTACAAATGACAAAATAAAAATAAATAACTGTAGGCTTTCACGGCCGAAGTCTGAATTTGTACTACCAGTATGTCTTTCCAGGCTTGTAGGCCGTGGTCTTGAAATGGTGTAAGTCGACGTTTTGCCAGACAATACGGCTGGCATCTTCAGGACGATGTTGATGGTTCAATAGTCGTCTGAGGAAAGGTGACAAAATAAAGGTGACAAAATAAAATTCGCGTTTCATTATTATAGTAAATGCTCGAAAGCACCATCATGTTGTTCCATGCAAGCTGTTACCCTTTGGATTAATTCCTGATAAAGAGTACGTTGAATAGATCTTGCAGCCAGTACGCTAAAGGTTCTTGTTACTCTGTTAATCATGTCATCTTTTGTACCAACTGTATCTCTGTATATAACATTTTTAAAATAGCCCCACAAGAAAAAATCTAATGGGGTTAAATCCAGAGATCGGGTGGATATTTAAAAGGACTGTTTTTAGTGATCCATCGATCGTTACATATTTCAGTTAGAATAATCGATACGCTATGTGTTTTATGTCCATTTGATACTATGTATTTTGCGATTCTTCTGGTCGAGGACGTAGTGATTCGCAGATAATGTTATGTAAAATTTCTTCACAACGCATTCCATTTAAACTGTAGTAAACTGACAGAATTCTATTGTTCTTCAAAGTGTAGAATACGTTATAACTCCAAGAATCTTAATAATTTCGTTTTCTTATCACGTGCGGGTTTTCCTAAAGCTTAAAAATTAACATTCTTACGGTTATAAATTTCGTTTCTCTAAAATCTGGCTTGATCGTTCGAAATAATATTATCCAAAAATGCACCATCTTCTCGTGTTCGAACTAAAAACCATTCACAGAATTTCCTTCGACCTTTAATGTCCGTAAATCTTGTATTTTGCACAGTACAGTATGTGCAATTATGAATAATTGAACTGAAGCACTGAAGACTACTACTGTCTTTATTAATGCTGACAGTATATTTAACAGCTACCTACAATTATTTGACCATGGTAAACTCAAACTGATATTAAACAATGCGATATCTAAGATTAACGAAGTTTTCACAAAATATCTTCTAAACTATTAATTTTAGCAATAGCACTTGCTATGCATTTATGCTTTATTTTTTTGACGCAGAATCTAATACCGCTTAAAAAATTAGGAGTTGTTATTTAAAAAAATCGAGATTTCCCAGTTCAAATATCTCTGATATTGTCCCCTCCCTACCGGTACACCCTGTATAATTTAGCAAAATTATCTGTTACTTATGGAAAGATCGTTTTATGAACATTACCAAGAAGCAGAATGATTCTTTTGTCGTATTATTGTAAGTTATTTGAAAGCCTATGATGCACCACATCTGTCAAACTTTTTCGAAAAGATGCAATATCTGTTAGGAGTGAATTCTAGGGATAGCATATGTTGCATATGCAATTTTTAAATTTAATACAGAATCCAAATCTAACATAAAAATGGTAGTGTTATATTTAAAATAAGGAAGTGGATGGCTGCTTCCGGTATAAGAGAGACACACCGGCAGTTGAAAATATTTTGGCTGAGGTAGCTTTAAAGGATAACTTGTGTTTGTAAATTTTCAAATTTCTATTTTACTCACTTCCCTATATACTTTTAACCAACGCTCATCGAGACATACTCTGTATATACTTACTCTATATATAGTAAAAATTTCAAGAGTGTATTGATTCAAGGGCAAGCCTGTAATACGCCTTAAATTTTAATCATGTTAAAGTATACCTTTTATCCGGTCAGAGTACAGCGGGTTTCAAGGATATCGCTAAAAGCCTGAAGTTATAACACTTTTAAAAGGATATAACTTTTCGTATAAATCATGACGGGCTGTGAAATACGTTTGGGTATTAGCTAGATACACGAAATCTTTTGCGCTAATTTGGATAGATTTAAGAAACGTTGGCGATTAAGTTACTTTAAGAACTTACTTTTTAAGAAAATACTTGTAGTTTTACAATTGAGAATGAACGTGGTATAGTTGATTTCTAATCTCTTTAAAAACTCGTAGTTGTTTTCTGACTTTGACTCCATTGACCCCATTGGTTAGTAATTTTATGAATTTTACTTTATTTGGTATAGATATTTCGTTTCATTTTTTTTGTTCGTGGACTGTATTAATTTTGAATAATTTTTTGTTTGTATTTCATTACAGCGTCATAAATTTGGGGTCTTACTTCCTCTGTAACAGTAACACCAACCAAAGGTCTTCATCAAAATTGCTTGCAGCAATATGCAGACACGTCCAGTGCGGGTGAAGTACTGTGGTAAGAGTTTTTAGTGAAGGGTTTCACTGATAAAGTCATATAAAATCAATTGCTTTAAACCTAACCTCAAAATCGAACAATTCGGCGAGAACCATGCGATTGACTTCACCCCGTTCTTTGGTGTTGTTTTACAAAAATTGCAACTGAAACTACACAAAAAAATAAATTTCCAATTTTGTTTTTGTAGGTAGTCTTTATTGAATATATTCCTTACCACCTAGAATGGTTAGGACCAGCATAGTTTCCATAGATTTAGCCGTGAAAATTTTTAATTTCATATATTGTACAAATTAGGTTAAATTTTATTCCATATTTATGTAAACAAGCTGGCTGCTAATCTCACAATGTGTGATGTAATAATTTTCGCTGATGATGCAACTCTCATATTTAGAGCCGACACACTAGATGAATTGAAACAAACAGAAGAATTTGGCACAGTGGAAGCACAAAACTGGTATCTTGCTAACAGAAATTGAACATGCAAAAATGCCAAAATATGTCGTTTGAAACGAGACCGCAGAACACACAAATAGTCAAGCTTTTGACTCTAATTTAAGTTAGAATACACATATAGATTGGCTATGTGACAAATCAAGTAGTACCACAATTTACCAAATTAGAAGAATAGTGGAAACAGGGGGTGCTGAGCCGACTAAATTGATATACTGCTCCAATTTATACAGCAATCTCAATAACATTATACTGCTTTAGGGCACTGAATGGGTTTTGAAACTCCAAAAGAAATGCGTGAGAGCGATTGTAGGTGCAAATAATAGGGAACACTGCAATTTTATTTATTAATTAAACATTTTAACAGTTTCTTCAGTTCACATCTATAAATGCTTAGTTTTCCCTAAAATCAATCAAAAAATCAATTAGAATCCCCTACCACAGATTGCATCGTTACTATTGCAAACGTTTAAATCAAAAGTAAAAAAGAACATTTATTAGATAATGCCTTTTATGATGTAGAGGAATTTATAAATTTCGTTTTTGTTTGAAATATGTTAGAATATTATTTTTGTATCTCTTCCTTGTAATTTTGGGAAATAAAACATTATTATTATTAAAAAATTTTGCTTTTTAATCTGGTCCGTAGGCTTCCGCGGTCGTCAATAATACTATACTCTTGGTTTCCGGGTTGGAATCATGTCGTTGTCATAGCTTTTGCCGACGTTGCGTCCACACTCTTATGGGACATCTTTAGGGCTGTTACTGCACACTGGCTGTGGATTATTCATTCCGAAAAAGTTTATATAGGGCTTGTTTTGGGTTAATGCAGCAGAAATGTTATGCAACAATGAAGCGTGGCGGTTGTTAGGAGGTTTAATCAGTTGGGATTTCCACGTGTGACGTAAGGGGTACCCATCTTCGTGATTTAAATTGTTGGGTTGTTTAAAAATCTCTATTGATTCATGGATTTTTCTACTATAATAGTGAGGATTGCGAGATAAGATGCGGGTAGAGTTAAATTGTATTTGATGGCTAGTTTTCAGCCTATGCTTAGCCAGTGCGGACCCGGCTACCAGATGATTGCGGTTTTTAATGGGAAAGCAGTCTGAGAGCTTGAATTTGGGTTTGAAGATGGTTTTTATGTTGGTTTTGAAGAGAATCTTGCTGATGCGATCGGTGACACCATGAATATAGGGTGGATACGCTTGCTTACAGAAATTGGGGTTAGATGAGGAATTGCTGTGGAGAAGGTTGGTGTAGCGGTTAATGGTAGTTTGAATATCTTTCCTAGAATAATTATTGCTGAAAGTTTCAGTGATGTGGTTGAGGAAGCGAATTGGGTTTAGATATGGAAATGGCCCTTTGGGTAAGAGAATTGATAACATGGCCTTTTTGTGCTGGATGATGATGTGAGAGGCCGTTGAGATATCTATTCGTGTGCGTGGGTTTTCGGTAAATGGAATATCCCAGTACATCGTCAGAACGCCGCTGTACGAGAACATCTAGGAAAGGAAGGCAACCGCCCGATTCGATCTCCATGGTGAAGCGTATGGAACCATGTTGGGAGTTCAAAAATGATAGGAAATTGTTTAAAGATTCGTGTCCATGGGGTCAGATGACAAAGGTGTCATCAACGTATTTGTACCAACACTTTGCTTTTTAATTTTTAAAAATTTATGGAAAACTTATTCTTCACATATAACTCGCTTCTCCGGGATTATGGTTATTCGTCAGTCGGCTATACTGTTGCAAATAGAAAACAGCTAGTTGTTTATGCGTTGTTGCAATACGCATTAAAAAATATGGAAAATTCAGACTGATCGACTTTAGCTCGGTCGGTTGGCTTCACCCTGGTTGACGGTATGCTTTATTTGAATTGTGGTAAAGTTGTTAAATACAACATGGAAACCGCAAAAGGGACTTAGAACCATATCTGATTGCAAAATTAGTCGTCTTCGGATCTGTTTACTGTTTGCCAAAACGGATTCAAACTCCCAAAGCTTTTTGTATTATTATCAAAGATGTTAGGAAACCAATTCCGGAGATTCGTACGATTACCACAAAGTAAATATCTCTTAGGAAATTATTGATACTGGTAAATTTTAATAATAATAAAAACACTTACTGATAAGAATAAGATATAGGTGTATACCAATTGTAAACTCAAGCAATGAATAATGTGTTCATAATAATTTAATTAGAAAAAAGAAGTTTTAATCCCTTCATTTATACAAGCATTTAAGTATCTGTTCAAGTAAGATCATAAAACGTAAGGTCTTTCAGCTAAAGTCGTGTTGTAAACACATATTTTTTAATGTGATGCATAAAAGAGGAGCTTAAAACGACATACAGAGGAAAGTCACAACTTTACGGTTTGAAAAACGGAATAACAAGCAAAAAAGGAATAAAGTGAGCATTACCTTGAGACATCGGATTTTACATTCCTTAAATATGAATATGTATAGGACTATAAACATGCAAACTCACGTTACTTAGCTATGCTAGGGGACATAAAGTGACATGCTCTTATAGTCGGGCTTTTAGTCGATAATAAAGCATCATCTCCAGCACACCCGCGAGAGAAACGGAATATTATACATCAACAGAATTGGGCGAGGGGCAATCCAATATAAAACCTTTTATACCGTGTGCAAGTATCCCCTTTTAATAAAACGGGCGACATTGCACGTCACATATTCACTTCAAGAATTTCTTCATCAAATTCTAATATGGCATACTTCGAACATTTGATTTCTTTTCGTGGGGATATTAAATTAATTTCGTAGTAATTAAATATCGTCGAGCAGAATTAATAGAACGGTCTCCATCCCAAATATTGCCGAAACAAAAATAGAAGCGACTATATTTTCTGCAGATTACATCGTGACCTATAAAATTAACGAAATAATATCCTGCATAAATAAATCTATAAATTAAATATGCTTGTGAATCCAAACTCATAATTCTCAGAACGCCATTCCTATAAGTTACAAAGAAAAAATGAAGGGTGGTAAGAATGATTTCATGCAAGATAAATATTTTTCTATAAATTTTGACAATGTGGATATATTATTTAATGTATGTATTTTAACATTCCAGCGGCGATAGCGCGAATAAACTGGATTAAACAGGAATTTTACTTATTGTTAATCAGTGTTAATTTTATTAAGTTTAAATTCCTGAAAATTTGTGAGGATTGGCTTCTTAATCATTTAGTGTAAAGAGGGTACAGACTGCATCTTACCCTCTTAACCCACTAGTTGCCACGATTCTTTTTTGGGGACCAAGAAGCTTTTATTTAATATACTAAAAACCAACGGACTTTCCAATAAAGCAACACCACTGTTTTGTTTGATAATACTGTCTAATTATATGCAACATAAATTCTCGGCCTGACAGGCTTATACAGGATCTAGCGTGTTCAAATACCGTTGCGTTATAGTTGCACATGTGCGAGACCTATACTATATATACTACGGCTCGAAGGGTAGCAGTTTTTAGTAGCCAGCCAGACAACGTGACTAGTGCATGAAAATGTCTCAGCTAACGAAAATTGAGTACCACGCTGTCATTAAATTTTTAACAAAAGAAGGGCATACGCCTAATCACATTAAACAACGTTTAGATGGCGTTTATGGTGATTTATCTCCTTCATACTCCACTGTAACAAAGTGGGCAAAATGTTTCCGTTTGGGGCAAGAATCCGGGTCAGCCAATCGAACTGATACCGCCTCAAAACATTTCAATTATTGAAGAAATGGTATTAGTTGTCAAGAGCACATATTATGCGTCTTTGCTCCATAAATTGAGGGATAATATTCGTGCGAAACGTTAAGGAAAATTGACAAAAGGTGTTCGATTATTGTACGACAATGCACGCGTCCATACTGCCGCCATTTCACACCATCCGCGAATGTGGCTTTCAAGAATTGGAACATCCACCGTATAATCCGGTCATGGCTCCAAGTGATTATTATTTATTTTCTTTTTTAAAAAAAGACCTTAGGGGACGTCGTTTTAAGGACGATACTGAGCTGCAAGCAGCTGTAATACAACATTTTGAGGGAAAAACTTTAGATTATTTTTACAAGGGTATAGAATTATTGATCGTTGTAATAAATGTATTGAAGTTAGGGGAGATTATATTGAAAAATAAAAATTGTTATATTTTACCAAGTTTATCTTTTCTATATGTGGCCGAAAATTTATGGCGTGTACCTCGTAAATTCTTTGCTAATTCATTTTTTCGCGATATTTGGATCCATCATCCTTAATCTGCGGCAAAGTTTATTGTGTGTAAAATGGCATGTTTGTAGTAGAGCCTATGGATAGAATATCTGTAGTTGTAGCATGTTTTCAGTATTCTTCTTTCCTTTTAATCAATACAAATACATAATTAAATTTACATCTATTTTTCCGCCTTTACATCTAAAAATATTAACGCTATTAAGACTAAATATGTAAATACAACAGCAGAGCAATGTATTATCGCTACTTACTATAAAGTGTGAATTTTAATCATTTTAATACCACGATGCGTATACAACTGCTGTAATTATATGTACTTGGCAATTTGACTGTTAAAAAATTGCACTCACTTAATGGAAAGATTTAACATCAATGAGAAATCCTTTTTACAATTCTTTACACTCGAAAATGCTCGGTAAAAGTTTACTCGTGAGTGTAAACCTATATGTACCACTTTGGTGTGTTAATATTAATACTCGATTTTTTACTGTGTAGTTGTATCCATGGATAAATTCGCAAACACACTTTATCATTCTGTACACACACGTCTGCCAATAAATATTAAGCACGGAGATATACCCATTTCAATATTTACTAACGTTAGTTGTAAATAAAATAAATCCTTTGCAATAAATATAATCCTCATATGTATATGTGCCGTTAATCCTTTAAAATGAGTTTCTGATGGATGAGACAGTTCCAAATCCGTAAAATACACATAAATGATGGATTCGTTGTTTGTCATTTTAAGCTGTGGAATAATTAGGTATTATTGTTGCTGTTATGTTGTTTATAGAGGATGGAAATGTTGAAAAAGATTATTAAATAAGGATGATGATTATCACCTTGGAGTCTTTCGTTGTAAATGGTGCGATGTGAGTCGATTATTAAAGCATATCAATTGCTTTCAGTTAAATTTAGGCAAAATGCACCTTATGGTTTTATAATACGCTTATTTCATAATACACTTAGAGACATAATAGCTACAGGAAAGAAGAAAAAAAACAATTAGCTATTATGAAATCTTAAGGAGAGGTTCAGCTGAATAACCATTGTTATCCTCTGTTTTAAGCCCAATTCTTATAGGAAAAAAGTGTTATAAAACTGAAAGGCGTGTTTACATGACTAAAACCTTAAACAAAATATTCTGTGACGCAATTTCCAATCTAACAGACAAATAAAAAAGAAGAAGCAATACTATAGGTAGAAGAAAAAAGCATAATCGAAATTATTCAGAAACTACTGTTTGCGACGTACATATTGCTTTGTCGCACATCTGAACGATGCGGGTGGCAAACATTTCAAGTCGATGGGAATAGAATAAAAAAAGTATATACTATAAATAAATGAAAAAGCAGTATTGTGAGTAGGAGGCGTTATAAGGTTTTTGTTCCTGAGATTAATGTTATGGACATCTGTACGAATTTGATCTTGTTCCATAAATAACAAGGCTTCCTACAAAACAAGATCTTATATAAATTGAAACTGGAAAACAATATACGATTTTGCATGTTAAGCCATTTCAAGTCTGTGAGTTTGTAGGAGATTCTATCATATTTCCGAATATTAAAGATATAGCGCACGCAAGTCTTCTGCACTTTTTGTAATCTAACAATTGAGCTTTGATCTAAACAGGGACCAAATATGGGTATACAGTATGAAAAGAAAGATAACACAAGAGTTTCACAACGCATGGTTTTTGTCTGTATGTTAAAAATATCTTTATATGGATACAACTTCAATTTGGAGTAAACAATACTAACAGTTTTCGCTACATATTGCCTGTATCTAAATGAGTTGTCAATAACCGGCTTAGCACTTGGAGGTGCTGAGAAGATTGCGCAGCAGTGTGCGGCAGAAAGAGCCTCATTTGTGGTAGTAGAGTGACTGGTTTTTCCATCATCTGCGCCAATTATTAAAAAGAAACGGTATGACTGCTTTTGACATCCGGCTTATTCACCTGATTTAGCTCTGTGTGACTATTTTTTATTCCCGCGAGTGGAGAGGGACTTGAAAGGAAAGCGCTTTGCTAATGTGGATGAGGTGAAAACCAAAGCGAAGGGGGTGCACCTGTTATAATGCATGGATGACTGGAGATAGATTTGTGCAATGGCTTAATGAGTGGGACATCGAATTGAAAGACCGAAAAATGCTTTTGCTTGTCGACAATTGCGCTGCACATCCGGGACAGGTGAATCTCAAGAACATCAATTTGATTTTCCTACCACCTAACACCACAAGTGAGCTTCAACCACTTGATCAAGGCATCATAAGAGTTCTGAAGCAAGGTTACAGGAAAAGGATGGTCCAACGATATCTATCGATTATGGACAGCTCAAACTCGACTTCTCCAACAATTTCTGTTTTTGATGCTATCCACTTTTTATACGCTGCATGGATGGACATCACGAAAGAGACCATTTTTAAAGCAGGTGTTGGGAACTTTACAAGGGAAGAAGAAACCGAAGAGGTAGAAATTGACAAAGGCTGGCGAAACCTTTACAAATGGAAGAAAGATTGACTGAATTGGAAGGTTTTGATGACTTCGACAATGGGCTAGTGACCAATGAAGTTTTAAGCTTTAAGACATTAATCGCCGATTACAATGCACCATTAGAAGTGGAAAATGAAAAGGATGAAGATTCATCAGAAATAATTACGTCAAAAATAAACGACGTTTTGGAGGCCTTGAAAACAATCAGAGCATTTTTTTCTTGTACGGGGGTAGAAGAGGAAACCTTCAAAAATATCAATAAACTAAAAAATTCAGTTTGTAAAAAAACCACCTGTAAAATTGGTAGGAATGTATAGTTTGTTTTATACATATTTCTTTTTTTAACGTACAAGTTTTATATAAAATAGTTTTTAACTTTTACTTTATTTAAAAGAAGTACAATACTTGTAGTTTGTTTTTATAGGTATATGTATATCGTCAAATGTTTTTTTTAATGTGTACGTATATGTAAAGACGTTTTAAAATAAATTTTGTTCATTTTTAGTCGTTTTTAAGATTTCCCGGTAATAGCGCTTTCCCGGTTCTAGCGCTCTTTTTTCTAGGGCACTAGAAGAGCGTTATAACGAATTTTTACTGTATACTAATTAATTAATATATTTTGGCTTCGGTCGGTGAATTATGAAAATCAATAATTTTCTTTGTATTTCCGACGTAAGTAAGTATCTGAAAAAATTTCGTTCCGGTAAGGAATCGAACTTGCCACCTCCCGCATGCCGGACGGGCGTACTAAGCCGCTACCTAGGATACTAAAAGGCCAAATGGCTTTGACGTCAGCAGGCTGTTCTGACACGTTCAGACCGTTTCTGCGTTTTGAATTGGTTTATCCAAAGATATAGTGGTTTTATTAAAAAAAGATATTGTGTAGTGACATTTCCGTACTTTGTTGGTGATACCTGTAATGTTTTTATAGTGTTGTATAAGCGATAAAACCTTCTCTGAAACGATAGAAACGGTATAACCTAAAAACTGTGGCGTCGGCTGTTTTGTATGTTTTGTTTGTGAGTTACACTTTGTAAAAGAAGATATTTTTATTTTTCAACAGCTACAGATTCAAGGACCGGTGAAACTATAACTGTAAGTTTAAAAAATCCTACGGTTAAAAAATGCTATTCCAACTCAATTCCCTAACTGTCCGTTGTATTTGACAAAAAACGTGAAGATTTTATTGTTCAAATAGTTTTATATTCTTTATATTTTTATATTTAACAAAATTATTTTTGAACACGAAGAGATGTTTTTAAATGTGTGTAATAAACGTTTTTTTTAATACAATATTTTTTAAATTATCACCGAACGTAGTCATTTGGATATTGATATATGTAAATATCATAGTCACAGCAGTGAACGTATTGCAACAATTATAATAACTTGTTCTACAAATAATGAAAAGTAATGATAGATTAGGTAAAACACCACATAATAGGAAATTAAAGACCCTGATTAAATAGCATGTCTGTATATTTTCTCGTGAAATTGAACAAAATTTCAAATAAAATTGCAATTACTGCATCATTTCAACCTTTGTTCCGTCCAAATACATGTACAATTATAAATAATAATAATTAGTCGATTAAATATCAACCACAAATACATCTTTCACGAAAACGGTGCTCGGTTACGTGTTTGGTTTTTGCTTTGAAAATTTGTTTTTCCAAAATAAAATCGAATGGGATGCGAAGAAGGGCTCAGTTGATGACTGGCATTCTCTTGAAACTGGAAGTCCTTCAAAACTTAAAAAAGAAATGCAGAAAAGCGATTCCTTTATCGCTTAGGCTAATATCGTGCATGGCGATATATATCCAACCTAGCATGACGTCATCGAAGAGCGCTCAGGCCTTGTTATATCGTAGGTAACGGCTAAGCACCATAGCACAGGGGCCTTATACTAGTAACGTTCACATTTTAATACCTAGCTGTTTTCGATATTTAATTACGTCGGAAATACCAAGGAAGTTACTCATTTTCATAATTCACAGACGGAAGCCAAAATATGTATATTAATTAATTAGTGTACTTGATATGTAAGAATTAAAATTGTTTGTGGATATATTATGATATATTTGCAGATAAATAACAACTATGTATTAAAAACTGAACGTTCCTGGCATAAGGTTCCCGTGCTGTAATAGATAGCACGCCCGTCCGACAAGCGGGATGTGTTAGGTTCGATTCCCTGTCGGAATGAGACTTTTTAAGATATTTAATTACGTCGGAAATATCAAGGAAATTACTGATTTTCATAATTCACCGACGAAAGTCGAAATATATTAATTAAAAAAGAAATATTTTGAAACTCATTTCATACGCTAACAACATCTGGTATCGGTGTCAAATTCAAATTGCTTCCGAGAATTTTAGCGATATTCTTCTAAACAAGAGGGTATTATTTAGTGTGGGAAATATATTATATTTTAATAGGAAGTTTGAGGCTTTGAAAACATGTAAAAAAAGCAAACAATTGTATTTTTATAGGAATTCAAATAAAACGAGTAGTTTAAGCCTCATCCCAATCCCATTCCGTTTCTTGTAAACGAAAGGTAATAACGCTGGTAGGTATTTTCTGTTTTTATTCCATCAATATGGTAGTATTGGAAGAAATGAATATTTCAGCAATAAAAGTTTATAATGGAGGAAATATAAAAATTAACTACATTGCAAGCATTTCCATTATAATACAATGCAGAGTAGTATGAGTTAACGGTTTGGCATTACGCCAAACTTAAACAAAGCACTGGAAAACGCTCATGCATATCGCGCGTCTAATATGTGTCAAGAGGAAAGAAATACACCGCCAGATATATTCTCCTTTTAAAAAATAATAAGAAACGGATCAATTCGAACGGCACGTAACCTTTGTATAATCTGCAGCTGTATCTTAAAATAAATCCTTTCGGAATAAACTTTAAGTTTCGTATCAACTTCGTATTTTCCTTCATTTGCGACAGAAACCAATTCGATCGTGCATTAACCAAACATGACCCCTATTAAATTCAATTGTACTTTTAAATCCGCAATTTAATTTTTATGATGCAGCGAGATAGAGATTCAATTAAACGAATTTATTGGTCGAACGGGAATTCTTGTTGAAACTGCAAGGAAACTAGGGTGCCTAAGTGAAAAGCAATGTCGCCAATGCCTTTCCATATTCATGTTTTAAAATCCAGAGTGGGGAATAAGCAAACGGCCTACGGTTTGAATGAAATTCCTATTTATTTTGTTGAACTTTTGTCTTTCTAACAGCATTCGCCTTTTACCCTTAAATCCTGAAGTTTTTAAATTATACCTACAACGATCTCTCCATTTCAGTTCAAATATTAATTTATATTTAGATCCGATGATTTTCCAGTGAATGTATTCAAAATTGATTTGAATTTTATGAACTTGATGATATTTCATTTCAATTTGGAGTAATAGCGATTATCAATTAAAAATGTGAATCTAACCATATACATAATTCCGTCATTTAACAAATTTAAAATTCATCTTTTGACTACGCTTAATTGGTCGACTTCATGCGATGTCAGATTATTATTTAAGGGATATAATTTAAAGTTGTACGTTTTTGGAGTAAAATATTGGAAACAACTTTGCTCGAAGTTATCTTGGTTTTATAAACTTTGGCTTAAACTTCTGGTGAAATATGTAGATGTGTTCAATTTTTGCAATTTGTAGGATATTTTATTAAATCTTGTGAAATACAGAGAGCTGCTTTATATTAATTACCTTTATTGTAGAATGAAAAGAAAAATATGTCTAAGTATTATTTCCTAAACGATGTAAGGATGGAACAGAATCTTTAAATGTGTATCTATTTAAATTTTCTATGTTTGCCCGCATCTATTGCATTAAGGTATTTCTAGAATGGACTATAGAGTACCGCAGGGTTCGGTATTGAGACCTCAGCTCTTCATTTTATATATGAATGGTTTTACAGTGTCAGTACTCGTACCTATAGGTGTATATGTGGATTACACTACCAAATCTTGTAGTTGAACCCTTTTAGTCGCAAATTTTGTTTGTTAATGGAAAAACTTATTTTGGTGTGTTTCTATAAAAACAATCAATACAGTTATTATAAGCAAGGAGCTCCTGTTTGTCCTTTTTCAGAAATGTGCATTACAATGAACATTGACACTATGAGGTTACTTACACAGCTAAACAACACAAATAAAAGTAATTTTATGGTCTTATTTCTACAGGTAGTAATGGTTTTGGGAGATGAACAATATAAAACTGACATCAAAATAGACAACGAAAACATCGAGCAAGTAACGGCCTTTAAATATTTGAATACATGATAGAGTAGAAAAAGCAATGAAAACATATTATGCAATAGCGCAATCTCTCTTCAATAAAAAAGAAATATCGAAGAAAACAAAAATGACTATTTTCAAAACAATAGTTAGACGGATATCGACTTTTGGATGCGAGACGTGGGTACCGAACCAGAGACAAAAAGCAGAATACAGGTAGTAGAAATGAAATACCTCAGATAAGTGAAAGGAGTTACGAGAAGGAACAATATAAGAAATACAATAATAAGTAGAGTTTGTTAAAAAGGTGGTGCCGGCAGTGGCGCACCGCATAAAAGTAGGTACGTAATATACAATATTAGTGAAGAATAATATTGTTGGCTTTTCCTGTCGTCTTGGTGTCCACTGTGGCAATTGGCAACCGCCCTGGTAAGCTGCGTAGAATTGCAACATCAGCAACGCTTCCATTGTTGATTCATTCAGCCGTCGACGGTGTTGTGAATACGTTGTCGTATACTTAGAAAATTGATCGTTCGATATCCAGTGAAGTAAGATTTGCAAATATAAGATATTCCTTTTCCTCATCTGGGCACTCTTGATTTTCAGTTATAGACCGAACTTTTTATAAATCGGGATTTTCCGTTAAAATTGCACGAAATTTTTGAGCAACATCGCAGATAAGTGACTGTTTTGTAATTGCTCAATAGCTTGTGCAACTTTAGAATAGTTCATGGAAATTTCATCTATTTCTTGTTGAACATCCAAATTGGAGAAAAGTTGCTGACTATCTCGAACTGCTGCAGAATTATTTAAATCAAGTTTCAAGATGACATTTTTCACTTGTGAAAAATGATCTTCGTCCCGTCTTCACCCCATCAGTTGAAGTAACTGCTTCGTTAGGTTCTCGTCCATTTTCATTAAATCTTTGTCTAATTAAAGTGGCGGTTTTGCAAACCTATTTATACGAGCAGTTTCTGTTTTGGAATAACAAAATATCTGGTAGGATGTAAAATAAATATCACAAAATAAATAATGTCCTGGACGCTCATTGCAATTTTTAAGCTGTATTGCAATTGCACACCTTTGACCGAATTGTTTCATGAGTTGTCCTTCTATTTTAGTTGTTGCTCCTTAATTTATAATACAATCATATGCCAAACTATTTTTTCCACAAGGAAAAAATATTTTTATCATGTGGTTTTTTTCCAATGTATTGTTTTGCAGCATGTTTGACCTTGAAAGGCAGTATCTGTTCATCCACGCATAGGTGCTGTTCCACTTCTAGCGCAAGGCATTTCCAATTTATTTACAAGATGAAAATGATTTCGAAGTTGGAAGAAACGGTTTGAGCATATAGTGTCAAAAAAAGGAATACACCAGAAATCTATAAACGACGTATTATGTTTGGCACTACCTACGTGCAGAAAATATTTAAACAAGCGTCCATTGTAATGGACATAGGCATCGAAAGGATTAATGATCTTATTTTAGATGATGAAAAAGTTTTAAATATGGTTTTTGACACGATTAGTAGTGATGGAAATAGCGTTAGATATTTATAGAATTTTCGACCTATTTGATACAGCCGTTACCTATCTAGGATCATCAAATTGCAATATTCCAATGGAGATATGTGTTTTAAAGAGTGACATAGCTTGTTTAGCAGAAAGAAACATATGTGCAAAAATAAGTGAACTACTTTTGGAACTACAAGGAATAAATCGATGTAAGCATAATTATTTGTTCAAGCGGAAAATATTGTAGTCCATTACAAGCATTCTGAGAACCTAATTGTAAATATGAAGCTTCACTAGGATGTTGAAGATATTCATATTCATAATTTCCAACTTCACATTTAGTTAAAAGGGGTTTCAGTGCTCTTTTCAAAATGCTGACTAGGTACAGAAATTGACTAAAAATTTGTAAAATTAGGACCAAATATTATTAAACACCAGTCTCGAAGTTCTCATTAAAACTTTGAATTTCATGTCTTAGCTTATTATTTGTATATTTAAATATTCCATCGTGACTCAAGTGTAAGTATTTAGTTAATGCAGGGAAATAAAAAGCAGGTCCAATTTTCTCACAAATTCTATTAACTATCAGGCCACCGGTTTCGTGTTCAAAAACACATCATCAGGCCAGCTACGGGGACCACCATTAAAGAAAACAGGCAAATATACATAAGTGACCAGAAACATTTTTTATACTTACAAAAAAAAAATTTCCTTAAATCAATATGTTCATTTTATAAGATCACAATAGGAGGAGACAATTTCACTTTTTTAAAATATAAAAAATTTAATTTTTTCTTTTGTTATATTTTAGAATAGTTTTAATTGGTTGACATGTCACTATGGTGCAATTTTGCAATTATCTTTACAATTTTCTGGTCACTTATGTATGTTTGCTTGTTTTCTTTCATGGTGGTCCCCGTAGCTGGCCTGATGATGTGTTTTTGAACACGAAACCGGTCGCCTGATAGTTGATAGAATTTGTGAAAAAATTGGACCTGCTTTTTATTTCCCTTCATTATTATTTGTATGTTAGGTTAAAATTATAGCAAATATTAAGAATTAAGAAGCGGACCTGACAAAGCGGGCGTTTGTCCAAACACTGGTCTAGAAGCATCTACATATATTGTAAAATCATTAGCGCGATAAGGAATGACGCTCGGTTATTTACACTCCGTCAAGAACTGTCTCCTATCGGTGGTAACAAATGAACGAACAGACGCCATTACGAGTGAGGTTTTTTAGCACGAGTCGCCTTTGAGAGAAGCGTAGAGGCGTCAGGCAAAACGACAGATTTTTAAGGTTACTACCTAATTTCTTTACGGAAAAATGTCTTCGTAATGTTAGATAGTCTTTTTTATATCTCATTATACTGTTTTTTACTCGAATTTGAGCTATGCTCTTGTGGTTTGGCATCATTTCGTAAAAACACGTAACATATGTATTTATTTGACAAAAAGAACCATGAACAATTGGGAGAACGTGGTTTTTAAACTGTGTAACAAGTTTTTTGGGGGCCAGTAAATTTACAGTAATTAAATAAAACTAAGAAAAGAAGCTTTTTATAATGTAACTGTATATTTCGATTGTGATCTTCAATACTAAGTTCTGTGATAAGCACATTATCAAGGTTCATGGATTTTATTTTGTGTACAAGCTCAGTATCTATCTATTTTTATGAAACCCTTAAAATCGGTACTGGTGTTTGTTGTAGATATTAATGTAATTATTGGCTTAAAGGGAAGGGGGGTGATGGTTTTAATAAAATCGGCTTCACTTCGAATTACCTTTTATAAATTTATTTCAATTCCTCAAGGGTTGCAATGAAAGAAAATAAAAATGCTAATAAATTATTTCTATTTCTATTTTCTATCTCGAACGGAAGTTCCCCAAGGAAGCAATCTTGTACCCCTCTTGTTCTTATTATTTTTTAATGACATTGTAGATGTACTTGAATATTCGAAATGTTTACTTTATGCAGATGATTGCAAAATTTATAGGGGAATTATAACACCTTTTGATTGCTCTCATTTACAAAGTGACATACAAAATATTCGATTGGTCAGTTGAATAGTCTTTCTCTTACTCGCAAGAACACTGTAAAAGATCTTGGATCTTGGAGTCTTCGATTCGTCTTTTCAATTCTCTGAACATATACGGACGACTGCTGCTGATGTCTGTCGGAGCTTGGGGTTTATTAGGCGCAATACATCTAAATTCACTAATTTAAAATCAATTATTCTCCTGTACAATGCACTAGTAAGATCCAAAATGGAATTTCCATCTGCAATTTGGTCTCCTCATGTAAAAAAGGATAGTGATCTTCTAGAAAAAGTACAAAATAAATTTCTGCGCTATCTTTATTACAGAAAGTATGGCCAAAATCCACCCTTTCAATCATACTTTAACATTCGCAAAGAATTTCAGTTGCCGCCGCTTATAGATAGACGTGAGGTTGCCATGATATATGTGCTGCATAAGGTTTTCAATAATGTATTTGACAATGCAAGGTTGTTACTGTTTCGATTACATGTACCCTATTACAGTACCATTACTTGTTACCCATAACGAAAATTTGCAAACTATATAATGAATACTTTCACGAAATAGAAATCTTTGGAATATCGAGACATGGTTATTTTATATCCGCCAGAAATGTGATATGTTTCAATGTTTAGTTGGCTTCAATTTTTCGTAGATTTCTCTAACTTTCTAACTTGGCTTCCCTCTGACATTTTTACTAGAATATATTTTTATACTATTGTATAATGCTCTGCGATTATATATATCTTTTAATTTAATGACACATGTAATTAGGATTAATTCCTGTGTGTGTCTATTTTTGAATAAATAAATAAATAAATTCATACTATGAGCGCAAGGGAGTACCATCGCAGTTTTTATGGAATGCAAACTAACGTATGGGAATAGTTATATTACAAATTATGGTGGTGCACACTTGCGCCCTATATATAATGTTTAAAAATTACATTTTCATCAGGATTGATTACAGAAGGTCAGCTTTTGATATTATTTCAGAAGCAGTAATGCAGTTTTAATTTGAATTTCACTTTATCTCGATAAGTGCAGGTCATGTAGATTTAGAAAAGGCATCATTTACAAATTTCGGTAAATGTGAAACCACTTTTCTTAGAAAACCGTCATCCATCCTTTACAAAATTATGAGATATTTGTAAAATAGAGAATAATTCAAGATACGAAAGATCAAAAATAGTAAACATAATATTCAATAAACGTGGAATTGGTACAAGTAAATCAATGTAAAAATTGAGATTCGCTCATTTCTAATTTATTCTCGAAATATCTCAAATATAAATTCTTGATTTTCAATAAACAAGCACCCATATACATAGCATACACCGATATAAATATTTATCAGTATCACTCATGCGAATAAAATCGAGAGGTTTATAACTAACCGGCTACTAAGCACCCTACACTCAGTATTTACTTAATAAACTTCGATAACAACGTCTCTCTAGGGTATATTATTGATTAACTTGCACGTGATACTATCTCACATAAATTAAATACAATATATGGCGAAAGTAACTTTGCTATTGTTTTAAGAGAATCTTAATTAACGAGGATAAATTAAAAACAAAATAGAATGCACGAGAGAATTTTATAAACCGTTAAACTTGACGTTATTGAATAAACAAATTACACATATTTTTGGAACGGTGCTGGGAGTTTAGGTTGTGGTATTTTATCTGATTAAAGGTGGGTTTAAAATAAAATCCGTTGATTCCAGAAATTATTTGTGTTGTTAGTTTTTTAGTTTGGAGATCTACAATCCATTTTTTACCACCTACTATTTGTCGTTATTTTCATTGTTGTTACTTATGTGTTACTTGCACTGCGGTTGCAAAATTTTATATAAAACGTGCACGGAAAAAGTCACTTGATAGAATGTACTACAAGATTGTAGGAAAGATATTGTAGCAGTCATTAACACAATTATGTGACCCGACCGCAGATTTTTGTTAATTATTTAATGTAGTTGTCATAGATAATACTTCAAAGTTATCATCTTTTCCAACAAACTTTGTGTCGAGATGTGCTGGACAAGATTGTGGCAATTTTTGACGTAAAAGCTCCTAATTTTATAAATAAATCATCATTTATCTGTACAGACGATTTTATTATCAAAGCTTACCTGAATGCATGAACCAAATGCTTCCTGCCTTAGGATTAGACACAGATAGTATTGGTTATTCACCAATAGATGTCGCATCAAAAACTAATTTTTTTTCTAATGAATAAAATATTCCCTAGTTTATCTTTTTACTCCGAATTTGCCGAGTGTTTGGTGGAATGATTACATACATGCGAGCGCAGATATGTGCTGTTTTTATGGCCGGCTAATGTTCCCTGTAAATTGCGAAAGCTGTTGGAAGCGCGAACAATAGTTTCCATCACAAGTGGAAATGAAACAATCAACTGGTTTTGCTCTTCGCATCACACACTGAAAAAAATATTGGTTCAATAAACCGGTATGATATAAATCTGTCTTGATCAGGGGACAAAAAGCAATAGCAATAAAAAATATGCTCGAGCCTTTCAGACGACGAGCCCCATATTGCAAACTCCTAACGTAATCATCTTAATGTACATATCTTCACGATCTCAGCGCCATATTCCTTCCGTAATATCTATTAAGCGATTTGGCTAGTGACAAACAAAACCATTTACGAGGAAATAGCTTATCTTTTTACTCCAAATTTGTGGAATATTTGGAGGGATGATATCACATAGCTGCAAAGCAGCATATGTGTTGGTGAGACCAATGCTACCTGTAAATTGGAAAGCTGTTGGAGATACGAAAACATAAGGATAGCTACTGTTATTGTGTTTTAGTTGTTTTTTCAACCATTATAATTATAAGAACACTGCATCATACATATTGTACTATGCAACACAATTTTTATAACAATATTACTGCATTTTTTTACAACGCGTGTAATTAAAACTTGCACACTATTGTAGCAACCTTTGCAACAGATCATTGACTAAATTTTGACAACAATAATGTATTTAATAGAAATACAATCTGTTAACCACAATCTAGTTGTAGGGATTTGCGCAAATTGTAGCCAGTCGTATATTCTCGAACAAATTGTGGTAAATTGTTCTACAACTGTTTGATTCTTTATAATATTCTTTTCCGTGCATGTACTAAGCGGACACACTGTGCTATTAATTCTATAGGTGTGACACGTAGCATGTGATGATATTTTTAGAACTGCACTTCTCTTCCAATATTCGTTTTACCGCGTTTATTTCCAGTTTTTTCCTTATATCTTCATTTCTTCTCTCACCGATTATCTTCACTCATAGAACTTTTCTGTGATATTTCATTGCTCCCCGCAATCTCCGTTCTTGTTCTTTCGTTAATATCTAATTCTCCCCTCCGCGTAGAAGTACTGGTAAATAGATGGTTTTATAGGCAGATATTTTTGTTATTTTTGATATTTGTCTATGTTCAACGAATTTCTTTTGCAGTGAATAGTAAATCCAGTTTGCTGCCCGTATTCTTTCATTTAATTCATCGTCTAGATTTCCTTTGTTATTTAATATGGTTTCTAGGTGTTTGTAGTTATTAACTTGCTCTATATTACTCCCCTCCACGGCTAATTTGATTTCTTGTTTTTAGTTGCTTATTACAATATATTTAGTCTTCTATATTCAATTTAAGATGCAGTTTTTCCAACGATGTTTTCCAGATGTTTAGGTTTTTCTCTAGGTTCTTTTCTGTATTGGCAAAGATGAGAGCATCATTTGCAAAGACACATTAATCTATATGAATAGGGTGTAGATTTTTAAATCCGACTACAAACTTCCCCATCTCTTGATGACTTTCTTTTACTGCTTCGTCTATGGCACGGATAAGCAATATAGAGATTAGCACACTACCTTGTCTCACTCTTGCGGTTGTAGTGAAACTTTCCGACAGTTTGTTACATGTTCATATCTTATTTTCGGTCTTATCGTATCAACTTTTGACAGCTTGAATTAACTGCTCATCTACGTTCTTGTTTTTTAAACTTTCCCTTATCTTGGTTCTATTTATTGCGCCGAAAGCTTTTCCATATCTATGAAGCATACGTACTGAAATATTTTAAAAGTGGTATATCGTTAAAAAAAATAAATTTTTGTAAATTACTTAATTAATTATACGAACTGAGGGTTCGGAAGTGTTCTAAAATCCTTTTTCTGCAATTTAGATGAATTTTAAGATCAACAAATGAGATTTTAATGGAAATTAAACTAACAATTGAAACTTGAATTTTATGACGACGTCAATATAAATTCCACGTTTACATTTACTAGAAAACTGTCTATCCTTAACCACCAACCTTCACTTCTATCTTGAATTTATATTACAATTCGAAATATTATCACGTGAGACTGGGAGCGCAGCCAAAACACAAGTTATTTCGATGAAAGCTTGACTAAAAGTGAGAAAATCAATTGGCATCCCTCCACCGCTTTATTTTAATCGCGATGGCGATTGTTTCATCCACAGCAAATGTTGGTAATACTTTTCCAAATATATTTTAACGACGAATTTTAATCTATTAACTTATTTATTTCCAAGTAGTATAATGGAATATGTAGTGACGCGACTGGATGACTGAATTTATGCTATTCTGCGAGATACAGGATATCACCGACAACCAAACAATGTTAAAACTTACTGACATTATATATAAAACCGTTACAAAAGATATTTAATTGATGAAATTATGCTAGAAATACCTCTGAATCTACATTGTTGTTTGTTGTAGGAAGATATTACATTGATTTTCAAGATTTACGAAATGGAGAAATCGTACAGAAGAAGAGTTTCGTGCCCGTTACCCCACATTTGTCGTTTACTAGACTTAAATTAATTATTTAGTACCCCCGCTCCAAGGATCGGAGACTCGGGGAGGAGTAGAGGCTTCCGAAAAAGAACTAATGTCCGCCAGAGGGAATTTCACATTGACCGAGTGGCCATACTGAATACACAATAGGTGGTAGAATGACGCTGCTTTCGACGATGTAAATTTTACAACACTTCATACGTATATATCTTTGCCTTTTGTTACTTTCTTTGCCATTACTTGTTGCACGGTAAAAGTGTTGTTTTGTATACTGTGGTTTGGCCACTCTGTATGTCTTTTAGTTGTTTGTCTACTACTTTTCTCAATCTGCTTTCCAATATTCTTTCATAGAACTTGCAAGTCGCGCACAGCAATGTAATACCTTTGTATCCTTAGTATCGCCCTTTTTGTGTATCGGTAGGAATACACCTGCTTTCCATTCATTTGTTTATTTTTCCAATACAGATTTATTAGTTTCCTTAGTTCTACTTTTCCGTTTTCGCCCATATACTTTGTCATCCCTTCGTCAATTCCTGCCGCTTTTGCGATTTATCCCCTTTTCTATTTCTTCTCTTGTGATTTCATTGGTTACTACTGTTTCGCTGTTTTCTATATATGTTACTGTTTCTTCATCTCTTGTTTGTGCAATTTTATTTGGATTAGGTAAGTCTTCGAAGTATTTCTTCCACTTATTTATTATTTGATTTTTCCAGAAGTAATTTTTTATCTTTTGTTTTGATTTGTTGCAGTACGTATTCAAGTTTATTTTATTTTTATTATTATAATAAAAAGATATTTATTAAAAATGTTCCACACACAGTTATACTTTTAACTTAGATTTGCTGTGATGAACATATTCATTTAGAATATCTACTTGTCGTTCGATTGCCATTAATTTCACGAAATTAGCAGAGTTTGGCAACAATCTAGAATCTTGTTAATATATGTAGTGCACCCTAGTCGCTATTTCATATTTGTAACTTCATATTCAAGTTTTCATAGATATCAGAGCAATATTTAGCGCTGAAACCCTTTTCATCGACGTTCGAAATTTCAGATTTAAAAGTTTTAATTAGTTGTAAATGTTATATAGCGATGGCGCGACATAGTTGACTTTAATGAAGTGCAAGTGCATAGTACGTGTATTTCGATGTTTAAAGGAAAAAATGATGAAAGACCGTGTGCTTACAATGTGCATAATGCAATACCAGCGTAAAATATAAATATTGAAGTTACTGGAACAAAGTTTTCCCGATTTAGAGGGAATGTAGTTTTCGCGAATTTTAAATCGCGGTAACTAATAAAGGATAGTCCGAGGAAACTTCATTTCTCGACGTTGCCGTAGATTGTTTTGTTTATTATTGTATCAATTCAACTTAGCGAGTCCATAATTAGAAAGATTGTATTGTAGGTTATAGCCGATGTGTCCAAAACTTAAACCTCGAAATACCCACAAAACGTACTCACAAAATCGCTAAAAGAAAAGAATAAATGGAATTCAAACATTAGCTTCTGATTTTACGAGGGATTTATTTAAAAAAGAAAGGAACAAAATTCATTAACGATATGGGAATCGACTTTAGTGATTGAATACATATTGTACTCCCGTACAGGCGAACTTACCTTTCATTTATCTTAATCGAGCACAAAGACGTGTATAAGCTATTGATTCCCGGAGTGCAGCGTATTGCTCCTGAAGTCTGCTTTCAATAACATTTACATATTTGCGTGGTTGGAAATTCGTCTCAACGAAGAAAAACTCTCTGGTTTCTCCTTCGCTGTTCATTACGAGTTTTCTTTTCTTTCTTTTTTTTTTTGGCAATCGAGTCACGTTCTGGATATTGACGTATGTAAGAATTTTTCCTATACAATCAAGTTTAACGGAGCCTTTGCTTGTTCCTCACAAGATTTATGACAGAATAAAAAGAAAATTATCAGGTTTCAAGAGTATAAACATTTGTAGTCTGGAGATTTTTTATAAATCTTAGATTTAATCTAGAATTCTTATTTTTGATCTTATCCACATTTGAAGTAGAAACAATAAAGTTAGGCCAGTAGGAGAAGGGCCTTTAGCAAGTCACTAACCTCAATTGGTGACCCATTAGGGAAGTTGTGGTTCGTGTCTCTTGCTATTAGAGGATAGATGGACTAATGATACGGAAGTGAAAAGCCTGAGTTTTGGCTGGTGCAACAGTTTCATGAAATGGTAGTAACCTATATTCGCCAAGCGATTGCAAAACCAAGAAGATGCTGGATATGAAATTAGAAGTAATTATTTCAGATAACGTGAGGGTAAATAAATTAGTTATAGGAGTTTCAGCGTTCCAGAAACTACAGTTAAACGTTAACTAAAAACCAACCACATTAAAAGATATAACGGATTGGGTCCTGATGCAATACTGTGTGCAAATTCCAATAAAAAAAAATAACAAATCACATTAAGGATTACTTCGAGTGCAATCGTTAACATGCGTACCTATTGAAGATTTAAGCGAACCTGGAAGACAACTTGAGGAGTAAGATTCACAGGTGCAAGATCCATATGTCTTTCAAGATGTTTGGAATAGGACACTAGAAAAAGCAACAATTAAGTTGCTTTTTCTAGTGTCCTATTCCAAACATCTTGAAAGACGTATGGAAATTCAATATTTATAGTGGAAAAGGTTATTGCATGAAAAGCACATAAAGTACCGATCATCATGATGAACATTTTTGATAGAAAATATTAGTTTAGAGTCTCAAATCTCCTAATGTAGCGCATATTATAATGCATTTCTAGCATTTCCGAGTACGTTTACGATAATATATTCCGAATTCCAAGATAGGTTTTAAAACGCCACCGAAGTAGAAAACAACATCCTTATCAAACCATAAGAAACCATAAGAAATACTTTAATATTTCGCCATATTCAGATTTACTTTTTCGTCTAAATGGTTTGTTTTTTGCAAATTCATTCGCAGAGAACCTGCTAAACAAACACTCGGATAATCTAGAGGACCAAACAAAAGAAAACAAGGAGCGAATTCGAAGTGAATTTCCCTTGTTGCTTAATATTTTTCCGTAGATTATCTGGAACCTTATAATACAAACACAGTAATATACACTTCCGCTTCACTGCGTATAAAAACGTCGAGAATTTTTTTCCAGAGGCTTTTGTTTACGATATTTTTACGGTTTGTTCTCTTATTCTCGATAACTTCTCGGGTTATTGAGCTTTCGAAATCATTTGTCGTACATTAATATGCCAGAAAGCATTGTAGTTGGGTAAATATATGATATTAGATTTGGACTTAAAGGTAATTTATTTTTATTGCTTAAAGAAGATTACAATAATTAATAGATACGAAAACAATTAGTTTTGTGGATACATGCAGCTCCAAAAGTTTATTCAACAAACATTCGATTCTTTTGAATAAATTGCAGCGGTATGGGATTGGTGGTGTTGTTAGTGCATGGTTCGAGTCATACTTATCGCGGCGGGTGCAGACTGTCGCAATAGATAGAGGTAGGACCGGCAGCAGATGTCTACAGGTCGGTGTTCCACAGGGTTCTATTCTTGGACCGATTCTTTTCTTAATTTTTAATAATAATTTTCCGAATTGCCTTGGAACGCTATGTAGGGATATAATTTTGTATGCAGATGACATGAGTTTGATACTAATGAGGTATTTGTCAATATACAAGAATGGATAAAGGCTAACAAACTAGTAATAAATTTTGACAAAACTAAATGTACATTATATTGAAATAGCCTAAAATATAATATAGCCTATATCTTTAAACAATAACGTAACTTAACAAATTCGGCCAAAATGCTCGGTGTAACTATTGATGAGGCCTTTAATTGCAACTCACATATTGACCATGTTTGTAAAGAACTCTCAGAAACATGTTTCGCCCTGTGCTAGTTAAGAAGCTGTTGTTATGCAGATGTCGAACCCCCTATTTTGCCAATTTCAACTCTCGAATCAGCTATGGAATTCTGTGGTGGGGATTAGGCACCGCTGTAGGTAGAGTTTTGTTTTACATAAAAGAGCTCTCAGAATTTTGTGTAATTTGAAATGTAGAGAATCTTGTAAATAACATTTTGTGTTGTGCTTTGTTTGGACATTTAGAACCAATTATAGAACACATAAACAAATGTGCATTTTTAATGTTTTCGTTTATATATACAGTGCGGGCCTAAAGTACCCCCCGCCCCCCAGCCCAAACCACATCTAAAGCTGAATTACATCAAACAAAAGGTAATGCTGTCATTTTGGTGGAACTACAAACGTGTTGTGTATTTTGAGCTGCTCCCAAGGGACCAGACGATCAATTCAGATATTTATTGTCAACAATTAATGAAACTGGATGAAGCAATCAAAGAAAAACGGCCACAATTGGCAAATCGCAAAGGAATTGTGTTCCATCATGATAATGCAAAGCCTCACACATCTTTACTAACTCGTGGAAAATTATTGGAACTTGGTTGGGAAGCAATGTTTCATTCCCCATACAGTCCTGACCTGGCACCATCTGATTACCATTTATTTCGAAGTTTGCAAAATTTTTTGAATAGTAAACCTTCATAAATGATGATGACATTAAATCGTACTTGGTTCAGTTCTTTGCTGATAAGGACCAAAATTTCTATGAATGCGGAATCATGAAGCTGCAAGAAAGTTGGCAAAATGTCATTGAACAAAATGGAAAATATATATTTGATTAAAGTTTATTCTTTGTATAAAAAAAATAGTTTTATTTCACGCTACAAAACCGAAATTAGTTCCTTGTTGGCCCAATATATTCAGGAAGTTAGTAAAAACTGCTAAAACGAATAACAATTTCCCTTTAACGTAAAACCTATTATTCGTGGCAACTTGAAGTTGAGACAGGGTAAAATAAATTCGACCCAACGTGGAACGTATATGAATATTACGGGCTTTTTGTACGTACCACGAATATCAAAAAAAATACGGACGCGAAATGTGTAAGTAACTAATCATAAAAGTCACATCGCGCTAAACACTTTTGAACTGTTATGTACGAACGTAAAATGTTACCGCAGCATGCTAGGTATATGCGAAAAACACGTCATCGATTACGAACCGGCTCGTAGAAATGAAATTTATGCTTAGCTGAACGTAACCTGCGAAATTTTCAACATAATTTCACGTTTCGTACACCATATATAAACACGCTCGTGAACATACCGCACCGTATAAAATAATTTTACGCTTTGAAGCCATATATGGGTATTTCTGTTGGATGGAGAGTAAAGTAGGTCGCATATGTATCGGAAATTCGTGTGTGTTAGGGAGCGACGATTAACGTCCAATCGCCAATACTTGTACTAGTAAACGTAACATCGTTTTTCAAAAATAAAGTCCTATTGTAAATGTCAATGCCGAAGTTGTTTGTGAACAGATGGATACTTACTGACGTTTACTTGTGACAGTAGATACCTTGAGCTTGTCTTGCTATTAGGTAAAGCTATACGTAACATCTACTTGGCTTTACGTTCAGGAAATACAGCAGATTTACGTATAGACTGAAAGAGGTTGGATAGCTTAACATGCATTACAGAAGAACTTTACATGCCACACTAATACATATAGGTGGCTTTCATTGGCAATTATTGAAAATCCATAGTTCCTTGGTTTTTACCAATGATATTAAATTAACTAATGAGAATAAAATTGATTGGATTCGAACCTACGACCCCAGTTTGCTAAAAAAGTCTAATGTTCATTCGAATCCTTTTCTTTAACCTAGTTGTTCAGGCTGCAGATGTATTGTAACATCTCAACAGACATATATTTATTCATGCACCAAGTATACATCAATACTAATATATAAATAAAATAAAATTTTATTCTCATTAGTTGATTTAATAACATTGGTAAAAACCAAGGAAATATCTATTTTCAATAATTACCGATGGAAGCCACTTATATATATTAGTATTAATGTATACTTGGTGCTAGAGCAACGCAAACTGCGCTGAAAGCCAGTGGCTGACGCATAAAAGTTTACACAAAATAAACACGGTCGGGACAATTCGGTATAAGCGTCAGTATAACTGCGACTCGAAAGGCGATCTGTTGTGTATGCATCTACGCTGTCGTATACTACATCGTAGTTCTACGTTTGTTTTGAAAATGTTTCCTACGTCGCGAAAACGACCAAAGTTGGACACAATAAGAGAATTTATTGCAGAAATGCCTGGTTTAAAGTGTGATGGCGCTAAAATTCAATGTGTAGTGTGTAAAATAGATTTAATGTGTTGGTCGAAAAGTGATTGTCTACGGAACGTAAATAGTGAAGGACATGTTTCAAAAAAAAATTCCACGCGAGATTATGACAAATTTAAATTTAATTTATGTGTTTATTGCATGTAATTTACCATTTCATTTACTAAGGAAGAAAGCATACGTCTCGTTTTGGAATGAATATTCGGACTTTAAGTTACCAAGTGAGAGAACATTACAGAGAGTTCTGCCGTCTGTTCGTGAGCATGTGAATTAAATCGGAGTTGCAAGATAAAAAACTGTGGTTATGTGTGGACGAAACAACAGATCGTAAAAACCATTCTGTGGTTAATGTAATGGTACGCACAATGGAACCACATCGACCGTCACCCTCAATTTTACGAATACAACAATGCATTGCCGAAGTAATTTCATTGGTGTTAAATACATTGGAAAAGTTTGAACTTTCAACAAATCAACTGTTGATGTTGATGAGTGATGGTGCCGCAAACATGCTTGCTGTAGGTCGATCTCTTAAAAAACATTGTGCTAACTTGTTGCATATTACATGTAAAATTCATACTCTCAGTCTCGTAGCAGATAGTATCAGAAGATGTTATCCCGAGGTAGACGCTCTAATAGCACATACAAAAGCTGTGTTTGTAAAATCCCCAAAACGTATTCGGGAATTTCATAGACTATGCCCCGGTATTCCAGAACCACCACAACCTATTCTTACTCGTTGGGGAACATGGTTAGAGGCTGCATTTTATTATCTTAAATATTTTGAGAATATAAAGAATGTGATTTTAGAATTCGACCCAAAGGAAGCTGCGGCTGTCAAGGTAAACCGCTTGAAATTTCAGGATAGTCAAGTTAAAACAGATTTTAAAATTATTCAGAACAATTATGTGGGACTAGCGGATGCGATATAAAAACTACAAAATTCTTCGGTGTCGTTAGTGGAATCTTTGCAAATAGTGCAACATGTTCATGCACAGCTATGCGCGATAGAAGACGCAAGAAATGTTGTTGGTGTTTTAGATAAAGACTCTGATTTGGGCACATTAAGACAAATTTGTGAAGGTGCGTCAACAGAACCGTTATTTGAAAGATTATTTTACTTACGCAAATATAACGTCACTAGATGTAGAACGTTCGTTTTCGGCATACAAAAACACTTTTTCTTCACGGCGCACTCACTTTGCCGAAACAACTTTGGAAACATATCTACTGTTACAAATATTAAATAGACATTATCCACTTTGTGATTTCACGGAGGACTCTTAAAACGGCAAGTGTTTGAGCACGTATCACATTTAATTTAGTTTGTGTAAACTTTTATGCACCAAGGAAATATCGATTTTACATGCTATGTTTATATCACAAAATTATCACTTTGAAGCAACCTGCACAACATAATATAGTTCCGTACGGACAATTTAAATTTACGATTTAGACATCTTTTGTCACCCCCTATTCGTCACTTTGAACTTCTTAAAAGTGCTGTCATATACCAAATATTTTCTTTTTATAATTCTTTGCAAGAATAATCAATACATAAAATAGCTGCCTCTAACATCTTTTAAAACTAGGCTGTACGCGTACTTGTACCAAAAGCAGATTACAACACTCAGATGATGATTCTTATTAAATATAAAACAGAAATTTATTCAGTTTTTTTACTTTTGTATGTGAACATGCCGTATAGTGTACGTATTGATTATACCGGCTGTATATGTGTTGCTGTGTGTGCGTTCAAATTCTATATACACTTTGGGAAAATGTTAAATTAGCTATACCTATATATGTACGGCGAGAGAGGAGGGGATTGAGTGAAATCCGATCAACTCGATGCGGGTCGCGCTAGTCCGCTTCTAAGAACGTCGGGATGTGGACCTACTGTGTGCAAGAGCGCACGTAATAATTTGAAGTCATGGTCGCCTGGAAATGAGAGTTTCGCGTATTTATTTTGTTGTTGCCACGAAGCTTAGATGAAACTATTAAGAAATTCTAAAGACGAAATTAAAAACAGATTCTGATGAAATAAAAGAAAAGAAAAATAAATACTCTATAAATTCTTACTAAGACCGTCTGCACACAACGTAGTCTACCTCGTAACTAACCACATTGGTAACCGTATGCCGTCGACTGCCGCTAACCCCTCCGTTTGTGATGAATCACCCATTCGCGTTTACCGTTGTCGCATGTACGCTCGTATAGCTAGACATTTTTTTTCCTTATGTGTATATGTGGTTGTGGCTGCTAATGGCTGTAGTATGTATATGTTGATGGTTTTTGTGTGTATATTCAATTGCCTCTACAACCTTTGGACTACGGTCAGCCTTTTGTTTTTTCCTCTTTTGTTGAATGCCTATTTTTTAATGTGATATGATGTAAGTTTGAACAATAAATGATATTATTATCATCATTATTATTAAGTTTTACTTTGAAGGTATGATTTTTACTTTTATTTTAGCCATTTTATTTAAAAAAAGGGGATGACGTCACAATAGACCTCCGTTTAAAAAGGTGCTTGTAACCAGTTAGTTTATTTTTGTGTTTTAACATTGTTTGGGCACTATTTTGAGAAGTTTAGTGCTTTGATGTTTTAAACAGCATGTCCACCTAGTGTGTGGATGGAAGGTAATTCTTTCTCTGTGTAATTTAGAGAAAATGTTTTCAAATAAAACATATTCGGGAACAAGTGCTGGATAACATAAAATTATATTCCAATATTCATTGTGTTCAATTTCTACAGCGCACGATACAAGTTTGGTGTTTTAAATAGAATATGGTGTATATTATTGCGTTTTTGAGTGCCCTCTTCAATCGACGCCAACTTTCATCAAAATTCCCTATACCTTCTGCCTTAGTTTTTGAGATAATTGACATAATTTGAGATTTTTGCGAAATGCCCTTGTTTCTTTAACGATTGATTTCTTAAACGCGTGATTCAAATTTTGTTTGTTTGACTATTTCCCAGAGTTTTCGGCAAAATATCGAAAAGTTTTTTATATCAACTATCGTCTACAACATATATGGGCAACCCCCGGCCCTCCACCAGCTTCAATCCGGCCCGCGAGAGAAATTCAAATAACGCGCCAAAAAAATTAAAGATTTAGCACACATAGTTTATTTGTAATTACCATCAACCAACCTAAAACTGTATTTATTCAAATCATAAAGACTAAAATCGACAAATAATATTATTAAGTGTACGCAATGGAACGCCACAGATCGAGTCAGGAATAGTCGTTAGAAAGAGACAAACAGGTAAACATTCGGGAAGCCGCCCGATGACCTCGAAGCGCTCCAGAGCCGACTGTTATTCATAACGCGACTAGCATCGCATATTCGCGAACGATCGAGAGTATTCTAGTTGCCTATTGCGGGTAATATATAAACCGCTCAGCGCGCGTGTCAATTCATTACTTCTTAACAACTGATAAGAAAAGACGCGGGAAATATTCAAGCAAATTCAGCTCAGAAGAAAAAAAATCTATCAAGATGTCTGGTTTAAAAAAGCGGAAAGTGGACACAGAATGTCATCAATTCCAAAACAAATGGACTGAAGAATACTTTTTTATCATGCACAGTGGTAAACCTATGTGTTTGCTGTGCAATGAAGCAATTTCTGTTTTAAAAGAATACAATACGAAGCGGCATTACTCCAGCAAGAATTTCGCTCAATATAAATTACTTACGGGCCAGTTAAGAAAGGATAAAATTAAAAAAACTCATTACCGATTTCGGGAAACAGCAAGAAATGTTCCATTCACAAAGATCAAATCTAGACAGTGTTGTTAAAGCTAGTTTTATAGTTAGTTCCAAAATAGCGAAAACATCGAAGTCATATTCTGAGGGAGAGTTTGTTAAAGAGTGCCTAGTAGATGTTGCAGAACTTTTGTGTCCAGAAAAGAAAAAAGAGTTTGAGAAAGTGAGCTTATCGCGACGTATTGTTGTTCGACGTATAGATATGATGGCTAGTGATATCAAAAAAACATTGACTGATAGACTGACTGGTTTTCAAGCATCTTCGATTGCTTTGGATGAGAGTACAGATTTATCTGACACAGCCCAGTTAGCTATTTTTATACAAGGTGTTGATGAAGAATTTGTAGTGACAGAGGAATTACTGGCTTTAAGGCCGCTACAAGGGACCACTACTGGAAAAGATATTTTTGCCGAGGTGCAAAGTACTTTTGAGCAATATGGTTTGCAGTGGTGTAAATTAGTTGGTGCGCCTTCAATGGTCGGTCCACGAAAAGGTTTTATCGGAATTCTGAAGGAAAGAGCAACCGCTATGTATGTGCAAGAATGTGATTTAATAATTCTGCATTGCATTATTCACCAACAAAACTTGTGCTCTAAGCCCATTCGACTGAAGAACGTTATGGATGTGGTAGTAAATACCATCAATTTTATTAGATCCCGCGGTCTTAACCATCGCCAGTTTAAAGCATTTTTGGATGAACTCTCTTCAGAACACGATGATGTGACATACTATTGCGAAGTGAGGTGGCTAAGCAAAGGCAAAATGCTAAAAAGATTATATGACCTTAGAAAAGAAATAGCTGATTTTATGGAAATGAAAGAGAAAACAATGCCGCGAATTTGTGATCCAACATGGCTTTGTGATTTGGCATTTCTGGTAGACATCACAGGACACTTAAACGACCTGAACTTGAAGCTTCAAAAACAAGGGCAATTGGTAAATCAGCTGTACAGTCATCTTAAAGCTTTTCAAAACAAAATTCGCTTGTGGGAAACACAAATGAGAAGTAAAAACTGTTTTCATTTTGTAATATTATCCAGTCACGAAAACATTGATTACGATCGCTATGCTGAAGAACTGAAACTACTGTCAGAGCAATTCACTGATCGCTTTTCCGATTTTAGGAATATGGATAGCACTTTCAATATTTTTGCAAATCCGTGTAAGTGTAATGTGGAAGATACTCCGCTTCACCTACAAATGGAGTTGATCGGGCTTCAAGAAGACTCATATTTGAAGTCTAAATTTGATGATGTGGAACTAAGCGAATTTTACAGAACATACCTTTCCGAAGAAAAGTATTCACAGCTGAGAGTTTTCGCAAGAAAAATAATTTGCACATTCGGAAGCACGTATAAATGTGAGCAGTTTTTTTCAATCATGAAAATTAATAAAAATAAGCATCGTACTCGGCTTATAGATGTTAATTTAGAAAACACTTTGCGCCTATGTACTAGTGATATTGACACCAATATTGATCATCTTGTTGCTCAGCTTCAAACTCAAGTCTCTCATTGATTTTCATTTGATTTTTCTATCTTTTTTTGTTAATTTGCTTTTTATATGTTTGATTATGCTATTATATTTCTAATAAATAAAAAAATGTGTGAATTTTTATCGCCTTTTTATTCACTACTACCTACTTATTTCTTACCTACGGCTCGCGACCTGATTAAGTCCCGAAATTACGCCCTCAGCTAAGCAAAGGTTGCCCATACCTGGTCTACAAGATGGCCATCGAAATCGTTGCCATGTTAGATCCATGCTATTTCAATTCTTTAAGTAGAACAGCCTGTAGATTTTTCCAGGATGTGATAGAGAAACTGTTATAAGAATTTTTATCATAAACATTTCTTTGTATCTAAAATGATAACAGCCACGATTCTTTCAATTACAATATTATTACTATTATATGTTGATTTTTACTTAATTTATTTTTTGATAAACATTCAGAAATCTATCAATGCAGAAACTTGCTTTTTCTGTTTTTATTTTAGCTATTTGAAATACGAACAAAAGTTTATATCAACCTTCATAATCAGCAGCGTACATTACATACGTGCATTTCTCCACAATTTCGTATTTATAGCATTCAATACTATTTCCAGAAGATTAAAGACGCCATTGGTACGTGCTCTGTTAAATCTCACACTCCAATAAGTTGAAGCACCGATCTACCTTACTCGTCATAAAGCCGGTAGAGTAGCTTCAGGATACGGCAGCAGTCGAGTCATGTACTTCACGTAGATAGTCGTTGAACGGGTAAAACGTCAAATTTATGTATCCATATAGATACATATTAAAGCTTTATTGACACAGCCAGACAAAGGCGGGCTTTATTTCATTTCGTTATTAAAGGGCTGTTATTTGTAAAAATTACTGACAATATATTGGATCCCCTGGATAGAGGAGTATCAAACAGGAAGATAGTATAGTTTATTTGCCGCGATAATCGATAATGTTCGTAAATACCTGTGGAAAATTCCGACTTTATTAAATAATATTTGGGAAAAATAATACTAGAGAGATGAGATATAAGTACGTGCATAGAAGACAATAGGCATGCTTATTTATTTATTACATACCTATTTTGAAAGGAATACAACTATTAAAAAGGACTGAAGTTTGAGAATTATATGTATTTTTGTTAAAAAAATACAAAATCGTGGTAGTAACCATTTTTAAATAAGTCTATAAATATCCTTAGCCTTGCTCAATCTGTGCCATATCGTCAATAAGAGCATATTATCACAAGCTAAATGAATTATTTGAGAGCATTTATTGTAGGCCTACACGAAGTCGGTGCTTGTATATAGAAAATTGCCCAACGGATTGGTCATCACTAGAGTTTGTTAAAAAGGTGGTACTGGATGGCAGTAGCGTAGCGGTAGTGACGTGGGTAGGGGTAATTTTCAACTCGTAGTCGATCGCGACAGTACCGCGAGAGAGTTCAAAGCGACAGTACGTTGTACGCTGTACGCGGAGATGGGACGCCCAAAGAGTGTAACGTTCCCTTCGAATGTGAATAAATATCTCAGGCATTTCCCTGGATTAGAATATAGAAGTCCGCATATTTATTGCACAATATGCAATAGCGGATTGCTAAGTCGCGATAGGTTTGAATGTAGAAAACATTGTAAAAGTAAACGTCATGTATTGAATTTAAGAAACAGTATTCCATACTGGCAATTTTTATATGATTTTATTTTTATGTTAAGTGTGTGCAACATCCCACAACATCTAGTATCTAATGAACACTTTCGTCTTTTTTGGGCTAAGTACGTTCCCTCATGGAAACTGGCCAACGTCTATGCAATTACGATACAATTTGCCACGTATGCAAGGTACAGTAAAGGAATGTATAAAAGACGAGTTGAGAAATAAGAAAATCTGCCTATGTGTGGATGAAACAACTGATGCTCAGAAACACAGCGTCATTCATGTTGTAGCGTGTCCTTTAAAACGTGATGGTCCACCAGCTTCATTGTTGTTATCCAGTAAAAGGATTTAGAAAACTAATGCAGAAACCGTTGTCAAGATAATCAAAGATTCGTTGGGAGAATTTTGTATCACAGGAATCCAAGTCACAATGTTCGTTACTGATGGAGCCGCAACAATGCTGAGAGTTGGTAGGATGTTGAAAATATGCTTTCCGATTCTTCTTCACATAACATGCCTCATACACGCATGTCACCTCGTAGCAGAAACCATTCGAAAGAAGTATCCGATGGTGGATAAGTTAATAGCATCTACCAAAAAAATGTTCATCAAATCTCCCAAACACATCCGTGTATTCAAACAATTGTGTCCGAAATTACCACCACCACCTCAGCCTGTAATAACGCGGTGGGGAACATGGTTCCAGGCAGTATCTTACTATTAGAAATATCTTTCACAAGTGAAAAAAGTCATCTTGAAACTTGATTCAAATGATTCTGCAACAGTTCGAGATAGTCAGCAACTTTTTTTCCAATTTGGACGTTCAACAACAAATAGATGAAATTTCCATGAACTATCCTAAAGTTGCACAAGCTATTGAGCAATTAGAAAACAGTCACTTATCTGCACGAGACGCATTAAATTGCATAAACAATTTACAAGCTGCTTTAGGAAACTTGACGAACACTATAGGAGTCGATGTTGTTCAAAAATTTGATGCAATTTTAACGAAAAATCCCGATTTACAAAAGGTTCGGTCTATAACTGAAAATCAAGAGTGCCCGGATCATTTTCGAAGTATATGACAAAGTATTCACAGCACCGTCGACGGTTGAATGAATCGGCAATGGAAGCGTTGCTGATGTTGCAATTCCACGCAGCTTACCAGGGCGGTTTCTAATTGCCACAGTGGAGATCAAGACGACAGGAAAAAGTAACAATATTATTTTTCACTAATATTGCATATTACGTACCTACTTTTATGCGGTGCGTCACTGCCGGTACCACTTTTTTAACAAACTCTAGTCATCACAGTGGTGAGGCAAATACATAGTCAGTCGGTTGGAACAGGGATCTGCAGCATAGCCTAGGGGTACCAACCGGAAGGATCGACTTTTCCAGAGGTTCGCGGTTACGTACTATAGTGCGACTTCAAGCGTGTAATAATGTTAGGTTAATTGCTTGCAATAGGACCAATATTGGGGTTACCAGTAACTCCTCTTTATCAGCAATGTAGATTGCAATCGACGATGAAAAGAACAATTGTAAATGTAGGGATGGAGCCATTTCTGACGAATTTAGGTTTTGTTTGAATCAAAATTATTTTGAATATTCGTTCGCTGTGGACGCACAGATAGAGAGAGCAAACACTGCATGCCCACAAAGCATACAACGCCTACTACAGATATTGTGGTATAGGCAATTATAATGGCAAGCCCCTTTACTTATAGTTAAAGACAATCTTTCTGGTCAGATCTTTTCTTCCAGAAAATGCCTCCTAAAGTGTCCCTAACAACTCACATACCTGAGATCCTCTACTTGTTTATATTTATGGATATTATAATTCAATGAATAAGACAAGTTCAGATGATATTGTTTCAACCGTGAATATTGATGTTGTTTACATTATTGGAGAAATATTGCTCCAAACAGTAAATGTACCTTTCAAACGGATATTCTTTCTAACATTTGGGAAATTTCTACAGTAGTAACTATGCCAAAGGTAAAGAAGATCAAGAATTAGTTTTAATTTACACCACCTGATACGCTACTAACAGTGAAAAAATTATAAATTAAGAATTATAAATTCTTGCTGACAATTCAACCAGGTTTCAGCGGAGGTCATCCTTACGAGACGCTCATGCACTTAGTGTTTGCAAGTTTGACGAATTAGGGAGCGAAAAAATATTTGAAACAACTGACAGATAATTATGGAATAAAGAATATTGTGCTTTATTTAAGTATAGGATTACTTAGCTGATAGAATAAATGCGATTCAGTTCAGGAACAAAGTATTTGAATCGAAGAAGGCTTCTCTAAGGGTTCCTCAAAGTTCAATACCGTCACCCCTTCTCTTTATTTTGTACATCACAGGACTGCACGATAAACCCTTTAACAGTTGATACGCTTATTAGTATTGCAGATGGTAATGTTGTATCGGCGATTATGAAAATTAATCGTGTACTAGTAATAATTCTAAAGTGATTAAGGTTAAATTAAATACAATTAGCCATAGGATTTCTAAGATGTAGCATGCAGTGACGTTATGGCCGATGTTACGCGTGACCGTTGGATATGTGAGCGAAAAGAAATATCTCCGTAGTTTTACACGATAAATCATCATTTAACAATCACCTACAGCACAAAATAAAACCATAATTACTCCCCGTATTGAGCTTTCTGTTTTGCTTTTAGTAAATTAAAGTGATTATTTTTTAATTTGAAAAAATTACAAAATAAAGCGATGAAAATGATTTTGGGATGTAATAACTTCCAATAATTTGGTTTTAATTTATAAAGTAGTGAACAGTCAGTTGCCAGAATACGAGGATGGTACGATAAATACCCGCATTAAAGAAGACAGTGCGTTTAGTAAATGTATTTCTTGACATAATCTCCAATGTTCCAACTTTTTTAAGCCATCCAAATAATAGGATTTGTCGAATTGTGCAAAATAGGCGTCTGTTTAGGCAATGACCACTTCATTTGACGTGAACCGGTTTCCACCAACACATTTTTTCAAGTTTGGAAAAAGAAAGAAAAGGGATGGAGCACTAGCTCGTGCCATAACTGGACTAGTTTTGCTATCGCAATTGTCAATGTGTGGAAGGGGGCGCTATCACGATAGTAGAGAATTTTCTTCTTCGCTAGGCGGAGCATTTTTCTCTTTAGTTCAGCCTTGAATCGGTCCAATAAATCAGCATGGTACTGTCCCCTGATTGTCCTTCCGTTCTCCAAATAATTAATTAAGATAACGCCTTGCGAATTTCAAAAAATCGTCGCTATAACTTTTCCGCCTAATGCAATCATATTCGCCTTCTTTGGCGCACATTCGCTGGGAAAAGCTCATTTTGCTGACTCACTTTTGGTTTTTGGCATGGAGTGATGTATTCATGTCTCATCTAGAGTCACGTAACCCCACAGAAACTCACTCATATTGTGCTTAAACATGTCCAAACATTGCTTTGAAATTTTCACGCGATTCCGTTCTTGATCAATCGTCAGCACACACGGCACCCATCTCGCCGATAGCTTTCTCAAGCTCAATTTTGTGCGAAGGATGTTTTGCACACGTTCAATTGAAATGTTTGCCGTATTAGCGATCTCTCTGATCTTCACCCGGCGGTCTGTTAACACGATATCATGAATTTTGATCATATCGCCCGTCGTTTCAATAACACAACGACATGGCCGCTTTTCATTGAAGACGGATGTTCGGCCACATTTATTAAACCAGTATCTGATGGTGGTCATCGAAGGTTGATAGTCCTTATAATCTGCATCCAACTTCAATTTGATTTCTGCACATGTTTTCCCATCCAAAAAAAAAGAAATCGAGTCACTGACGGGTGTAGTTCTTTTTCTATGATTCCACAAATATACATAAATTTGATTACTTTCAACTGTTCGATGAATCTCTCAGAAATTTTGACAGCCGTCGACTTAAGAATAGTACTCACAGTCGATAATGCAGATTATATATATTTTAAGAAAATTTAATAGATATTCCAGCAAATACGTAAGGGAGGTATATAAGATTTAGTTGAATACGAATATTAATGTAACAAACTATTTAACGTAATGGTTAATAAAGTTTAGTACTACTATTTACTTGAAATGAATGTCCTATGACAATCAATATGGAATAGTAGATCAGATTTGCGTTGCGACGACTAACTTATTGATTGATTCCACTTTGAATGGAGCAGTAAAATCAACCTTATAAGGCGTTACAACGAATAGCTTAAGTGTACGAAATATAAGCACTTATCTAGTTTTCTTTCCAAAAAAGGACGCATGACATAGTGCTTTCCTTTCCTAGTTGTTCCCCGCACAGGTTAATTGGCTTTCCCATTTTTATTACGGGAGAAGCTATTATGTACACCATATAATAGATTAGTAGCGCTGGTACTTAAGAAAAAGGTCAAGTTTCATTTGCCCATTGTTCATTAAGTGTTATCGTGCGTACTATATCGATTCAAGCTGTATGCACCGCGGGAAATTGAAAGCTGTGATAACATACTTTTCGTGTTATGTGCACGCTACTACATATTTTGCTGCAGCTGTCAAGCTGTTCGCTATTGTTCGATAGGAAAGGAGTGTACATAAATATCAAGCATAAAGGAAGGTATTGAATGCGATATATCATATATTATGACATCTAGTAAAGAGTTTTGTAATGGAACATGGAACAACTACAACGACTGTAGATAGAAATTCAATAAAGTGCCGGTCTCTGCAATAAGGCATAAAGAAATGCATGTACTTATAATTGCCTACGTCTATATATATGTAAAATTAAGTTACAGGAATTGAGCTCCAATTAAGTAAATGGAAAATGGAGGGAAACAGAAATGAAGTTTACTTGAGAATGGTGCTTGTAGTTTGTACTAACGTTATCATTCTTTATTATTCTTATTTTATAATAGCAAAAGTACATATATTGACGTTCATTATCACAGGTTCAATTATTGTCTCCAAGTTGAAAGTACGCTATATATTAACTTTTAATTAAGACATACATATGTCCGTGAAGCGGAAATACATGAACGCAAAACTAAAGGTGTGTATTTTATAATATATGACAAATTACCAAAGATGAGTCAAGAAATGCAACTAGTCATTTGCAGAAAAACAATTCTATCTTGGCATCGTATAACAAAAACCCACTATCTAAAATTATTGCAATTTGTTCATATTAGTTAGTATATTGTAATGAGACTCTGGTCACAATGGTTATCATGCTTACCATTGTATTTTAATGGCTGCATGTGAATAGCAATATGTTCACTGGTGCACAATGCAATTGCATAATTTTCAAAAGAAGAAGTATAACTGAACTTTTCGTTAGTGAATTCTGTTTCTCGCACCGAAAATTGTTTACTGTTTATTTTTTAAAACATAAATACGTCTTACTTACATGTGTAAAACACGTTTGGGGGAAAATCGAGGGAAGAGACCACCAGCACTGCTTCGCCTCGTAATATATGTAACTAAATGCAACTATAAAAGTCAACAAATTCGCTTTTAAATGTGAGACAATAAAAATGAAAACCTTTTAATAATAATAATAATAATAATAATAGGTGTTTATTAACCGTACAAATTACAATACGACAATACTAACTGAAAATCAAATATTACAAAATAAATGTATATCTACAAGAAATATTTACAAAACATGAAAAATTAGTTGATGACACTCGCGTGGTCGCTGACAAGAAGTATTCGTACACCTTCTACGTCGACGAGTTGGCTCCACGTTGGGCGCCAAGTTTGAAATGTTTCTCAGGGTAAAATTGCGAAAAATTTTAAATGTTCTGGATACTTTTTGGGTAATTTTTATTGTGAATTTTGAATTCAATAAATTGAAATTAACGAACTTTAGAATTGAAAATACAAACTAACCATGAATTCGAATGATGCTGTCACATAAACACTCTATTTATGATGACATTTACAAGAACCTGCCAGTTCTAAAATTTGAAATTATACTTTAATTTCACTATCGAACACTTTAAACGGAGACCGTAGACAAAATACCAGTTAACTTGACTAAAGTCTAACCAGAATTAATGAAATTTCTGGCGTCCCTATCCTGCTTTATTTTAATCGCGATTGGCGATTGTTTACTTTCACAGATAATTTTGATGAATTTTGTCCAAATATAAATTTTATGATGCATTTCGATGAAAGAAAGTTATTTATAGAAATAGCATAAGGGAATGAATGCAGTGACGCTACCAGCTGACTGGAATTAGACGATTTTATGCTTAAAAGAACCACTGACAACATAAATATGTCGAACTTTACTACTAAAACGAAGATACCTTGACGAAATAGATTTAATTTACGAAATGATGTTTGGAATACATTTGAATATACCCTGTTGTCTGTTTTAGATGAATTTTACATTAATTTCGAAGATTTACAAATGGAGAAATTGCACAGAAGATGGAGTTTTATCTACGCTACCCTAGAATCGTCGATATCTGGACTTATATTTATTATATAGTGTACACACTCCAAGGCCAGTCGGTCTGCTAGAGGGTTTTTCATTATTATCGAGTGGTTATTCCGAATACCCTATACGTCTGAGATTGATAGCCGATGTTGTTGTAAATATTGAACATTGCAATATATATATACAGATTGAGAGTCGACTCTATAGTCGCACCTACATGTATAATAGGTAATAAAAAAAGATGTGACATGTCAAAACTCAAACGTAATCTGTAATTAATTGAGAATTAACAGCGGTGGCGTAATACATATTTCAGTAACCCTCTCTCTCCCGCTCCAAACGTATCCGATCAAGATAGGTGCGACCATAGGACCGACTCTCAATCTGTATATATTGCAATGTTATGTATATAAAAGAAAAAACAGTAGACAAGACAGTAATACAAAGTGTACAGTTAACAAAGCCAATTTCGCCTTAGTGCAAGGATACACATAGGCGCTCTTCCAAGAATATATTATAAAGAACTTATTATTTACTTAGTTATTTATGTTATTGTATGATGGTAAATACGTATATTAAACGACAAAAGATTAGTTGGTGTTTTCATTATGGCGATCACCCAGCTATTGTTATCAAATGCTCTAGGTCCGAAAATTATTTTAATAACCGAATTCCGTTACAATTATTTATCCTTACAACCCACTTAGACGTAAAAATTAAATTGCAAATGGTTCGTTGTAATTCTTAACCAACCAAATATTCTTCAATAGGAGTTAACCCCTATTACTCTGATTATAAATCGCCAACTGTCGTTGCAATTAAAAATGGTGGAGGCGCCTGAAATGAATATAAATTAAACTAAATCTTTTGATCATATTGATGTAGTAATTTTTTACAATTGTATTATCTAGTTTAGGTATATTTTCCGTGTTGAAAATTATGTCTTCACGATCATGTACTTCACTTATTGCTGCGTTTTATCATTTCCACTGTTTCTCAGCAAATGCAAATATGTTTTTCAATTTCATTTTTAATAGTAAGAATATTTAAAAATATGTAGGAAATTTCGTTTGAAAAATATTTTAAAAACGAGGCGTTCATGTGTTTTTCTGTTTTTACCATTTCATTTTTTATTTATTTTTTTGTTTTTATTTTTATTTTATTCTTTTTGGGTCAAAAATAAGAGAAAAAAATCCAAAAAAGAAGCCCACCCAAAATTAAGAATTTGTTGTAACAAAGTACAAGCAGAAAGAAATGCATTGCAGTGACTACAATACTAATGACGGTTAGAATTGCACAGCTGACGATAAACAAATACTTTGAAAGCGAGTAAAGTTTCAAAAAATATCACCATTGAATAAAAGGTCTGTATAATACGCCAGAATGGTAAGGACGGTTCTCCGACGTGATAATCAGAAGGTGTTTGTTCGACACTAAAAATGTGATGGAATATGGAAATCAAGAGAGTGCAGCATTTCAGGCGAATTGTAATTATTATGGAGAGTTTTATAAAGCAAAGTCATACCTACAAAAGCACGACGTGACGCTAGAGATAGCATATTTAACCTTCGAAGACTGACATTGTAGGATTCTTCGCGATGAAGAAATTTAAAAGTTTAGATGTCGAATAAATTTTCTCTGTATTGATTCAAGTCTGTTCGTGCGTATTTTAAAGTAGGAATTCCATACTGTGTTGAATATTCAAACCGCGACAGTATCAAAGATCTATACAATTAGGGTTAGTCAAATCATAACATGTTGTGTGCGTTTCATTCTTCTTTAAGCACTGTTTCTCAAACTAAATATTCTGAACCGCTGTCTTATCTTTTAATCTTAGCTTAAAATATTGGTTGGTTTGTTCTGCTGAATTAGCTTGTTTTAAATGCAAGATGTTGTCGGCGGTTACTCCCTGAAGATCCATGATAAACAAGTAAAACACAATACATTTTGAAAACTTAACTTTGTTTTAAAGTGAATATTTTATTTATTCTACTATTTCCTCTAAATGAACAAATATTTAAAAATATAAATAATATAAAATGCTAAAATCTAAATAAGGAAGCTACGCTAAATTAAGCTAAATTAAAAGAAGAAACAATTGAACGTATATACGAGGGTGGTTTGATGGAAGAGCGTCTTTTTAATAAAGAAGTTATCTTACTGTAAAAAATGTATTTTATTTTTTAACTCTTTTAACTCTACACATGTAGAGAGTTTCCAATTTTTTCAAATCATCCAAAAACTAACCTTTCGGAAACTCTTCAAAATCCAAGACAAATGCATGTTTTGGATATCACCTCATCATTTGTTTGAAATCTCTTTCCACCGAGAATTTTTTTAAATTTGAAAACAAGAAGAAATCATTGGGAGCCACATCTGGTGATATGGCAGATGAGGCAGCAAATCGTAACGCAATTCGACTAATTTTATTATTATTTTACATTGTTTTCTTCAACAAATGCGGCCGTTTTTCTTAAGTTCGGTATCAAAACATGCCGCAAGTCAGAATAACATTTTCCAATTATCGTTTTTTCTTTTTGTAAATAATCAAAGATAATACATTTGGAATCCCAAATAACTGTGGGCATTTGGCGAAAAAACGGTTTTTACCTTCTTGGGAGCATATTCCTCGGGAGAAATCAATTGTTTCGATTGTATTTTTGTTTCTGGAGTATAAAGATGCATTCAAGTTTCAATTACATCTGTGACATATCGACGAAAAATTCCCTTGGATTACGTTTGAAAGAAGCCAAATATTCTTCTGAATTTTTAATGCGACTGCGCATTTCATTAGCATTAAGCAAACGCGATACCCATCTTGCGGATAGCTTTTTCATGTTTGAACGTTTATGAAAATATTGCATATCTGTTCAGGTGAAATATTTACTTCATTAGCTATCTCACGTATTTTCAATTGACGATCGCTAATTACAAGCACATAGATTTTATGGACCATTTCTGGAGTAGTTACAGTAAATGACGTTCCCGGACGTTCTGCATCATCCGTGCTCATATGGCCACTTTTAAAAGCGGAAAGCCACTTACAAATCATTCCATGGGACAGAGCACATTCACGATAATATTTACGTAAAGCGATCTAAAGAGCTTGCTACGCAAAGTAATCATGACAATTGCCAATCTGTCAAATCTCAATTCCAAAGGCGTAAATTATTCTTGTTATTTATTGCTATTATTATAATTATATTTGTATATTCATTGCTATTATTATAACCTGCATTTGTGATGCTTTCGTTCATTGTGGTTATTATTATTTTGTCATGGTATATGTCATTTTAACTTTTTTTTGTTAATTGTCGTTTTTCCATTACTTTTTTAGTTTTCTATGTCGTTGATTTTACAATGGCCTCCGCATGGACCACGTAAGATAAATATCAAGTAGCTAATTTTAATACTGGGTGAATTTGGCAACAATTACCACGAAGTCGAAGATAAAGAATACTGCCCTTGTATAGTATTTGAACATTGCGATATGATTTAAATCATTGTACAATTTGTTACACAACTATGGCAAATAAGGCGATAATTGTTGCCAGATTTACATAATATTAAAATTGGCCCAGCAATTTTGCATGGGGCACTTTAGGATCTTACTGCATAGTTAATTGTTGTAGATATGAAATCTATAGCTCCAACAATTTTATTTTAAAATAAAGGGTTGCAATTTAATAAATAAACTAATCCGTAGTGCTAATGAATGAAAAATACGTTTACCAATAACTAATCTTCAACAGGTAGAATGGAAGATCCATTAAAACTCATCCTGATATTATCGATTTCGGAGATACGTCTGTTATACTAAGGTTTCAATTTTAAGCAGTCTCTTTGGGCTACACAGAGTGCCCCAATCTTCGCTAATTCAAAATTTAACGAAACATTCTTTTTTTCCTCTAAAAGGTAGATCCGACCGGGCTATCTCGTGCATTGTTAAAAGACCTTTAAGCACAAAGACGTAATCGATACTTTGATGGATTATAAAAGATTCATGCGACGGTATTACGCATAAGAGGAAGTCCTGCGAAAACTAACAGATCAAAGGAATTTATGTCCGCATAAAATTTACGGATACCATCCTTAGTGCCTTTTGTTTAAAGTATAGTATTGGCATATTCAAGTCATGTCGTTGGGATTCTGTTTAGAACTATTGCGCGACTCAAATGCATTTTATGAAGGCGAATATGAAGAAACTATAAAACGGGTGCTGTATTCAGACTTGACGTGCCGCATTATTTTAACTACGCTCTTAACTTTATTAAAACGCAACCGACCTCCACGTTGGCGAAAACGCGGTATGCTGACATTTCTGTTGAGGGTAATTGCTTTCACTTTGCGTCCGTTGAAGGGCGCAGATAACTTTTAAACACTCCAATTTTCACTACATCGGCTCTTTTTAACATCCCCAGACGGAATAGAAGGTAGGTAGTTATCTCCTTTACACTTGGTGATGCTAGAGAAAGAAGTAAAATGCAAAATTCTATTGCAGACAAAAGGAATGAACTGAATCTTGGAGAGTGTTACTTATGCGAAACACGGAGTTTATTTGTAATTCTGTAATCCAAAGTATGAGGAATTAAAGAACGTCTGTAGGGTAAGAAGTACCCCACCGAATTGAAGGAAAATTGTTTTTCCTTTCAATTTTCTTTTCGTTAGTTGTCACTTGTTAATACATTTGTGGCGCCACAACTAAGCAATTTAATGACCTGGACGCAATGTTAGCTATTGATGCTAATATTACAAATATGCGATTTGGTTTGTCGATATTACACGCTAGAATAGGATTCTTCGAAAGGGTGTTGCGTTTGTCATATAAATTGACGGTCAAAGAATGGCAAATTAGGAAAAATAGTGCAAATCAAGAAATTATTGCTGATAGAAAGAAAAGTATACAATAACAATTTAAAGACAAAATAGGCTTGTTAGTAGATTTTCCAAAGGTAGGTTTTGGAAATACCAATTATGATAACACTTCACGGAGGTTTTTTAATGACATTCAGACAGCTGCTGCTATTACTGGTGTAGATACAACTCTATTGCATCGATACAAGATAATCCTGGAAGTAATATCGTGTAGTTTAAAAATTGATACAAACAAATTTTCTAAGTATGCGAGTGATACTGCCAAATTGTATGTACAGTTTTATGGCTGGTACCTCATGCCACCAACTGTGCATAAAGTGCTCGTCCATGGAACAGCTGTACTCTCTTCAGCCGTGCTAACTATAGGACAATTGTCTGAAGAAGCTGCAGAAGCTCGAAATAAACATTTCAGGCAATATAGACTCGGTTTTTCTAGAAAGTTTAGTAGAGAAGCCTGTAATATGGATATTTTAAACAGGCTATTGTTACGATCCGATCCCTTATTAATAACGCTGGCCACGAGCGGTACCGCGCATCGGCGTAGAATCAGTTCGGACCGAGAGGAACGGTAGTATTACTTCGTCTGCGGAGCAGTACGGACATTTTCGCTGCCGGTCATTTGCGCAATTGTTTATCTGTCCTAGAAAAATTATGATTTCGTCAGCAAAACGACCGCGGTCGGACAAACTTTGAAAATTTATTGCAGAAATTCCAGACTTAATATATGAAGGTGCTAAAATTAAATGTGTAATCTGTAAAATCCCGTTAATGTGTTGGTCCAGACAACATTGTCTACGACACGTAAATAGTGAAAAGCATGTCTCAAAAAGAAATTGCGCACGAGACAATGAAAAATTTATATTTAATTTATGCGTTACGTTTATCGCATGTCTTATACCGTTTAATTTACTAGACAAGGAATCATTTATCTGCTTTTGGAATAACTATTCGGAGTGCAAATTACCAAGTTGAACATCGTTACGAAGAATTGTGCCATCTGCGCGCGAACATATTGAACAAAAAATAAAATCGGAGTTGAAAGATCAAAAATTGTGGTTATGTGTCGACGAAACAACAGATCGGAAGAAACATTCTGTTCTTAATGTAATGGCACGCAAATTGGAACCTCATCAATCGGCACCTTCAATTCTATTAGTCTCCAAACGAATACAACAGTGTACTGCCGAAGTAATTTCAAAGTTAGTGTTGAATACATTGGACAAGTTTGAGCTTTCAACAAACCAACTCTTGATGTTAGTGAGTGATGGTGCTGTAAACATGCTTTCTGTAGGCCGGTCTCTTAAAAAGCATTCTGCTAATTTGTTACACATTACGTGTAAAATTCATGCTCTCAATCTTGTGGCGGATAGTATCAGAAAATGTTATCCTGAGGTAGACGCTTTAATAGCGCATACCAAAGCAGTATTTGTCAAACCACCGAAACGTATTCGCGAATTTCACAGACTGTGCCCCCGTATACCAGAGCCACCAGAACCTATTCTAATTCGTTGGGGAACATGGTTGCAGGCCGCGTTTTATTATCATAAATATTTTGACAATATTAAGAACGTGGTTTTACAATTCAATACAACGGAAGCTGCCGCTATCCAGAAAAGCTAGTCGAAATTTCAAGATAGTCAGGTTAAAATGGATTTAAAAATCATTCACGACAATTACTTCGGGCTAGCAGATGCAATAGAAAAATTACAAAATCCTGCGGTGCCGTTAGAAGAATCTCTACAAATAGTGCAACAAGTTCACGCACAGCTATGCGCGATTGAAGACGCGAAAAATGTTTCTGTTCTAGAAAAATTTTTTGCGAAAAATTCTGATTTTGGCACATTAAGACACATTTGTGAAGGTGCGTCAACAGAATCGTTAAGTTATTTGAAAGATTATTTTACTTACGCAAATATTACGTCACTAGATGTAGAACGTTCGTTCTCTGCATATAAACGCATTTTTTCCTCATGCCGTACTAGTTTTGCCGAAACAACAGTTGAAGCATATCTAATGTTGCAGATATTTAACAGACATTATTCACTTTGTGATGTCACGGAGGACTCTTAAAATGGTAAGTGTGGTTTGAGCACGTGTTATTTAATTTTTATTTAAAAGATGAGCGAAATTATTTGCGGCAGCAAACATCATCAAAGTAAACCATTTTCAAAGGATGCCATTGAAATGCTACTACCTGGTGAAATACCTAAATATGAGCTAACCGCCGGAGCTAACGTTATCGCCGAGGTCTCAAGTTGCCTGGAAAACGAAAGTAACGTTGACTCGAAGCAAGCATGGAGTTCTTCGGACTAAGTGAATACATTCCTATGTGCGACGACAACGAAATTCTGCAAACCAGCTATCAACGGTCTTTTCTGATGGTGCTTCTTTACCAAAAGTTGAACGAACCAATTCGAGGCAATGTTGTGGGTATCGAACCAATGACTCATGTTTCACTTTTACACTTTGCTATGTTTTACTATTTTCTCTAATCTCTGTTTGTGTTAACAACAATAACACTGTTTTATGGATTACACTTACGTTTTGTGTGTGCTTTTGACCTTGGACAGTCGAGACTAATTATTTTGCATTGAACACGGGAAAATGATATAATAAATGACAGTTGCATGTATTCAACTGGATATTAGTTGTGAACTCTCCACTTTAATTGCTTTTAAACAGAATATTGTAGTATGATGTGGTTCATTGTGTACACGTATTTGCGTAGTTCTGTCCATTAGCATGTTTGACGTTAAAGTTTTGCAATTTAAATACTGGGCTAACGCTGTTATATTTCATACCTCAATAAACTTGTATATTCGACGCGTTTATTTGAAGATTACTGTTATAACCGCAATGAAGTTTCGAGCGCTAAATTAACCTCATACTAGCTTCATATCGTGATCAAATTATAATTATTTTAGAACAAAAGATGAGCGTTGCATGTAAAGGGGACTATTAGCTGAATAAATAGAAGCGACTATTTTCAAATACCCATTCTCTTAGCTGCTTACTACAACAAGGACTTTTTTAATAGCATTAGAGAATTACGTAAATGTACACTCACTACACCAAGAGCTTATATGACTGCATGATACGTATTGGAAACGTTTTATATGTACGATTGTTGTTTACTGAATGTAAATAACTAAGTTGAAGGATATGGGATGTATAGAATATAAATAATGCAAAATATTACTAGTAACGGATTGCTTCCGATATTGGAAAATCGTAACATGGAAATTTGAAGGGGATAAATAAATAGTGATGTGTTTACTGAACATATACGAGGTAGGCGCCATAAATTCTCGGCCTGACAGGCTTATACAAGTTCGAGCGTCTTCAAACTCCGTTGCGTCATAGTTACACATGTGCGAGGCCTATACTATATACATTACGGCTCTAAGAGTAATGGTTTTTAGTAGCCAGCCAGACAACGTGACTAGTGCACGCACAAAATTGAGTACCACGCGGTAAATTAAATGTTTAACGAAAGAAGGGGATACGCCTTCTAACATTAAACAACGTTTAGACGGCCTTTATGGTGATTTATCTCCTTCATGTTCCACTGTAAAAAAGTGGGCAAAATGTTTCCGTTTTGAGCAAGAACCCCTCGAAGATGATGAGTGCCCCGGTCGGCCAATTGAACTGATAACGCCTCAAAACATTTCAATTATTGAAGAAGTGGTATTGGCAGATTGTCGTTTGAAGTAATTAGTAGTAATGTCAAACATTTCTGAAACAAGTATTCGCCGAATTCTCCATAACCATTTGGATAATATAAGATTAGATTTAAACATGTGTGGAGATGACCCGAAACCGATTTTGGAGTCCATTGTCACAGGAGGTGAAACAATGGTTCTGTGTTGTGATCCTCTATCTAAAAAGGAACCGACGGAATGGCGTCGACCCGATGAACATCGTCCCAGAAAGGCGAAAGTAGTTCAGTCAACGAAAAAGGTAATGGTCACAATATTCTGCGAATGTGAGAGTATTTTACTCATTGACCTTAAAGAGCGCACTACAACTGTTAACAGCACATATTATGCGTCTTTACTGCGTAACTCGAGGGACAGTATTCGTGTAAAACATCGGGGAAAATTGACAGAAGGTGTTCGATTATTGCATGACAATGCACCCGTCCATACTGCTGGGATTTCACAAGCTGCCATCTGTGAATGCCAGCGTTTTCAAGGACTGGAATATCCACCGTATAGTCCAGACTTGGCTCCGAGTGATTATTATTTATTTTCTCATTTGAAGAAAGACCTTGGGGGACGTCGTTTTAAAGAGGATAGTGAGTTGCAAGCAGCTGTAATGCAATATTTAAAGGGAAAAACTTTAGATTATTTTATATACATATTGAAATACTTGTTTCAGGGGATTTTTGGTTAAAATGTTAAATTTTCTCATTTAAACTAAATTTTAAAATTCTAAGGGTGTTCGAGAGTATCCCTGGATACTCTCTTGGCAATTTTTTAATGAATTTCCAAATTAATAAATCGGAATTTTAGAATTAAAATTGCAACTAACCGTGAAATTCGAACGAAGCCAATGATATATAAACGCTGTGGTTATGATAACCTCTACAGGAAACTGTCTGTTCTAGACTTTAATCCTTTTTCTCTTCGAATAAATACTTTGATTTCACTATCGAACACTTCAAATTGGGACCGGAGTTAAAATAGACATTAATTCAACGAAGGCTGAATCAAGATTAATGAAATTATTGGCGTCGCTTATCTTTCTTTTATTTTAAATCGCGAAAGATCGGCGATTGTCTCATTCCACAGCCAATTTTGATAAATGAAATCCAAATATAAACTTTTACGATGCATTTCGATGAAATGAAGTTATTTGTAAAAGAAAATAGCTGACAGTAGGTAAATCTATGACCTAATGCTGTCTAACAGGTATTAAACGTGAAATTTCTCTAACAATTTTCTTAATAATGTTTGGAGAAATGTTTAATTGATGAAATAATGTTTAAAATACCTTTCAATTCACGCTGTTGCTTGTTTTAGACGACTTCTACGTTAATTTTTACGATTTACAAAATTAGAAAAGTTAATTGAAGAGTGGATTTGTCCATGTTACCCTACGATCGTCGTTATCTGGACTTACATTATTAATATAATGTCCTCGTCCCAAGGCCACTTCGCTGGGGGGAGATGGTGGCTGGGAAATTTCCATTTCTAACCGTTACCAACGAGTGGCTAACCTGAACACCTTGACCGTTCCGAGGTTGACAGCCGAAGTTGTCGTTGACATAAATATTGATCATTACAATTATCCCCCGCCAGAAGGACACATTAAGAGGATTACATACGAATAATGTTTTCAATAACGTGTAAGTAATATTTAACATATGTACAATTTAAATTTTTAACAGATACTTTTCGATTTGAGTTTTAGGTTAGGCTCATTTAACATAAGACACTTATTGGAAACGTTCTTAAGTTTCAACATAAACAGAAACATTCTTAAATGAAAGAAAACGAACTTAACCCTTATAAATGAGATTGTTTTAAACACACTTATAAGGGTAAAGATCCTTTGTATCGTAAACTCCTCTTATGTACTTTTTCTCTGTATCTGACACTTGAAACGTACTTGAACCAAGTTTTTCAGTGATCCGAAAAGGAACTTTATAAAATGGACATAACTTTTTCATTCGATTTTGTGTTCTGTCCGCAGTACGCAAGACTCTAACTAAAACACAGTCCCCAACATTGAATAAGGTTTGTTTATCTATTTTCTTAGATTGTTTCTTTAAATAATTGCTATGAACTTTTAGCAACTGCTCTTGTTTCGAGAGAATTAAGGAAGATATATCTAATCGATCAGGATTAGTTTTCCACGACCTACTTGGATTTGTACCGATATAAAACGAAATCGGAGAGACCTTTGTCTGGGAACTTGGAATCTCATTAGTTACCGTCTCCATTTTGGGAATATAATGTAACCATTCAGCATGGTTGTCTCGAACGTAGATTCGAAGATATTGTAATATCGTTCTGATGCTGCGCTCACTGGTATTTGCTTGTGGATGACGAACAGGTGTATAGACGATACGAATGTCTTTGCGATTGAAGAACTTTTGTTGCAATTGTACGTGGCATTGTTTAAGATGATGTGTCAGTTTCCTCGAAATAGGAATTTAGACATCTGATAATGGTGCTGCTGTTACATTTTTTGTAGGATATAATTACAAGTTTTGTGAAGTGACCACTAATACATCCTTGTAACCATCTACAGGGATCAAATTTTGAAAAAAATCAATACAGACGATATCTAAGACTGAATTGGCACAGACGGACTTGGAAATTGCGACAGTGGGATTATTTTTGACTTTTATAAGAAGACAAGTCTCACACTGGTTTACCACCTGTTTGCACAAAATTATATACTTTTTTGCGACAAAGCACTCTTTGAAAATTAGATTTAGTCTTTTTATGTCTGGGTGAACGTACTGTTCATGAAGATGTTGTAAAACCTTTAGTGCTTGTTCTTTCTTTAATCCAATTAACTCTTGATTGTTTACTAGCTTTACTAAAATATTGCTTTACATATAGAAATTTTTGTACCGCTTATTTTTGCCTAACTCGGTTTTAATCTTTTGTATTTCTGGTGCCTGTTGTATATTACAAGGATATGGAATTATTAATCGATCGTTGTAATAAATGTATTGAAGTTAGGGGAGATTATATTGAAAAATAAAAATTATTATATTATACCAAGTTTATTTGTTTTATATCAGGCCGAAAATTTGTGGCGCCTACCTTGTATGTTGAAATAGGAACATATTTATTGGTTCTTTTTGCATACAAACTCAAAATTAGGAATTTATGCGTAGATATTATACACTTTAGAACTCTATTTCTTCCTTTATCTACCACAGTACAAGATTAGCATTTCCTAAATTGTATCGTCTATTACCTTTTAGTTCTAAACCCCTATAATTAGATGAAGTGGTGGATGTGTGCAGCGGATTTTTATCAATTGGGTTAAGTGAACACTTTCAAGCGTTATTATTTATCAGATTGACGTTCTCCACGTTAGTTGAGGCGCAATTCTACGCGCAGATGGAAATTTATTACCCAGCAGTATTAGAATTGATGAACTTTTACGAAAACGAAATTGAACAAATTGAAGGTGAGTAAATGGGGAGATTTGCGTTCGATGGTATAAACTGATTTAGTGAATCACGTACACTGTACCAACAAACTGCTTAATGTAGCCGCTTTGGAATTTCGCAGTACGTAGTATGGCAGGGACTGCCAAATTTGTGTAGGAATGCCTTCCGGGATCCAAAAATCCTTACACTGATTTATTTATATATTTATGTTGTTTGTTGTTATGTGTATAATCATGTAAAACGATTTTCCACTAGTCGTACTGATCACGACTGTAGCACGAGGAATAAAGATTTGCTTGTACCACCGATCCATTGAATGTCTGTTTAGCAGAATAATTTCAGTATATGGGATATAAGCTTTACAATCATTTAGCTTTAGATATTAAGAACTCACAATATTATAATGATAAATATGTGTAAATAAAGTTAAATGTGAATCAAATGAATTAAATGGATCTGAGGGTTAACATTTTAGTCATGGGATCTAGCTTAATAAATTTTTACAAATCAACAAATGATAAGAGAAATTGAACGATTTTATCTTTTCAATGAGACAGTGAGTTTATTTGTAATTTTAAATAAATAAATTTGGATAGATTATATTTCTTACAAACAAAGAATGGATAAAAACCTTGTAACACGTTGACCTGTTCGGGAGCCGACATTGTAACGTATCTTTCAGTACGGAGGTCAACTATGTAAACGCTTATTCCTTTTGGGTAAAAATGTAACTTACTATCGCCCACCTCTAACGACCACGGAAAAATTGTTCGCGCTAAACTCTAGTCTAAAACAGGTACTCCCTCTCTGGAGAGATTCGGCGACTTCGGTAACTCATAGAATGTGAATAAATGATTCACCTTAAGATTCTCTTTGTGCTTTATCTTGTATGTATCATACAGGGGAAAGGAATAAAACACACTTGTAAATTATTTTATACGTCGTTGACTTCTTACGGGATAAATATGCTTGTGAGCTTAGCAAGTTAATTGACGCATCCACTTATAGATGTCGCCTTGCGGTATCAATGCCAAAACAGTTGAATTGCGTTTGGGAGTTTATATTTCGGTAAACAATGTCGGCGTTGATGACTTTAAGCGTTTATAAATGCTAGTTGTTTTGTATTTCAACCGGGATAGCTTCTAGTGGAGACCAAGGTATGTCCTAATGATTAAAATAAGTAGGCAATATGTACAGTTTCTTTATTAAATGTTCCAAAATGAAACGAATTTCTGTTAACTACATAAGAAAATAAAATAAACTCACTCTTTCGATGTGAATTGCATTGTTTCATATGTACAGTATTGAAATTGACGGATTTTAGCGGGTTGTGAAATGATCTTTTTCGTGACCTTCCCTTGTTTGAACAATAAATTGACTCTATCGACTTCGCGGTTTCGAAGTTCTCTCAATTATAATAACCTAAGTTACTTCGGTACGGTATAATTTACGGAAAATAAGACGGTTTCGCGGTATCGAAATTCTATCATTTAAAATAATCTAAGTTTCGCGGGGGACTTAGAAAAGGAAATAGTCTCGCGGTATCGAGAACAATCTAAGTTCCGCGGCGGTAATAGCGGCTGTATTTCGGGAGTAAAATATTTTGGAATTGTCTGAGGTCGCCGGCTCCTTCCAGTATATTTTCGGACTAGAGAAATAGACCTCGATTATCAACACAAGTTCGAACATCAAAAGGAATATTTCCCCTGACTCGACTTAGCGTGGTCTGCGTAAAGAGCCAGCCACAACCTCGAAGAGCCGTAACTGTTACAGGCTAAGATCATGGAGCAGCGACCATCAGCGTACATCAGTTTCCTTGGAATCACCTTAAGCGACTCAGGAGTAGAGCAACGCAAACTGCGCTGAAAGCCAGTGGCTGACGCATAAAAGTTTACACAAAATAAACACGGCCGGGACAACTCGGTGTTGGTCGAAAAGTGATTGTCTACGGTACGTAAATAGTGCAGGGCATGTTTCAAAAAAAAATTCCACACGAGATTATGACAAATTTAAATTTAATTTATGTGTTTAGTGCATGTAATTTACCATTTCATTTACTAAGGAAGAAAGCATACGTCTCGTTTTGGAATAAATATTCGAACTTTAAGTTACGAAATGAGAGAACATTACAGAGAGTTGTGCCGCCTGTTCGTGAGCATGTCGAGAAAAGAATTAAATCGGAGTTGCAAGATAAAAAACTGTGGTTATGTGTGGACGAAACAACAGATCGTAAAAAACATTCTGTGGTTAATGTAATGGTAGGCACAATGGAGCCACATCGATCGTCACCCTCAATTTTACTAGCTTCCAGACGAATACAACAATGCACTGCCGAAGTAATTTCAATGTTGGTGTTAAATATATTGGAAAAGTTTGAACTTTCAACAAATCAACTGTTGATGTTTATGAGTGATGGTGCCGCAAACGTGCTTGCTGTAGGTCGATCTCTTAAAAAACATTGTGCTAACTTGTTGCATATTACATGTAAAATTCATACTCTCAGTCTTGTAGCAGATAGTATCAGAAAATGTTATCCCGAGGTAGACGCTCTAATAGCACATACAAAAGCTGTGTTTGTAAAATCCCCAAAACGTATTCGGGAATTTCATAGACTATGCCCCGGTATTCCTGAACCACCACAACCTATTCTTACTCGTTGGGGAACATGGTTAGAGGCTGCATTTTATTATCTTAAATATTTTGAGAATATGAAGAACGTGATTTTAGAATTCGACCCAAAGAAAGCTGCGGCTGTCAAGGTAAGCCGCTTGAAATTTCAGGATAGTCAAGTTAAAACAGATTGGGAAATTATTCAGAACAATTACGTGGGACTAGCGGATGCGATAGAAAAACTACAAAATTCTTCGGTGTCGTTAGTGGAATCTTTGCAAATAGTGCAACATGTTCACGCACAGCTATGCGCGATAGAAGCTGCAAGAAATGTTTGTGTTTTAGAAAAGTTTGAAAGTGTTTTAGATAAAGACCCTGATTTTGGCACATTAAGACAAATTTGTGAAGGTGGGTCAACAGAACCGTTAAGTTATTTGAAAGATTATTTTACTTACGCAAATCTAACGTTACTAGATGTAGAACGTTCGTTTTCGGCATACAAAAACATTTTTCCTTCACGCCGCACTCACTTTGCCGAAACAACTTTGGAAACATATCTAATATTACAAATATTGAATAGACATTATCCACTTTGTGATTTCACGGAGGACTCTTAAAACGGTAAGTGTTTGAGCACGTATCACATGTAATTTATTTTGTGTAAACTTTTATGCGTCCGCCACTGGCCACTGCGCAGTCGCGTTGCTCTACTCGGGAGTCACGAGAAGCGACTGATTTGAAAATCTAATCCGGGTTTTTATATATCATTTGAGATCACTACGTCACACGTTTTTGCCCTATGATGTTCGTTGGCCTTGTACGTAATGCGTACAGGCAAAACACTCGTTACATCATTTCGCAATTCCAATCGACAAATGAAAAATATACACGGGTTTGCAAAAGTATTACACAGAGTTTTCTTAAAAATCGATTTAGAAGATAAAAATTAAAATTCCTAATTGGAAATGAGCTTGTTCACACTGGAACTTTCTCTCAATCTAGAGTCCTTTAAATCAATCTCTATTCGACAGTTAGTTTAGTTTTTAATTATTTAAATGAAGTTTTTTTTTTTAATTTGGTTATTACATTAAAAATAACTGAATTTTTCTATTGAATTTATTTGGCAAAATATTTTAATTTTCGGTACCTGCATACTGTTGCAGAATCTCAGCGAAACAGCTCTTCGGTATGCTTCCTTTTTGAAATCGTATCAACCTTTGGTTGAAAACCTGGTAGCTTGGTGCTCGGGCCTTGCTCCTTGGATCGTAATTTTCGAATTATATGTCGAAAAAGGTTTGTTGGATGATGTACTGCAGTTTTTATTTAAAAAGTTTCACGTTTATTCGAGAAATAAATAAAAGTATCGAAGAATTTTGAAATTTGCTGTTTGTCGAAAACTTGTTTATTCTGTCTCTAATTGTTTTTGTTATTCAGAGCCCCAGTTAACTATTTTGAATAAATAAAACTTTTCTATCACCATTCGAAATGCCATCCGTTCCCTTGGTTACGAAATTCAATTTTGTATGTACGGTGTAATAAAATGTGGTTACCATGTGAATGTTGTTTTAAATCCATAAATTGCACATGAGTAGCAATTTGCCTATCCAAATACGATACATTTACAAAATTTATTTTTTTAAGAAATATAATTTAAATTTTTCGTTAGTAAAATTGGTTTCGAACTTCATCCATTGTTGACTAGACTCTTTTTTTTTTAACGAAGTTACTTTATGTCTTCATGTGTAAGACAGAGAAAATAAAACAAACTAGGGGAATATAGAGGGAAGAGGTCACCAACACTGCTTCCCCTCGTAAAAATATGGAACTAAAGTAGTTCAAACTGTCAAAGAAAAAGCACCTTCAACAAGGTAAACAAATATCACAACAATATATATTTTTAGGCATAGACTAAAACAATATTTATTAGGAAAAAAACTGTTACGCCTTAGAAGAGTTTTTTAAATGACTAGCGCTTAAGTAATTTAACTTTTTGACAATGTCAAATTTCATCTGAATGTCTGACAAATTTTTATTATAAAGAAACTGACCAAGAGCCAAACCGTTGGTTTACGGTAGGGCGAGACGACGCCCTTTGACTCTCTCATCTGTCCTCTCTGATCAGCGGTATTCTACGGCTACACGACGACTCGGTTATTTCACATCGAAAATCCAATTCTTGAAGGCTCATTATCTAGGTCCTATGTGCCTACGTCTACAATCTACTTAGGATTTTTGATCATCACTTTTGGAGTTTGGTCCGGGTTCTCCACAGGGGTAAACCATAACGTCAGGTTGTGAGGTTCTCGTTTTCACCTAAGTGACACGAGCAACCGAAGCGATCAGCTCCCGGGCACTCGGCAGGTCTAGGTCACGTCTAAGCGTTTGGGCGCTAACCAACCACAGTGCCTTAGTAATCATCTTGAGGACTTTAGTCTGGAAACAACTAACTTACACGTCATCTTGGCTCTTAGGACCAATAGATAAAGTCTGGTTTTCTGCCTTGCGTCGAGTTTACTATTGCGGCATATTAATGGATAAATTATGCCGATTGCCTTGTAGATCTCAATGCTGATCTGTCGGAGATGCTCGTAGCACAGAAGTTTCCTATCCAAGACCAATCTCAAATGCTTAGTTTGCTCGGACCTCTGAAATCTCACTCCGTTTAGAAACAGGTCGCCAAGAGGCGGTAGAACCCTCGCGATGTTGACTCCGTGAAAAGACGGTATATCAGACATATAGATATTAAATAATATGGGAGCCAACAGCGACTCCTGCGGCACACCCGCCGCTAGCGATCGCATGGATGACATGGAATCGCATATTCTCACCGAGAAGATACGGTTAATGAACTAAGATCTTACTAGTGATGTTAGCTTGGCGTTGATGGCCAAATGGACCAATCCGTGGAGCCAGACCGAGTCGAAGGTTCTCTTTATATCAAAGGATACCGCAAGTGTCGCTCAATGCTTTTTAAATCTCTCAACAACGAACGTTTCTAACCCGCAGCCCCAGAAAATCAGTCCACACACAGCTTTTGTGCGGTAATGTCCTAAAGTATCCCCTTCTCTATACTAACTTTTGAACGGCAACAGCTGGCGTTTTTAGAAAGAAAGCAGACCGATATCTAATTTTTATCTACTAACTTTTGGTGTTATCGGCAGTTCAATTATATTTCCGGTATTTTAAACGGAATATCCTGTATATTTTTCCGTTATTAGAAAGATAATGGAAATGGGAATCCAACAATGCCACATATGTTATGCTTTAGCTTAAGAAATATTACTATATGCCACAATAAGGGTTTTGATAATCTGCTTTTGTTATTATGCTGTTGTTGGCTAGGAAAAAGCGCCAAATTGTCTCCCGTAACATCAGGTTTATCTTAAGAGCTCGTTTGTGGACAACGTAAACAATTGACAAACTGGTAAATCAGTAGCAATTCAGAACCTAAGCACCTTCTAGCATAAGGAACTCATGGTAGGTAGTGAAGGGATTGAAAACGAAAGCCAGAACATAAACGACATCCATGACCTTCTGGAGGGCGACTGACGTTTGACAGTTTTCGAAATTTATTTTGAGATAGGAATAAGTTATGGAAGCACTCAATCTACAAGGACCTAGGATTCCATAAAGTGAGCGCCCCATGAGTTCCACGTCTTTTGACTGCAGAACAGATGTTGGCACGTTTGCAAGTCTGTGAGCCAGCGGCTCTTGGGTGCATCTCTAGCAAGCATGAAGCGGAGAAAGAAGGATCTCACAGCCCTCGTAAAAACCAAGATTCGGCTGTCGGCTGGTAAGGTGTTTGTGATTGTTTTTTGGAACCGGTGCGGTATTTGCCATATTGATTCTTTCTTTGAGTTTTGTAAAATCTCCATTCCCAAAGGCACAATCTTCCGAGCACGCGGAGATCACTCATCCTGTATTTAGTGATCAGCTTCTATAAGAGGGTTATTAATACTACTTTCGTTCTACAGTCACCTACAGTAATGTTACAAAGTACAACATTGAACCTAGCAGTTACTAGTACCATGTATAATAAGTTCAGTACGTCCACTCGTTCAACGCCAAAATCTCTCTCACCTCTCATTCCTTTTATAGCCTCCTGTCTCTGTCGTGGAGATCTTCATATTAAAAAAAAAATCATATGTAATGAAATATTTTCCTACAATTTATAGCACAAAATAAGTTGTCCCTCTGTCGTAATATGCATTCAGAGCATTCCGAGGAAGTTTTTGAAGTATTTGTCCTTCAAGATAGATGGAGTATATCCGGAGGGCGGCGTTGACTATACTTTGTTGTTGGAGCGTTATATGGTGGAATCTTTGAGTGCGCGTAGAGCTAATGCAAGTGCGTGTTTTGTATTCAAATTGATTAACAACAAAGTTGATTGTCCAAACTTGTTAACGTGTTTGCAGTTCAATATGCCAAGGTTATCGTCTAGATACTGGGATACTTTTCGTGTTCTGCCATATAGAACTAATGTCCTGCGTAAAGCCGTTTTTGTGCACGCTGTCATTTATGCCAATTTGATGTACGATAATTTTTAGTAATATGCCGTTACATATGTACTATTAGATCTTTATTTTTATGTTCTATGTATGTGCTAGTATCATTAATATATCTGCAATTTATGTTTACTTTTGTAGTTTGTCCTCTAATGGAATAATGTCCGTTGGACAAATATATGACTATTATTATTATTATTATTATTATTATTATTATCATTATTATATCGAAAGTTAAATATTTCTGGTTAAGAAGTTGTCGTATACGTTAGGAAAAGTCAATGTTTGGGAGCTGTCGGAATTACCAAATACCTAAGATTGTTGCGCTTTAAAATTTGGAACCCTTAAGGCAATTTGTTCTCTAAATTTAATCTATTTTTAAAGCAAGGAAATTTCATTGAAATTTAATATTAAATTGTAGTTCGAAAGGTATATCCTAATTGGCCATGATCAAACAATCGCTATCGGGAACAAAGGAGTCAAGGGACCCTTACAATTCTCTCAGCTTAGGTCAAATATCCGTTGTATTTAAACGTATTTGTTTAGGTGTCTTGTGTATCTAAGTGTTTAATGCTTAAATTCAATATTAGCTACGAAGTGAGAGCAGTTTTTTTGAGAACGTCACAATTTAAGGTTAGTTTCATCTTTTCAAATTTGATCCATGTAAAACGTAAATATTTGGTGTTAATTTGTATTTAAACTGCCGAAAGAGTGTCTAGGGACACTCCCGGATCTACAAAAAAAATAAATAAATAAGTAATTAGTTTCGATAAATCAAATCTTCCCCCCTTTATAATATTACACTGAATAAACGTAGTTCGCGACATGCCCTATTTTCCAGATTAAATGTAGTCTTGAATTTTATTTGTGGGATGCTTTGCAAAGCGAGACGTACGAATTCAATCCACTAGAAATACGACATTCGAGAGGAATGGGCTCCAGATGTATTTCGATCTGTTAATAAAAACACGCTTCAACGTACTAGCAATCCAGTCCTAAGATGTGAAAAATGTAGAACCGAATGGAAACCGCATTGAATGTACTTTCTTTAATTCTTGCAAAACTAAATGAATTTTGAGCATACCGTCTATTCCTTGTTCGTTTTAATAATGGTATTTTTGTTGTCGATTTGCTTTTCATCTAATATTTACATTCGTACATGTATTTCCAATTTGATCGATTACGATCGTGTACCTGAATTACTGCGCTAAAATTGCTAGACTGTGACTGGTTCATTAGTCAGGCGTGCTACCGTTGCCATAGCAACAACGGTCGCGATTACATAGCGGCCAAAATATTTCGTTCCAATTTATTGTATAAGGTATAATTCCTTTCACAATATTGACCAGGGAATAAGCTGGAAGCCCGGGGATATTAAGACTGTACTTTCGCAAGTATATAATATAAATTTGAATAATTTTATTTATGAAATGAATTGAATATTTAAACGATATATCAGAGTGACGCACGGCCTTGCGGACTTCTGGAGACACCGCTCCTGTTACCCAATATAAATTGTGACTCACAAAAAGCAATTTAAAGAGAAAACGATATTTAGGAAAACACTTCCGATATCGGAAATGCACTAATTTAAATACTGAATTGTGTTCTGAGTAGAATAGATAAAAGGTTATTTTTTACCTTTTTCTTTATCTCAAAAACGTTAATTTTATAAAACATTTAAGTATTAAATTCCAACATTAAAACGCATCAATAGCATAAATTACTTATTGTTTACTTATGACTAGAGCAACGCAAACTGGGCTGAAAGCCAGTGGTTGACGCATAAAAGTTTACACAAAATAAACACGGCTGGGACAATTCGGTATAAGCGTCAGTATAATTGCGTCTCGAAAGCCGATCTGTTGTGTATGCATCTACGCTGTCGTATACTATATCGCAGTTCTACGTTTGTTTTAAAAATGTTTTCTACGTCGCGCAAACGACCAAAGTTGGACACAATAAAAGAATTTATTGCAGAAATGCCTGATTTACAGTGTGATGGCGCTAAAATTCAATGTGTAGTGTGTAAAATAGATTTAATGTGTTGGTCGAAAAGTGATTGTCTACGGCATGTAAATAGTGCAGGGCATGTTTCAAAAAAAATTCCACACGAGATTATGACAAATTTAAATTTAATTTATGTATTTATTGCACGTAATTTACCATTTCATTTACTAAGGAAGAAAGCATACGTCTCGTTTTGGAATGAATATTCGGACTTTAAGTTACCAAGTGAGAGAACGTTATAGAGGGTTGTGCGGTCTGCTCGTGAGCATGTCGGGAAAAGAATTAAATCGGAGTTGCAAGATAAAAAACTGTGGTTATGTGTGGACGAAACAACAGATCGTAAAAAACATTGTGTGGTTAATGTAATGGTACGCACAATGGAACCACATCGACCGTCACCCTCAATTTTACTAGCTTCCAGACGAATACAACAATGCACTGCCGAAGTAATTTCAATGTTGGGGTTAAATACATTGGAAAAGTTTGAACTTTCAACAAATCAACTGTTGATGTTGATGAGTGATGGTGCCGCAAACATGCTTGCTGTAGGTCGATCTCTTAAAAAACATTGTGCTAACTTGTTGCATATTACATGTAAAATTCATACTCTCAGTTTCGTAGCAGATAGTATCAGAAAATGTTATCCCGAGGTAGACGCTCTAATAGCACATACAAAAGCTGTGTTTGTAAAATCCCCAAAACGTATTCGGGAATTTCATAGACTGTGCCCCGGTATTCCTGAACCACCACAACCTATTCTTACTCGTTGGGGAACATGATTAGAGGCTGCATTTTATTATCTTAAATATTTTGAGAATATAAAGAACGTGATTTTAGAATTCGACCCAAAGGAAGCTGCGGCTGTCAAGGTAAGCCGCTTGAAATTTCAGGATAGTCAAGTTAAAACAGATTTGGAAATTATTCACGCACAGCTATGCGCGATAGGAGACGCAAGAAATGTTTGAAAGTGTTTTAGATAAAGACTCTGATTTTGGCACATTAAGACAAATTTGTGAAGGCGCGTCAACAGAACCGTTAAGTTATTTGAAAGATTATTTTACTTACGCAAATATAACGTCACTAGATGTAGAACGTTCGTTTTCGGCATACAAAAACACTTTTTCTTCACGGTGCACTCACTTTGCCGAAACAACTTTGGAAACATATCTAATGTTACAAATATTAGATAGACATTATCCACTTTATGATTTCACGGAGGACTCTTAAAACGGTAAGTGTTTGAGCACGTATCACATTTAATTTGTTTTGTGTAAACTTTTATGCGTCCGCCACTGGCTTTCAGCGCAGTTCCGTTGCTCTATAAATTACCTCCGAGAAAGCAAGATTTGACTGGAAAGCAGAAACAGGTCTAGTGCCCAAGTATTGAATCCCTTCTGATTGTGTTAGCTATTCAGTTTTTAGTTTTCCTTTCAATGCTCGATCAAATTTATTTTAGTTTCGCTCTGTTATACCTAATACAATAAAGACGTTATTACTATTATTAAATATACTGTTTTGAAAAAATAATTCCAGCAAGTTAAATACACCATTAAAAATAAATGATCAAAAAGATTGTTTGTTAAATGCTTTGGATAATCCTCAAGATTTATTTAAGTGCTCCTTATATTTCAATTAAATCTGGTCCGTAGGCTTCCGCGGTCGTCAATAATACTATACTCTTGGTTTCCGGGTTGGAACCGCGTCGTTGCCGTAGCTTTTGTCCACACTCTTATGGGACATCTTCAGGGCGGTTACTGCACCGTGATTGGGGATTATTCATTCCAGTGGGGTTTATATAGGCTTTGTTTTGGGTCAATTGAGCGGAAATGTTATGTATCAATGAAGGGGAAGTGTTATGTATTAATGAAGCGGAAATGTTATGCATCAGGGAAGCGGGGAGGTTGCTAGCAGGTTCAATCAGTTGGGACTTCCACGTGTGATGTAAGGGGTAGCCATCTTCGCTATTTAAATTGTTGGGATGTTTGACAACCTCTATTGATTCACGAATTTTTCTACTATACCTATAATAGCGAGGATTGCGAAATAAGATGCGGGTAGAGTTAAATTAGATTTGGTGGCCCGTTTCCAGCCTATGCTCAGCTAGTGCGGATCCGGTTAATCGCAACAACCGCGTGCAACAGTAGTGCCCAGTAACACGAGCACTGACCGATCGCTTTGTTTCACCGATGTATACACTACTGCACGAACATGGAATTTGGTAGACACTAGGAGCTTCCAGATGATTGCGGTCTTTGATGGGAAAGTAGTCTGAGAGCTTGAAATTGGGTTTGAAGATGGTTTCTCTGTTGTTCTTGAAGAGAATCTTGCTAATGTGATCGGTGACACCATGAATGTAGGGTAGATACGCTTGCTTACGGAAATTATGGTTAGATGAGGGGAGTTGCTGTAGAGAAGGGTTGGAGTAGCGGTTAATGGTAGTTTGAATATCTTTCCTAGAATTATTATTGCGGATCAAAGTTTCAGTGAATGTTCCTCTGGAATAAATAGTCCCCAGTCAGTGTGCAGTAATAGCCCTGAAGGTGTCCCATAGGAGTATGGACGAATCGTCTGCAAAGGCTACGACAACGACGCGGTTCCAACCCGGAAACTAACAATATAGTTAAATTAGATCTTTTTAAAATACTGCAATTTTCCAGACCGAACTAGTTTCCAGAGAAACGGTTATAGGTAACCCCCGATTTACACGGTAAATTGGTTCCCCGAAAATGCTGTGTAAACTGAAATCTTGCAATTCGAGTTCGCAATTCGCATTGAAAAGAAATACACATGTAATAAATTTAGCGAATCCATAAGAAACAGTATTATTTATTTTTTGTAAAATAAAAAGTTCTGTTCTTCTAATATCTATTTGGTGGTTGTAACATTGAAAAAAGGTTAATATAATTTTTACATTTGTCTGCCCCGATCGTGTTAAAGTGAAATTCAGTCGAATGCCGTGTAAATCAAGGGTTAGCTGTATTTTGGTTTCCTGGAAATATTTTCCCATATAATATCAAGTCGAAATTACTTCTTCTTCCAGGAAATTACATTTACACGCTTTGTATACAACCCTATTTTATAAAACCAATTAAATCCGGGTATTGTTTACAAAATTTCTAGGTCACTACTTGCGTATTATTAATTTCTCTTAATTACAGGTATCGCTACCCATACTTCATACACCATCACGGGTCAGTAAACACCTAATTAAACGTACAAATTTTCTTATACCTGAATTATTAAAACAAATACAGAACAATATTGTTCATTCTACCATACTCTTCGTTTCCGAATTGGAACCGCGGCGTTGTCATAGCTTCGTCCGCACTCTTATGGGATATCTTCAGGGTTGTTACTGCACATTATCTGGGGACTGTTCAACCCGGAGGGGTTTATATACGGCGTGTCTCACTAAGAGTGGGAACCGGCGATATCTTGGAAACTACAATAGCTATAGTGATAGGGAAAATTTTTTCATGATGAAAGTGGTAAAGAGAACTTTTTTAAATTCCAAATATGACCGCTAGGGGGCGCAGTTGCTAGGGTCAATAGTAAAACAGCTTTTACCCGAAGTAAAGAAACTTGTTTGAAAGGACATTCAGCGCTGTTTTAAACGTCGCAATTTGTGCCAACCGTTAATTTTCAAGAAATGCATCAGATGGGGTTATTCCCAACTGTACGAGTTTTTCTCAACTATCTCTAACAATTCAAATGTAACAATATGTTTTTTTATGTTGTGTTTGAAGAGTTTTGACAGACTAAAATACTGGCGAAAACAGTGTAGTGATATCTTTTTTCTTTATCCAGATAATAACGAATAATAACAGTATTTAATAATATCAAAACCTATCTTAGTTCGTCATGAAACAAAGGAATGATTACTTTTAGTCTTTTACGCAAAAAATTGTGTCGGTATTAATTTAATATATTTTTGATCACTTTTCAAATAAAGGTGACAAAATCCAAATATGATTATGATACAATAGCAGAATTTAGCATCCTATGGAAACAATTATTTATTTGACAATTGCGACAAGTACATAGAATGTTACTACCCACTGGCCTCTGGAGATTGCTGCTTAGCCGATGAATGATAAAAAAATGTCGTTTTTTAATGTAGAGGCATAGGATGTGCTTGCAGTGTATTTTCAATGTTTTGAAAACGCGTGTATTACTGAGCGTGAATATGCCGTTAAGTATCCAGATAGAAAACATTTCAGTCGAGAAGTATTCAAATGTTTGGCGACACGATTGCGTGAAAGAGAATATGTTTAACCTCATAGAAATCGAACACGTGTAGCCAGAACTGACTTGAAATAAGCCCTATATAAACTCCTCCGGAATGAACAGTCCCCAGTCAATGTGAAGTAACAGCCCTGAAGATGTTCCATAAAAGTGTGGACGAAACGTCGGCAAAAGCTATGACAACGACGCGATTCCAACCCGGAAACCAAGCGTATAGTGTTATTGACGATCGCCGAAGCCTACGTACCAAATTAAAATTATTGTTTATTTTCATTCCTAATAATACATTATGTACCATTAGTGCTGTTTTCGTTTTAGACACTGTTGTCATATATTTGTTTATTTTGTGATTTGATTGGATATTACTGGTTGAATATTAAAACTGCTACAGTTTGTTATTGTTATCATTCCTTTGTTTTATGGCCAACTAAGATAAGTTTCGGTATTATTAAGGAGGTATTTGTAACTGATAGGGAAATTATTACTGAAAATTGGCTGTTTTCGTTATTATCTGGAAAGAGGAAAAATATATCGCTACTCTAGTCTGTTAAAACTCTTCAAACACAACATAAGAAAGGTTGTTACGTTTGAGTTCTTAGAGATAATTGATAGAGACTCGTACAGCTGGGGATAATGTCATCTGGTACATTTCTTGAGAATTAACGGCCGGCACAAATTGCGGCGCTTAAAATAGCGCTGAATGCCCTTTCAAACAAGTCTACATTTTTTTAACTCGGTGAAAAATTGCAGAAGTTATAAATAATGATAGCAAGGATTGTGGGGTAGTATGGCAAACAAATATTCTCGGCACACTTCGCACCACACAAATTATTAATTAACTCGGAAAGGCCATTTCGAAGACACATGGGTCATCATCCTCAGCCGCGTACCGATTGATGTGAGAGATCATATTTTAAATTTAACGAGCCCGTTCTATCCCTACTTTTCAAGAAAAATATATACAAGTACCTACTTTTGCCGTTTAGGCTAGAAAGCAATTTAACCTTTAAGTACTATCATGGCGCCTATGAAGCGCCAGGTCTTTTACAAATTGTAATATCTTTGACAACATTTCATTTACGTCAGTTTACCTAATATGTATTCCTCGAATGGTGTTTCTAAAACCTATGTAACATGATATAGTGCAGATGTTGCATACATTGAAATGTAAACAAAAGATAATTTATGACTCTACACTCAGTGGTGTCTGAAAGGCGCCGTGTCAGTAGTTACGTTTGTTTTTTTTTTGAGCTTTCATTATACATAACGGGTGTTTTTGTGAGTGATTTATAGTACAGTATTTAAAAATGTCTATCCCCATCGAATATTGAGTTAGTAGTTCGTTGAGCCTTAACGTGTACAGTTGACATTATGGGTAGTAAACGTGGATTATCTGATGAAGAAATACCGAAATTGTTTGAAAGTGACGATTTTTGGATAGAATTTGATAACGAAAACATCTATCCCGAAAGTGACCTAGGTTCAGATCATGAGTGTATCTAGTCATGATAGTGATTCAGTAATTGAAGAAGATGATAGCAATACGGAAGAGTTATCTGATGTTACAGATTTTTACTTAGTTATGTAAAAATGAATGCTGTTGTAAAATACTTAGCTCTTATGGTTTATAATTTCATAGGTAAAAATATAACTTCAAAGTGGAATAAAGTACCCCCTCCAACATCACGAACACGAAAAAGTAATATTGTTATTCATGTTCCTGGTTGCAAAGGTCGTGAGAAGAATGTAAAAGAAATTTCCACTATATTCGCGCTATTCCTTGACGATTGGGTAATTGGAATATTGGTGGAAAATACAAATAAATACATTGAGTTGAAAGTAAGACCCAACTTTCAAAGAGCTAGCTGTGCAAATTCCGTGACACAAAATGAAATAAAAGCTTTCATAGGATTGCTCATTGTCGCCGGTGTACAGCGATCATCTAAATTTTTTTTATAAAACAATGAGTTATGAAAGATTCTTATTTATACTTCGTTGTATTAGATTTGATGCCATTACTACACGTAATGAATGTCTTCAAATAGATAAACTTGCCCCAATACGGGATTTATTCGAGAATATTGTTTCGCCCTCTGAATTATCATTGATGAACAATTGGTGGCATTTCGTGGTAACTGCAGGTTTCGACAATATATTCCGTTAAAACCAAATCGCTATGGAATAAAAATTTTTGCTCTGTGTGACGCCAAAAATGTTTATACTGTAAACATGCAAGTGTACACCGGCACTCAGCTAGAAGGACCTTACAAAGTCAATAGCTCTGCAGAGGAAATTGTCGTTCGATTGATCCAATCTATTGACAAGACTGGCAGAAACGTGACAACCGATAACTGGTACACAAGTGTATCCTTATCAGAGCGCTTACTGTCGGACCATAATTTAACATTAGTAGGAACAATACGTAAAAATAAAAGAGAAATTCCAACATCGTTTCTTCCCAATAAGAATAGAAATGTAAAAAGTACACTGTTTGGATTTTCAAAAAATGCAACGTTGATTTCTTATGTACCAAAAAAATTTAAGGCAGTGCTTTTGCTCTCCACAATGCACCATGATGCAAACATTGACCAAGATACCGGAGAAGAAAAGAAACCAGAAATTTTGACATATTATAGTACAACTAAGGGTGGAGTGGACGTAACAGACAAACTCTGTGCTACGTACAATGTAGGACGGCGAACAAGGAGACGGCCATTGGTTTTATTTTTCCATCTCATTAATGTCCGCGCCTTAAATGCTTGCATTATTTATAAACATAATAATATTGAATCAGTCATTGCGCGTAGAAATTTCCTCAAAATATTAGGACAAGAACTTGTAAAATCATATCAATTAGATCGCTTGGAGTATCCTCAATTGCAAAAAAAAAAATCGAAAAGTTCTAAACGAGTGTTTAGAAATTGAGCCTCAACCTGTAGAAATTCCAACTACAAGTTCAAGGAAGCGGTGTTACCTGCGCCCTAGAAAAAATAACCGCCATTCTAAACAAATATGCTCTAAATGTTTTAAAAATATTTGTTGAGAGCATACAAAAAAAATGTGTAATGAATGTTATGAATAAATAGTACCTAATACGAGGGACACGCTGTATATTTTGAGATGCCACAAAAGTAGAGAAGTTAGAGCTGGTAACACTGCATTTCTAAATACTACCATCCTTAACTAGTAAACTCTGACTGTCAGTTGAGTTGCTGCTGTCATAGAGTAAACGTGGTAGGTACGATTTGTCATCGAAACATGGACTTGTCAAGAGAACATGTACGCGCAATGATTTACTACGATTTTAAGGTCGGTTTAAGTGAACAACAAAGTCTTGAACGATTGCAACTCGCATTTGGTGATGAAAGTCCTTCACGTGCAATTGTATTTCGCTGGTATAGTGAATTTAAAAGAGGACGGATATCGCTTGGTGATGAGGAACTTACCGGTAGGCCCTGTTCTTCAGTTACCGCTGGAAACATTGAGAGTGTGAGACGTATGATCGACGAAGATCCAAGATGCACCTATTAAGTGATTGAGGCAACTCTTGGTGTTGGATCCGCAACAGTAAATTCAATTTTACATGATCATCTTCGGATGAAAAAAATTGTTACTCGTTCTATCAAAAATAGTAACAGGTGATGAAACTTACATCCCATTTTACGATATTCCTACCCGCCAGGAGAGCCGCGTGTGGATCCACGAAGATGCACCAACACTAACAATGGCCAAAAGGCAAAGGGCTGTCAAGAAAGTTATGTACGCAGTTTTCTTCCGTAGTACCGGATTAGTAAAAGCAATGAAGCAGGAAAATCCACGTACAGTCACAGCAAACTGGTACACCACAAAATGTTTACCTGCAGTTCTTAAGTCAGCCAACATTCGCGGGTTAATGTTGCATCACGACAATGCATCATCACACAGTGCACAGCAGTTGAATTTTTACGTGAAAATAAGGTAAAAGTCGTTGAACATCCACCCTATTCGCCTGATTTGGCCATGTGTGATTTCTGGTTGTTCTTCAACCTAAAGAAATATTTACGTGGTCGGCGTTTCACGACGGAGGATGAGATAGATGAAGCAATTCATCTATTTTTTGAGAGCATTCCAAGGGATGACTGGCTTCACTCTTTTACGTTGTGGAAACTTCGGTTACAAAAGTGCATTGATGCAGGAGGAGATTATTTTGAACATAAATAAAATCATTTTCGTAAAAAGACTTGTAGTTTTCTTGTATCTCAAAATATATAGCGTGACCCTCGTACTTATTGAAGTTTCTTTTATGTTATTTTACCGTTTTGTATCATATCAGGTACCTATTTCCTAAAACAAGAACATTTCAAATTAAAGCATTAATTTTATAGCAGTAATTTTACAATGGTGCCTCGTAGGCGCCATGTATGACCAATAGGTGCTAGTACTTAAAGGTTAAAATAGGGAGAAAAGGTGGAAGAAGGTCTGCCATCATTAACCGAGACATGTGGTTATTCGATCCTAATAAAAATCGAGTGAGACAACGGTTATGTCCTTTCTGTTCGTCAAATTTGTGTGCTTTCCTTCTCTCACATGTGGAAATCCCAACTGATTAAACTTCTTAGCAACCGCCACGCTTTATTGATCCATAATTTTTCCGCTTCATTGACCCGAAACGAGCCCTATATAAACCCCTCCGGAATGAATAGTCCCCCAGCAACAGCCCTGAAGATGACCCATAAGAGTGCGGATGAAACCTTGGCAGATGCTAAGGCAACGATGCTGTTCTAATCCGGAAACCAAGAGTATAGTGTTATTGACGATCGCTGAAGCCTACGTACCAGATTGTTCATTCTAATTTATTTATTTAGAAAATTACAATGACAGTTATAAATTTTCATTTGAATGATTGCGTGTTCTCCAGCAAAAATCTCATAATAAGCTTTCGCGATTCCATCTGGAATTTTGATCGAATAAACCATTCCACAACACGCATATGCAATGCATAATATTTATATGGCAGCGATAAAACGTGCCCCAAACTCATATCACAAACTAATATGATTTCTATTGCCTTTGTAAACGCGTGCGTCACGTTTCACTATCATCCACAACGTGTGGAATTTCTGAATATCAAAACTATTTAATATTATATTCCCCGCATTTCGTAGTCTTGCAAAGAGGATTTTACTCCGGGCTGTGAGCAGTTGACACGATAAAGGGATGCCAGGAGTAACTCTTGCGTAAAGTTTGGAAGGTGTTTGCAAGTGCTTAAATTACCTGATGACTGCTTAAACATTTAAAAGGGCAGAGTTGCGGTGGATCTTACCACGGCGCGTCGTATACGATCTAATAGTTATTCGTGTATTTTGAGGGTCAACAGACTTCGAATCCCATTGGAGTTTTGTTTATTTTGCGATGAAGACTTAATTGAAATTGGCGCTACAAACATATGGCATCAAATTACTGACCCCACAACTTGAAACAGCCTTGCTCATATTCGGGTGCGTCCCAAAATAATCAGCAAACATTCACGAATGGTAGAGTACTATAAGACGAATACTTTCTCAGATTTCTTTTCCAAAACGATCCCACTTTACGAATAAATGGCGTTAAAGAGCTTCGTTTAAGTGCATTGGATTGTTCTACTAAACTGTATGCACAGGGTGTTTCAATCTTCTAGAATTGTAGAATTATGCCTATTGTGTAAATCTTAGAACGTCGACATTTTCAGATAATGTAATAGGCACCAACAAAGATATGTATATCTGTTTCTTGTAGTAGAGAGAAAATTTGGGAAAGCTTGGAAAATTAAAAGGTAAATTTTACAAATTATACAAGCAGTTAAAAGTTTATATCGGGAAACAAAAGATCAAGTAAGAACAGGGAACAGACTGTCGGACAATTTTAATACATCGCACGCGATGTATTAAAATTGTCCGACAGTCGACGAAGTGCGATCGACGAAGTAATAAAGGAATGTCAACAAAAAATTGAAAAATTTTTAATCGGATACAACAGTCTGCAACCGATGTACATGAACACCTGTATCTTTGCTAATGGTTAGCGCAAACTCATCAAATAAGTTGGAATAAAATCTAAAAATTTAGGTTGAAACGGTAACACATAATTCGAAATTAAATACGGAAAAGACAAAAAGCATGGTCATAAGTAGAGCAACGCAACTGCGCTGAAAGCCAGTGGCGGACGCATAAAAGTTTACACAAAATAAATTAAATGTGATACGTGCTCAAACACTTACCGTTTTAAGAGTCCTCCGTGAAATCACAAAGTGGATAATGTCTATTTCATATTTGTAACGCTAGATATGTTTCCAAAGTTGTTTCGGCAAAGTGAGTACGGCGTGAAGAAAAAATGTTTTTGTATGCCGAAAACGAACGTTCTACATCTAGTGACGTTATATTTGCGTAAGTAAAATAATCTTTGGAACAACTTAATGGTTCTGTTGACGCTCCTTCACAAATTTGTCTTAGTGTGCCAAAATCAGAGTCTTTATCTACAACACTTTCAAACCTTTCTAAAACACAAACATTTCTTGCGTGTTTTATCGCGCATAGCTGTGCGTGAACATGTTGCACTATTTGCAAAGATTCCACTAACGACACCGAAGAATTTTCTAGTTTTTCTATCGCATCCGCTAGTCACACGTAATTGTTCTGAATAATTTCCAAATCTGTTTTAACTTGACTATCCTGAAATTTAAAGCGGCTTACCTTGACTGCCGCAGCTTCCTTTGGGTCGAATTCTAAAATCACATTCTTTATATTCTCAAAATATTTAAGATAATAAAATGCAGCCTCTAACCATGTTCCCCAGCGAGTAAGAATAGGTTGTGGTGGTTCAGGAATACCGGGGCATAGTCTATGAAATTCCCGAATACGTTTTGGGGATTTTACAAACACAGCTTTTGTATGTGCTATTAGAGCGTCTACCTCGGGATAATATTTTCTGATACTATCTGCTACGAGACTGAGAGTATGAATTTTACATGTAATATGCAACAAGTTATCACAATGTTTTTTAAGAGATCGACCTACAGCAAGCATGTTTGCGGCACCATCACTCATAAACATCAACAGTTGATTTGTTGAAAGTTCAAACTTTTCCAATGTATTTAACACCAACATTGAAATTACTTCGGCAGTGCATTGTTGTATTCGTCTGGAAGCTAGTAAAATTGAGGGTGACGGTCGATGTGGTTCCATTGTGCGTACCATTACATTAACCACAGAATGTTTTTTATGATCTGTTGTTTCGTCCACACATAACCACAGTTTTTTATCTTGCAACTCCGATTTAATTCTTTTCTCGACATGCTCACGAGCAGACGGCACAACTCTCTGTAATGTTCTCTCACTTGGTAACTTAAAGTCCGAATATTCATTCCAAAACGAGACGTATGCTTTCTTCCTTAGTAAATGAAATGGTAAATTACATGCAATAAACACATAAATTAAATTTAAATTTGTCATAATCTCGTGTGGAATTTTTTTTTGAAACATGCCCTGCACTATTTACATGCCGTAGACAATCACTTTTCGACCAACACATTAAATCTATTTTACACACTACACATGGAATTTTAGCGCCATCACATTTTAAATCAGGCATTTCTGCAATAAATTCTCTTATTATGTCCAACTTTGGACGTTTTCGCGAAGTAGGAAACATTTTTAAAACAAACGTAGAACTACGATATAGTATACGACAGCGTAGGTGCATACACAACAGATCGGCTTTCGAGTGGCAGTTATACTGACGCTTATACCGAATTGTCCCGGCCGTGTTTATTTTGTGTAAACTTTTATGCGTCAGCCACTGGCTTTCAGCGCAGTTTGCGTTGCTCTAGTCATAAGTAAACAATAACATAGAAATACATATCAACGTAGGAGGAGAAATTATAAAATAAGTGAATAGCTTTAAATATCTAGGAATAAAAATAAACAGACCCGGTCTCCCATTATTAATTTTTCCCAAAATAATTCACGCCATCCTTTAGACTATGTAATTGACTTCAAATTATATTCTAAAAAGAAAAAGATATCTGTTATAATTTCCGACATATTTACACAAATAAAAAAAAACATAAAAATCTTTGGAGGGGGCTGTACCCCCAAATCGGCGAGATACGCTAGGTAAGAAAAAAATGGTGTTCTTATACCAAGGTACTCTTTCAGTCTGTGCAGTTTCATCGAAATCGAGAAGTGCGGGTTGCTGGTGGTCCCTTGTAAGGGAAGATAGAATTAAATAATTAATACCACAATTAGTTTTTCAAGTCTTCATCTGGAGAATGGGTGAAGCATGCAGGAATTTACAGAACGATGATTTGCAAACAAATTATTATTTAAAACATTCCTTTCCATCTTTTATTACCTACTCAACTTTCATATCCATATTTATACCGAGCATTTTCATTTGTAATGGATCTACGTTGCAGTAAGAGTGAAATGGTGCGTCTCAACACGCCATTACTTAAAAATTCCGGTTGCAAAATCGACGTATAGAGATTCTCCTTAAATACATTTCCATTTAGACTAAAGGTGCACGTTCAACCCAATCCCACGTCGTAAAATTTTATAACTCAAACACGAATTTTGATTAAATAAAACCCCACACACCTTGCGTGTGTAACATTATCCGCATAGTAATAAAAGTACCTGAAGTCCTATTCATAAATTAATCTCATTTCTATTTTCCTTTTATCACATTAAGTGCAAAGTAAATTTCCTTCGATTACCAAATGTACGTTTCATATTATTACTAGTAAATATACTTGTCGCTCTCGTCCAAAACGTGAATTGACAAATAGACAAGAGACAAGGAACATTGAAGACGCGACTAACTGTTCTACAAAGTTTTGAAGACGTGACGTAGTTGCGTTAACTTGCATGAAGGCTGCTTAAACATCTAAAAGGATAGCGATGCGGTAAACCTCATTAACAAGTGATGTATAGACACGTGGTAATTGTCGGTTTTGTGTAAACAAGTGAAACCTGTGCTTTCAGTATTATTTAAAGTTTTAGATCTTCTTAAGAAGTAGGAAGACACTTAATTCAAATTAGTACTTTTAAAACACTGATTTGGAAGGCAAAATTCAATGGATTGAAATGATAATAAGTCGTGACTGATTGCTTCTTATATAGTCTTGTAAAATTAATATGAATTGATATTTTTTTTTACCCCTTTTAATAATTTCCTTTTTGGGAAATACTGCTGCAATGAAATATTTAAAATGCAAAATATGTACAAGGGATGATCGTAAAATAAGGTTACCATATTTTTTAAAAATAGACAGCATTCTTTATTTCCTTAACATTACACATCGTTTTAAAGGTAAAAAGCTATTTTTTGACATAATCGTCATTTCCATCCAAGCATTTTTGCAGACGGTGCTCCAACTTTTGTATCCCCATGTCGTAAAATTCTGCCGTCAAAATCTTTTCAATTGTGGTGTCGAAAATCTCAGGAATCCGAAGAGCGAGTTGAGGAACGGTGACCCTCCGATCTTCAAGCAGTATGCTCTCGACCTTTTCAACGATTTCCTCTGAAACTGATGGTCTTTCGCACCGCTCTTCATCGTGAATTTCTGTCCGACCTTCAGTGAATTCCCTACACCATTTGCGGAAGTGTTGAACAGCTATACACTTTTCTCCATAAACTTCGGTTAATTGCCGATGAATGTCTATAGATGAAACCTCTTTCGCGTTTAAAAAACGTATCACAGCGCGAATTTCGCACCTGGCGGTAGCGGCGATCGGGAGTTCCACCTCGGACGGCTGCTTAGCCAACACTAAGTGGCGTAGCGAGACGGGAGTGGTACGCATATAGGAGAGCTGCTGCACACGCCAATGTTGTCGGATTTCACCGAACACGTCCTTTTGCTGCTGTAGGGCTTTGGGAACCTTATTTTACGATCATCTTATTAATGGCGCACTTCCAATACTCTGACTATGACCACGACATTTATTGCCGTTATCTTGTCTGTTTAAAGAGTGATTAGAGAGTGAACATTCCTAGCGTGGTATAGTGTTTAGCACCCCCCCCCCCCCCCGCAAGCGTCAGATGCTCAGATAACTGGCTATTTTTATTAATGTTTAATAGCGCACGCTTTCTTACATTTTGAACTGCCCTTTGTCACGGTTCTGATAGGTCTTATATCTGCGTCCTGGAGTCAATCTAGAAGTTCTTCAATGTTTCGTGGGACATCAACTTTATAAATATTATTTTTCCCATCAAACATGATCCAGAGGACTTAAGTCAGGAGATATCGTGGGCTATACAAGAACTCAATTATTTCCAATTCAGTTTAATGCTTCTTCATATATAACTGACCCTACGAGACGATTCCCCAAAATGCCCATTCAAATGTTTGAATTAAAACCATGCTGTGGTCTCCTTGCCCTATTTTGTCTGGGATCCTGTACTACCCAGTAATGCTCTCTTTTTCTGTTAAAATCTCCAGGATTGGTAAGTTTCGATTCATTTGGCCAGATGATTTTGTTTAAAAAACATCTGGTTAACATCGTCTTTTAATCCACTAACTAATTGCAGTACTCTAGTCGCCTTAAATGATCACCAGGCTGTGGCTAACATGAATGATTCTTTGGTTTATTTCGTCTTGGCTCCATTTTCTTCAGGTACTAAACGTTCAATTTTAATGTAACAAGTACAGCATTTACGGTTGATAATACTAGCAGCAAGTCGTTTGTTCTCAGCAAAAAAAAAAAAAAAGCGAGAACAAAGATAACTTCGTTTGTAGGTGAGAATTTCTTTAAAGGGGAAAACAAAATGACAACTTCCCCGTCGTACGTTTGCTCTAATTTTGCTCAAAGACAAACTTATTGGTCTATTTTAACATTTCGTTTTCGCGATCATTATGCCATCAACTTTCAACTTTAATGGAGGACCATCTTTTTTCATGAAAGCGGCAACACTTTTAATCGGGTTTGATGCGTTTCGAGGGCATTCGGAGTTGAGTAATTATCCTCGGTTGTTCTTGTAATTAAACTTTGCTTGGTGAGATGGTTGATTTCGTAAATAAATACCTTAAACGTTATAATTTCCTAATAATTTGTTTCTTTTGGGATTCAGATGGAGTGAAAAATGTTTAATTAAAAGTTGTTATAAAGGAGGAGTATCTCGCTTATATATTTTCCGCTCCAGAAACTCATTTGCTTTGGAAAATCTATTCAGATTAGATGGTGTCTTAAGGAAGACTATTATGATCATTTCCTTTACACTCTTGTGATGAAATTTTAATATATTTTATTGCTTTTTATATTTATGAAGAAGTAATTTTTAATACTAAATATTTTCCTACTTCCACAACAACTACAAACGAAAAAATTTACAGCATCTCCTACGCATTTCAGAATTTTCCTTTTCTGATAAAATATTTATGTGAGAAGTGAGGTAATAAAATAACATCCCCTAAAATATGCTACTTTTTCCTTCGATACATAAAACGAAGTTGAAAATGTTGTTATCAAAGTTCTAGACTTTTTCTCTTGCTTTAAAATATTCAGCATTTAAATTCATACACTTTCCGGCAAAATATAAAATCCGCCACAGAATAATTCCCGTTGTAGAACTTCTTTTCAGATAAGTTGAAAATTTCAAACTTTAGTTGTAGATATCTCAAGCACATTAGGTACTTCGATTTCATCTTTTATGTTATTCCACAAGAATCGATGAATTAAAATAAAAAAATTTAATTGTTCTTAGTTTCTATGTACGAAAATTACTAAGAGAACAACAATAACAAAGCTACTTAGGCGTCTAGAACTTTTAGCCTGCCATAGTTTGAAAACCTAGTAAAAGATTTGAATAAAGTCTGTTGCTTCTTTTCTGAATCCCTTTAAGAATAGAAGAAAAATAAATTCTAGATCAACTCTAAGGTCATGGTTTTGGGGTAGTTATGCTAGTGAGCTGATCAATACGAAAGATGAAAAATCTTTTGGGGATAGTTATGGGTACGCTGAATTTTGCAAACGTTGCGTTATTACTTCTTGATAGAATAGTTAACATTAGCTTATTATGTTAGATGACCGAAAATAAATACGTGTTATTAATCTACATTTTTACGTTCAGAACTGTTCTCAATTTTGGTCTATCACATAGAGTTTTTTCACAATGTGGCCAAGTTGATTTTAAGTGCGCATTGTACCTATGCGCACTTAAAATGCGTGGCGGCAATGTAATGAACATTGTTACAGCGATATTTGATTGTAAGTATTGAAATATCTTTCTCAGGGGATTTTGGGAAAATTGTTAACTTTTCTAATTTTTACACTAAATTAATGATTCTTAGTAGGTTCGTTTTAACGAATACCCAAATTTTAAGATTCTAAAAGTAACTAATCTTGAAACTTGAACGTTGCCAGTGTTATATAAACTCTCTGTTTATATAACCTCTACAGGAAACTGCCTGTTCTGGAAATTTAACCCTTTTCTCTTCAAACAACGACTTCGATTTCACAATCGAGCACTTTATATGGGGATCGGAGTTAAAAAACACTTTGATTCAACCAAGACTGAATAAAGATTGATGAAAAATTATGGCGTCGCTCCTCTTTCTTTTATTTTAAATCGCGAAAGACCGGCGATTGTTTTATTTCACAGCCAATTTTGATAACTTAACCCAAATAGAAACTTTTACGATGAATTTCGATCGAATGAGATTATTTCTGCAAATAGCATACGATAATGAATGCAGTGACTCAACTTGGAGGTCGTATTTCGATGATTCTATGATACAAACTGTCACTGACAAGCTTTAAACGTAAAAATCCTCTAATAGTTTACACAAACCATTCAGATAAAGATTTAATTGATGAAATATTATTTAAAATACCTTTCCATTTATGCTGTTGCTTATTTCAGACGATTTCTACGTGAATTTAGACGAATTACGTGAATAGGAAAATTAACTGACAAGTAGATTTGTCCATGCTACCCCACACTCGTCGTTATCTGGACTTATATTATAAATATAATGTCCTCGCCCCAAGGCCAATTGGCTGAGGGAAGATGGTAACGAGGAAATTTCCATTTTTCCCCGCAAGAGGGATATTTAGTTATCAACGAGTGGCCAACCTGACATTCAGAAGTGACAATCGAGGGACGCTGTAGTTGTTACATACAACTTTGAACATAACAGTATTTATGTTGGCACTACTGGTACTATTAGTTGACATTTGTTTGATGTTGACAGTTTTGTGAATATATGACTTAAGTATTTTAAAAGTTATTTTCAGTTTATTTATCTATTGCGAGAGCTTTCCTGGGTTAATTTTGTTTTAACTGCTGCTCTGTTTTTCTTAAAATGCGCAAATGCAAGAACAATCGCAATGTATTCTGTTACATCTGTGGAAGTGCTTAAGCAAAGAACAGACTTTGTTAAAAAAGCTTAACGTTCTTATTTTAATATAAAACTTAGAGACCAGAACAAGTCATGGGTGCTAAAAGCGGTTTATCCGAATGTGATGAATACAAACCTAATAACGACTTTGCTCCACAGCAATTTTCTCAACCTGAACTTCACGATCTAGTTTGGACAAGGAGGAAACATTTTGTGTCTGGTAGTGAAAACACTTTGCATGAACCGCTTGTAGATCCCAATAAAGTGTTACTTCCACCACCACCTGTAAAATAAGGTATAATGAAGCATTTTGTAACTTCACTACAACAAAATGGGGCTTGCTTCAGGTATCTTTCAACTAAATTTCCTTTCACCATACAAGAGAAATTGAAAGCTGGGATTTTTGTTGGTCCTCAAATTTACAAACTGATGAATGACAAAGATTTTGAAGACACGATAAATAAGAGAGAAAACATGGACAGCTTTCAGATCTGTTACTGAGAATTTTCTGAGAATAAAAAAAAAACCAAACTACAAAGAAATTGTTGACACAATGTTAAGAAGCTTCAAGAAGTTAGGTTGCAGAATGAGTGTAAACGTTCACTTTCAACACTCTCACATTGACTACTTTCTAGAAAATCTAGGACATTGTAGTGAAGAGCACGGAGAACGCTTCCATCAAGACATTAAGGAGATGGAAAAGAGGTATCAGGGAAATGGAATGAAGCAATGATGTCCGACTACTGTTGGATGTTAAAGAGGAACAATAAAAACGAAGGAAAATATGCAAGGAAGTCAAATAAGAGAAATTTTGAAAATTGATGCAGTTTTTGTGTTACAGTAGTCCCAAAATTATTGGGACAATTGTTTATAATGTTTTTAAAATATCTTTTGTAAGAGAATGACCTTTGTATGTAGTGCTGTTTGAATACATTTGTGTTTTTGCTACTTAAAATCCTTAAAACAAAAGCCTCTTATTTAGTAAAATTCTGACGTCATGGACAAAAATAAAAATTATTTTCAGAATCAGCACAAAAAATTGATTCAAGAACACCTATTTCTAAGAAATCATCTCGTAAAGAATTTCAAAATAGTCTGCATTTTGAAATTTTTTACGGTGTAATAGATTTAGATTATAAAAAACGTGAAATTTACACAGAAAAAAATCTTGTGAAGATAATTGCAACAACGTTGTAGGAATGATTTTGTATTGAAAATTCACATAATTGTAGAAAGCTGTGCCACCGTAAAAGAGTAGTTTTCATTAAAATATTGGAGCAGTTTTGTTGTAGTAAAATATGCTTTAAAACCAGCGAAAATTCATAAAAAGTAGTCTAATTCTTAATAGTTAAGTAAAAGAATATGCTGTTTTGGTATTTAATAAACGTTAAATAATCCGACAAAAAAATTAAGAATATTGCTATTCAGTATTATATCGATTCAGGCAATTGTAGAAGAGCCAAACAGGTTAAATGAATTATATTATATTTCCTGCATTTCTGCATTACATTTTATAAAAATGTATGAAATAGTAAGAAAAAACCTGGGAATACAATTGCGTCATTGTATCATATGCATGCACGAAAAAAACGTTATAAGGAATCAAACAATTGTAGAGTAATTTACTACAATTTGTTTGAGAATACACGACTGGCTGCACTTGCGCAAATCTCTACTACTCGATTGTGGTTGACGGATGGTATTTCTATTAAATGCATTATCGTTGTAAAAATTTAGTCAATGATCCGTTACAAAGGTTGCTACAATAGTGTACAAATTTTACTTACACACGTTGTAAAAAATGCAACAACATTGTTCTAAGATGATTTAGTAGAAAAAAATTAAGTTTTTGTTGCTCTACTGGTGAATAACCAATACTATCTGGGTATTCGGGAAATATTTGGTTCATGCACTTAGGTAGGCTTCGATAATAAAATCGTCTGTACAGATAAGTGATGATTTATTTATAAACCCACTCATTTTCTATTATTTATTTTGAAAAAAATTGGGAAGTTTTATGTCAAAAATTACCACAATCTTGTTCTGCACATCTCGACACAAAGATTGTTGGAAAAAAAATGATACATTTATGTGAAACAATACAATAGAAACTTGACCATAACGTTGACATATTATTTGTGACAACAACATGTAATAATTAACAAGAATCTGCGGTTGGCAATTCTTTCGGAATAAAGTCTTCTGTAGTTTATCTTTTTACTACAAATTTGCCGAATGTTTAGAGGGATGATTACACACCTGCAAGCGCAGATAATAATAATAATAATAATAATAATAATAATAATAATAATAATAGTAATATGATTTTTATTGATTCTGCGAAAATAATAATTTGACTACAGAGTTACAAACAAAGTTTCGAATCAAATAGTCAGTTATCAGCGAAAGCTGCTCTTCCTAACTGGCTAAACTTAATCTAAACTATATACTAAATTAAAGTTAAAGTAAGCCTAGGAAGAGGGAAAGAAAAGTGGTGACAATAAGAAAGAAGCGAGAAAAGAAGGAAGAAACTAAGAAAGAAGTATACATAAGGCAGTCAACGTATAACGCTAAACTCACTTCACATCTACAAATTTACACACCCGTCCGCGAGACCACACCCCAGCAACCACAACCTGTCTAGAAAACAGCATCCCCGTAATAATTTTTTTAAACTAAGATGTGTACTATTCTTATGGCCGACCAGCGTTCCCTGTAAATTGCGAAAGTTGTTGGAAATACGAATAATAGTTTCCATCACAAGTAGAAATAGCACAACCAACTGGTTTCGCTCTTCACATCACACACTGAAATAAATATTAGTTCAATAAACCGGTATAATATAAATCTGTCTTTATAAGGGGACAAAAAGCAACAGCAATAAAAAATATTCTCGAGCTTTCCGGACGACAAGCCCTATATTGCGAACTCCTAACGTAATCATCTTAATGTTCATATCTCCACGGTCTCAGCGCCATATTCCTTCCGTAATATCTATTAAGCGATTTAGCTACGCTAGTGACAAACAAAATCAATTACGAGGAAATTGAATAATACCTTCCACGGATATAGCTTAGGAATTAAACCTTGGATGTTCGTTCTCGTGTCGCTAAGTGTGAAGACTAATGGGGAATAGAGAAGCTCAGTAATTCGACGAGAAAAGTAAAGGAGGTTGTAAATAGGTATAGAGCTAATCCTCACGACTTCTTTTCCTTTTAATATCAAATAGACAGACTAGGAATAAATATATCCCTGAAACGGAAGAAAGATGCAAATATGAAGTAGTCTTTGAGTTCACTTAGTATTCACATTAAAAATTTATTATTGTAGTTGTCAGAGATAAAAGCTGTGACCTATATGACCGAAGCTGGTAATATAAGAAGAATATAAGTGTTCGAAATAAAGCTGCTGATGTGTGCTGTAACATTAACGGCGCCGTTGGTAAGCCAGTACGTATAAAGTATAATATGTAACACTTAGCCAGTTAGACTGAAAAATCCAGATTGGCTCGGCTGAACATCTGTAGGATTGTATTATTTGCATAGTTAAAAAGATCTCTGTGTTAGGTATTTTATCTTTTGAATATTTTATTTGATATAATAGTATATTTACTACGTACTTAATCGGTCACTAAGTTCTGTCACAACTTTCATCATTATATTAAACAAAACAGAAAATAAAATAAGAACCTTTTATTGATAAAATAGACCAATATAGGGTTCTCAATAAGATATTAAAAAATTATTCAAAATGATCCCCTTGTTTCGTAATACAGGCGCTTAATCCGCGAGACCAGTCAACAATCGTATTACGCACCATTCCCATGTCTATCGCCGCCACTGCCTTCTTGACAGATGCTTTTAGCGAGTCCAAATTTCTATGGCGTTTAGCGCAGGCTTTCTCTTTCAAAGCTTGCCAGATTTTATAATCCAGAGCATTAAGATCGGGACTAGAAGATGGCCAATCTTCATGCTTGATAAAGTCGATGTTATTCGCCTGTAACCAACACTGAGTACCTCTGGCCTTGTGAGCAGACGCAGAGTCGTCCTGGAAGACCCAATCCTGGTTTCTGAATAAGTTCTGGCTTAGCGGTTTTACTATCTTTTCCAGGACCGTCTCCTGATAGACTTGGGCAATGGTTTTCACTCCTTTCTCACAGAAATGAACTTGTTGGTCCGAAATAACCAAACCATTACTGAGGATGGATGATGACTCCCTTGAACACGGGGAGCGACCACACCTGCTTCTTTACTATTGGAGGCATACACTCGATCATTTTGCCGATTAAATTGTTCTTCAACAGTGAAGATTTTCTCGTCTAAAAATAGGATACGGCGGTGGTCGTTGTTAGCGTACCGTTTTAATAAGACTCGGCATATTTGAAGCCTTAAACCTTTCAGACGTGCGTTGAGCAAGTGACCGCTTTTTCTTCTGAAAGCGCGAAGCTTAAGGTCTTGATTCAGGATATTTTTGATTGTGCTTTTAGTCACACTCATCTGCAACGACAATAGTTTCTGCTTTCGGAGAGGATTTCGTTTGACGCGTGCCTTGACAGCTTTAATGACAGCCGGAGTGCGAACTGATCGAGGACGGCCAGATCTTTCCTTGTCATCGACACTGCCAGTTTCACTGTATCTTTCAATGGTACGATAAACAAACCTTTTCGTAAATTCCAGTTTTTTTAGCAGATTGAAGATTGTGCTTGGCGAATGTCCGCAGCGATGTAATGCAATTATAGCAACATGATCTTCTCTTTGGCTCCATTCCATGTTTATTTATTACTCGTTCGCAACACCTTTAACGTCAAACGACTCAGAATAAATGACACAACCTCAATTAGTCGTTTGTTTTTATCAGTCGTATGCTATGCGTTTGAATTTTTAGAAAAACTTTTGTGACAGAACTTAGTGACCGATTAAGTATATTAATCTCTTTAAATATCTAGATCTCTAAATAGCTTCGTTCTGATAGACTCTGTGGTGTAGTTGGTAGCGCGCTTGTCCCTTTGCTGGAGTTGCAGGTTCGAACCTTACCGGAATATAATTTTATTTTATTAATTAATTTTAATTACGTTCGACAAACCAAGAAAAGCGATTTTTTACTACTTACCGACGGTAGCCAATATACCAATTAATTTCACGAAGTGCTGAAAATGTAAAATTTATTTCTAATATAACGTTTCCTATTTGGAAACTGTAGTGGGAATGAATGTAGATTTATGTACATGAAGTGGTATTTGTACAAATAAGGTTTTTTGTATCAGATTTTTTATACCGATTTTCCAGAAATTTTTTCAAAATTGTGCATGCTTGTAAATTATCGGCCTGACAGCCTTATACTGATTCGTGCGTGTTCATTCCATTGCTGCATTACAGTTACACATGTGCGAGGCGTACACTATACATATTACGGTTCGAAGAGCAGTAGCTTTTAGTAGCCAGCCAGACAACTTGATTAGTGCATGAAAGTGTCTCGGGTAATGAAAATTCAGTACCGCGCGGTCATAAAATTTTTAATAGAAGAAGGGCATACGATTAATCACATTAAACAACATTTATACGGCGTTTATGGTGATTTATCTCCTTCATATTCCACGGTAAAAAAGTGAGCAAAATGTCTCCGTTTGGAGCAAGAATCCTTTGAAGGTGATGAGCGCCCCGGTCGGACAATTGAACTGATAACGCCTCGGAACATTTCAATTATTGAAGAAATGGTATTAGCAGATCGCCGTTTGAAAGTCAAGGAATTAGCAGTGATGACTAACGTTTCTGGAACAAGTATTCGTAGAATTTTCCATAACCATTTGGATATGAATAAGATTAGTGCAAGATGGGTACTGCATCTTCTTTCTGCTCTCCAACGTGAACATCGGGTTGAATGTGCGCGCTCGTTTTTAAACATGTGAGGAGACGACCCGAGACCGATTTTAGAGTCCATTGTCACAAGAGATGAAACAATGGTTCTGTATTATAATCCCCTATCTAAAAAGGAATCGATGGAATGGCGACGACCCGATGAACCTCGTCCCAGAAAGGCGAAAGTGGTTCAATCAACGAAAACGGTGATGGCCACAATATTCTGGGATTGTGGGGGTATTTTATTGACTGACTTTAAAGAGCGGAATGCATTTGCCAATAGCACTATGCGTCTTTGCTGCATAAATTGAGGAAAAAACGTCGAAGAAATGGGTAGCAAGTCCGTTAGAAACATGACCCCTACAGCATTAAAATAACTAATTTAAGAGGCTTTACGTGTTTACTAACAATAACCGAAGTTATCAGCTATCTGAACTTGCTGTCACGACCAATATATGCTAGCTCTATGCTATATTCGCATCGCATTTAGGGAATTCATTGTTACAAAGGATTAGACAGGATAAAAGTACCGTGATTAACATGGTTTTGTTATCATGTATAGACACATCCTACACACTAACCATTAATTAGCAATTCTTGTTTTACTCTGTTCCCCTGTCAGCGTTGTGATTCCACTGATAAACAATTTGGCAGTGTCCATGTCTTTGTTACATCGATAAAGACCAAATACGTTTTCACAGATTGCAAATTTTCCATTTTTGTTGATTAATTTGTAATTAAAAACATTTTTTTTAGTATTTCTAAATATATCAGTTACTATACGTATTGTAATGTTGTATTTGAAAATTTGTGGATAACATATTTTTTTAAATAGATTTTGTGTAAATTTAGGAGTATTGTTTTGATACTCCTTCGGCTGTTTATTAGAAACGAATAAAAATGACGTAAAGGAGTGCATTAGCGTAAGAAAAAACTAACCGTCAAATCTGAAGTTTGCCGTGCTTCCTCTATTTTAATGCGATACATATAAATCCGGCGCTCTTTAAAATTATGCAAAATGGAACTTTAAATAACGCACTATTCGGGAATAAAACTGCCTTTAAACAAAACTCACTTTCTGCAACAGCTAACGCCGAGCTCCTCGTCTGAGTTAGTGTTCCTTTTACATGTCAAACTTTAACACTCCTACGACGCTGCATCATTACTTTCTACAATTGTTTTTGAAGTTTTATGTTATGATTACTGCCGAGTGCTGATAAACATATCATTTAACGTTTCTGTATAATTCCGGGCATTACAAAAACATTATTAGTATTAATAGATAAATTTAGGTTATGTTATGACAAAGCAAATCACTGGTGTCAGTTTTCAAATAAGTGCGAAATATTGCAAATGACACAATATTGCACCAATTCTTACGTTAATTTCGCACTACCCGATGTGAAAATTTATAAAGAAAGCAAAGTTTATTGATGCATGTGAGTTAGCGTTGTTAAAAATTATTGAAAATCGATTATTCCATTGTCGAGTTTTGTTTTTGGATGAAACTAGTTTTATAACTGGATCTTCTTAAAACTGTAGATTCTGTGAAGATGAAGACTTTACATTTTAGAATGTCAAAAACCAACGGTCTAAAAAGTGAATGTACAGTATGGAATCTTATTGAACCGAATTATTGGTTCTTTTTTTCGGAAATAATTTAAATTCAAACTGTTGTTTAGATATATTGCAACATTTTATTGTATCGTTATTAAGGGAGATTAATATGGAAGAAATTTACATTCAATATGATAGATGTATTACTACTAATTTGATTAAAAACTGGCTTGAATATTTTCATAAAAAAATTGATTGGGTGTTTTGAACGAATGCATTGACTGACTGACCCAATTTGTTTGTTAATGTTGGATCTTTTCTTTGAGGATATGTTAAAGAAAAGCTATGGGAAAAAATAAGGTTTAGAGGAGGAAAATGCGTAAATGTGTAAATTTGAAATTATTGTATAACTCGTTTAGTAAGAATTTCAAACACTTTGTTTCTCAAATTTAAGTATAACAGAAATGATACTGCATTTATCATTATGTTATTTCTAGAACTAAGAAAGTGAGCAAAAAATGTATAAAGAATCATATTTTTTATGAAATACAAAATAAAAAAGTCTGCTATATATACACTATTGGCCATAATTGTTTACCGAGTTAGATTTTCGCTTGAATTTTAGAAAATTATTTATTTATTGTTATTCAGGGGATGTAGTTATTTACCTACAAGTAAAAGAAAGATATCACATTAAATAATTCCACAAAAGACTGCTCTGATACTTCAAATCCAATTAACCTTCACTAATAAATATTTAATGTAGTCCAGATAAAGATGACAATTCCCTATTTACTCGAACTAGAATTATTAATTTAGATTTAGTGGTTTTTGTTCTTTTAAACAGTGAATATCCTTAATAAAATTATTTAAAATTAGTATTAAAATTCCGAAAACAGACAGTTGTCTTTAGAAATCCACACAATGATTGTTGCTTTACATAATATTGGCCGAAATAACAGAGATATCGCAAGAAAATTGAAATTGAGTAGTCAAGTTGACAGAAGACTAAGTGTTGACTATAACATTAAAAAATATCAAGAGACTGGCACATTATTGAATAGACAACGAACAAGACGACGGAAAGTGACAACACCAGCAGAAGATCGTCGAATAATTATGACGAGTAAACGGAAAAGACGAAAAACTGCACCTGAAATAATGTTAAAAGGAGGTTAAGAGAGGGTGGTTTATTTGGCTGAATAGCGTTGCATAAACCACTGTTACGCAAGCAAAATAAAATAAAACGGCTGCAATGGGCTAGAGAACATCAACATTGAACAGTTGATGAATGGATGATGGAAAATATTTTATAGACCAAGGAGTCGAAATTGGAACTTCGATTCCAAGAGGAGAACGTTCGTTCGAGGGTCGAAAGAGAACGACCAGCAAAATTCAGCAGATTCATGTGTAGTGCCTACAGTCAAGCATGGTGGCGGATTGATAATGGCTTGGGGTTATTTTGGCAAGTCTCCTACGGATGGAACTTTAAGAAAAGAGCGCTACCGGGAAATTTTGGAAACATATTCTATACCATCTGGAATGAGAATAATCGGTGACTATTTTAAGAAGCCTGGCTTAAAATAGCACCCGCTATTCTAACAAAATTGATAGAAAGGATGCCGCAAGTGTGTGCCATAATTATTAATAGTCGAGGTGGACATTTCAATGAAACGAAGATTTAATTTTGTTTGTGACAAATAAATTTTATAATTGAATAATGACTATCAATTTCTTTGTTTTAAGAGTATTTTATTAAGTACAAAACTACAATTTATTTTTTAGTTAACACTTCCTTTATTTACGCGTATTTCTTTGAGTGGGCAAATAATTATAACCAGTAGTGTATATATTTTTAAATTTTTAATATTTTTAATCCAGAACTTTCCAACAAATTGCAGATTATCTTTCTGTCGTGTATTTAATTCAAAGTTATTCAACTGCTTTGAACGCAGTACATAACTTTATAAACTACATTAATCGTCTTCAGCTATGTTCAGTGTACCGTCATCAGTATTTGCTACAAAAACGTTGTGGTATTGTGTATAATTCATTGTAAATGTGCGTTTTTGTGAAAAAAACACGTTTAATCTATCCGACCCGTTTACCACAATTCGTTTCGATTGATTCGTCGTATTTTGGAGTATTTCGAATGAATTAATCGTGTGTTCAGATAAACCAAATTTGCCTGGCGAGATTACTGGAACGGAACAGGTAAAATGCACGAAAAAATCGTATCGCTTCCGCTACATGAACCTAACGGAATTTAACGTTGATTATTTTATAATTACTGCGCAATTAACTTCAAATTTAGTGGAACAGGATGTAGCGAAAAATTAAAAAAAAAGATAATAAAACAGCACGTGAAATAGAAATTTGGGAATATAAATTTAAATTCTCCCAGTTTGAATTTAAGCTGTGTCTGTACACTGCGCCGGAAAATCATTGAATAAATTCATTTAATTTGAAGCAATTCTCTGACCGGCCAATTATTTTTTTTTATAATAAACGTTTTTGCATCAATTTTAAATTTCCGCCACCGCTGGTTTTCAAGTAAGGACATTATTTCCCGAGCTTTTTTTATCTTGATAGACCGTCTAATTGTCTAAATGGTACGACCAACATTTCAATACCTCACATAACAAAATTTTGGAATAAAAGTAATTTAAAGAATGGAAAACATAAATTTGCTTAATACCAAAAAGCAAAGATAAATGCTGTTATTCAAGAAATGTTCAAAATGCCATCCACAGGCCTCTTGACAATAAACAAATCTATGGACACATTCATTTTGTACATTGCAAATGACGTCAGGATTAATTCGACTTGCTTCATACTTAATGCTATTTTTAAATCTTCCAGATTTTGTGGTCTATCAACATAGATTTTTGATTTTAAGGCGTAAGATTTCGGGATCTGGGGGCCACTCTATTGGTCCTCGCCTACCGGTCCACCTCCCAGGAAAGCAGTCGTTTAGAAACTCGCGAACAGGACGTGCAAAATTCATCCTGCTGAAACCAAATGTCGCCATTTGGTAAGTCAAGATTATCTTAATTTGGAAAAATTTCTGCAAGAGCAAGTACAGGTGCATCCCTCTAAAAATTCAGATATCACTAACTTGAGGGTTTCGAGGAAGGAAGGACCAGTGATTCAATTGTCAATTATTCCTGTCCACACATTAACTTTGCAAGGATGTTGAGTATGTGCTTCAGTAATCCATTGAGGATTCTGTCTACTCCAGTACCTGCAATTTTGTCGATTTACTGTTCCATTTAGGCATAATGTGGCATCATTCGAAAAGAGAACTTAGCGAATGAAGCGTGAATTACGGTTGCATAAATACTGTATTATATCACAGAATTGCATTCGGCGATCAGAGTCATCTTCATTAAGTTCTTGTACTAGTTCTATTTTTCTGTTTTTAATACACGTAATACTAATCGTTGAGAAACTTCATTGTCTGTTGCAGTTCATTTGTCTGTTGCGAAATACACCATCCTCACCCACACCTGATAAAATATAAGTCTCACATTTTCATGCCCAACTTCTCTAAGTTTTCTCTTGATTTTACTGTGAGTCGGCTGATATTTCTATCTGGATATTTCGGATTAGGCCTCTTGCTCAGTTCTGGCTTTATTGCCGTATCCAACAAGAATTAAAATGTCTTTTTACTGAGTTTCACTTAAATGATCCATGGTTAGTTAATCTCCAAAATTGTTCTCATTAAGAATAACGAGTATTTGGCGTATGACTGTATAAAGCTGATCGTTCTGTATTTTTGATCGATACCTTTTTGATCTGTAAAAGCCTATCTTTACTTTCTGCTAGGCTTTTTGTTAGTACTAAAATTTATGAACAGGTGGAAAGCATTTCGAAAATTTGATGAAAAGGAAATAATCATTTAATTTTTTGAGTAACAGCATTCATCTTTGCTTTTTGTTGTTAATAGAATTTGGGTTTTCCACTCCTTTAAATGACTTTTAGTCGAAAATTTGGTTATATGACGTATTAGAATTTTGACACCATTTAGACAATTAAATGATCTATCAAAATGAAATGCAAAAATTTTTATTTAAAAAAAAATAAAATTAACCTGTACGAGCATTTCTTAGAAAAACAAATTGCTTCAATTTTAATGAATTTATTCAATAACTTTGCCGCGCAATAATGTAACTATGCACGGTAAAAATGTTCTCTGTAAACGGAACAAGAGGAATAAGGAACAGCGAACAAGAATCACCCTATTCACAATTATTCATGATATTGTCATTGTTATTGTAGGGAAGCAATTCGCCTGATGATAAAACAGTTTAATTAAGTTGAAATTTTGTAAATCAATACATTTCAATAGGTACACGTGCTCGGGTACTGCTACATTCTTCCGTTTCTCGGGGACTGTTTCGACGTCTCCAAAAGCAGGCTACCTTTGAACCTCGTCGCGCTCTGTTCAGCTGATGATTCTCTATAAACAAGTGGCTTTTCTTATAGCAATAAAGGTCTTGTATCTACAGTTTGTCATAATAACCACCTTTATTGGTACCTTGAATTTCTTGGTTATCATTTTGAAAGCATCTTAGTAGTAATGCGTTTTTATGTGTTTATTTAAATGATGTTTATAAAGATAATGTCATCTTAAAAGAATCCATTATCTGCGAACATTAGTTCTCTAAGCAGTTTTTATCTAAGAATGTTATGAATTGAACGAGTGTTGAGCAAAAAATATCTTATTTCTTTTAACCTTTTTAACTCCGTTAAAAGTTTGGAACATCTTGGATTTTGGAAAAATTATTTCCCATTTCGTTATACTCTGTCTCATTGCTGATATAATAAGCACTAGCCACATCAGACCAGAATATTGATTGACTAGGCAACACATTAACTTATTTCAGTTTTCAGTAAGATACGATGTCCGAAGAACGGAAAAGTATGCATACAAAGGAAAAGGTGAGAATTTTTGGGAGATATGATTATTAAATTAGTGAAGGTACGTTTGATGGATACAAGATCTGAAGCATTAATACAGGGGTGAAATAAAGAGATTAACTTTCTCTAGCACTCTTCAACTTGGTCGTAGAAAGTATAATGAGAAGAGCAAAAATACGAAACTCAAACACCATAACAAATGAATTCCAAGTAATATTATACGGGCATGATCTAACAATAATAACAAAAAGCAAAGAATAAAACAATAAGAAGATTAGACTCAGATTCAAGAAAACAACTACTCTTTAACTAGTTAGGAGTTACAGTAAGTAAGAGGGGAAAAGAAAGAGTAAAAGAAAGGATATTGAAGCGTACGGAAACAAGGTACTGCTTAAAAACAAGAAAATAAATAAGAAACCAAAATTGAAATCTGCAAAACCCTAATAAGACCAACGATTACCTACGCGTTAGAAACTAGAACTTTGACAAATAAGGAAGAAAGTGAATTGAAAATTCTAGGAAGGAAAATTGTGAGTACGATCTTTGGTTCAAGGATAACCATAAACTGACAAAGAAGAGCAAACACGAACATGGAAATTGAACAAGAATTGGAAGGAGAAAATGTAGTTACATGAAGCAAAATGACTTGAACGGATGAGACATGTAATGAGACTCCCGCTAGAACCAAGGAGCGGAGGAAGATCCGAAAAAAAGGTGGAAAGACTATGTTGAGAATGACATAGTGGAGGGAAATTATCAATACAATTGAGAAACACCCAATGCTTTAAAACCAGACAAAGATCCACCGCAAAACTGTACCCAAAAAGATGTTGCAAAATATTTGCCACAACCTAAAGGGATTGGGCAGCGTTGTTGATGATAAAAGGCCCGTTTAAATATTACCCCCAGACATTTAGGGAAGATAGAGGAATACAAAATTAAGAGCTTCTATTACAAACGGCTTTTTTTTTGTAAAACTGCCTTACTTCCCAATTCAATGGTTGAATTGTACTACTGAAGCATTAGATATTTTAATAAAATTGCATATTCTTTTTTTACTAAACTAATCATAAAAGTGTCTATGGGATTCCAAACTAACATAATCCAAGCAGAGATTTTTGCTTTAAACTTGTCCATCAGAGGGAACGTCGTGAAAGGGATGCAGAGTGTAATCGTACATTTTCGTAAATAGTCAGGTTCTCAAAACCTATACATGTATACAAATCTGACCTGATACATGGGTGTATACAAAATCTAAAGCAGTTGGGACTTAAAAGCCACATAACGTTACGGTGTGCCCCAAGTCACCAAGGTATTGAGGGAAACGAAAATGCCAATAATCTGACCAAAGAAGCAGCGAATATGACTTTAATTGATCCAAACCCTTATTGTGGTGTACAGAAGAGCCACCTAAAACGGGTAATTAGGAAATGGGAGTAAAATCAAAGAACTTCGCACTGGCAAAACATAGCACGATGATATCAGGCAAATCAGTCTTGCTAAATACAATGTTATCTTAAGTCATGCGGCCCTAAAATACCACTTATATAAACTAATAGAAAGCTGAAGATCAACTCTGTTGCATAGCCATGAGGAAACAAGGGAACACATTCTATGAAAGTGGGTTGCCATTACTCATAAATGATACCAATATTTCAGCAGATTATTCCTAACATCTACTGAATTGGAGGATGAAGGTACTCTTACAGTAGATCTATTACGCTCGCAGTCATTAAAGGTATGAGCACCATTGTTCGGTTCAGTAATAATAATAGTAGTAAAATTCTAAACTAACAGAAACACCAACTGATAGAAAATAACTTTTATTCATTCTAATTCAGGGTAAATACTTAATGTTATAAATTTGTGGTGAATATAATAAATTTAATTGAAACATAGAAACTAAACAGTTTTAAAGTTTTTAAGAATGGCACTTTAGTAAAAGCGAGGTTCTGTAATCTTCTTGATTTATGTGATATTGTACGAGGGTAGTCTGAAAAGTTTCAAGTCTCAACATAAAGATGGCGTTACTCATCAAAAATATTCCGGTAATATAATTGCGCATGCGATGAAAGATACTATTGAAAATTTCAGCCATGTTATACACTCAGATTTGGGCTTGAAAAAGCTTATCGGGCGTTGGGTGCCGCGTTTGTTCATTCAGGACCAAACACGCATTCGAATGAATATTTCCAAAGCCCTGTTGAAGCAGCTTAAGCAAAATAAGTCGCAATTTGGGCGTCGATTAATAACTGCAATTGAAGATTTTGGGTTGGAATTGATAGACCATCCACTCCATTCACCACATCTAGCCCCCAGAAACTTTTTCTGTTTCCTAGACTCAAAGCTTCGCTCGGGGGATGGAGATTTTCATCGAATGAGGAGGCCATCACATTGGTAAACGCCTGTTTTGCATTAAGGGGTTGGAAACATCGCTGGGAAAAGTGTATAGACCTACAAGGAGACTATGTTGAGAAATAAAATTGAATGTTGCTGCGTTAGGTTGGAAACTTTTCGGACTACACTCGTAATAAACAAGTCACGAGGTGCAGACTACAAACTCGAACACCATTTAACCCCAAAGCAAGACATTTTTTTTGTACATTGGTGTCAAAAGCTTGCTGAAAATACCGTTCTGAATAGGATTGTTGATTTATTCTTTTGCTTCAGGGCGATCGTTGCTAACGGAACCGATGGTAAAGCGCTTCTTTCAAATTTTTATATCTTGAAGTTTCCGATCTCTTTTTTATCTTCTTCACGTAGATGTTTTCTAAGTCGATAAATACGGTTTGGACTTCGAGCACTAAAGCGGACAACGACACTCCAAACGAAAGGAATCCTGGATAAAATTGTACGAGTTCAACCCTATGCAGAACTTAGAAGAAATACATATATTCTTCCATAATTAGCTTTTACCTTTACATATACATTTAAATGTCTAAAAATACGACGGAAACAACAAACTTGGGGTGAAGCGAAACTTTCATCATTATTAAAACGTTTTCGTTAAGTCGTCTAAAAATAGAATTCCCGGATTTTTCCAGTTTTTGCCGCACAAGAGAGCAGCGGTAAATGGGAGTTTCATCACAACGTAATTTCCTTTCTTGTACAAAGTCATTTTTCGATTTTGAGTAATTGTTTGTGAACAAAATTTGTTATTAGGCACATTTCAATTCATCCCGAAAACCATATCATTGCAAAAGTATACTTGTACACAACAACCTAACATTTTAGATACATGTGTATTATATGTTAATTATATCTATGTAAATATTATGATCTATTATTACTCCGCAGGATATTCTGAATTTCATAGATTAACACTAATAGTCAATTAATTAACTACGTCAATGCATCGTATATCTTGGGTATCAGGTTACTGACGTGTGTAAACTACTCTCTCTGACAGTGTAAGGATTATAGCAACATGCAATTTTAATGAAATGCGTTTGTTCCTAATCTCATGTGCATAATAACATTTTTCTCAAGATATGTTATGAAACTTTGTCGTGTTGCTTGTCGGATTTTTGTTTTTAAATGAACAGTACGTCGAAGATCGATTTCCTACTTTCCTACTTCCGGTTACGTAAGTCAATCGTTGCTGTTCTGATTGGAGGGACGTAAGCTTTACGGCTTATTTACTTTGGTTGACCTTGACAGAGGGATATAATGGAATTTTACTTCCCTAGGGACGTAAAGCAATAATTAAAGCTGGCCACGAGCGGTACCGCGCAGTAGCGTAGAGTCGACCAGGCCTCGCGTTCCATTAGAGTTATTCTGCTAATAGAGATGTTTGCTACCGCAAATAATTTCGCTCATCTTTTAAATAAAAATTAAATAACACGTGCTCAAACACTTACCATTTTAAGAGTCCTCCGTGAAATCACAAAGTGAATAATGTCTGTTAAATATCTACAACATTAGATATGTTTCAACTGTTGTTTCGGCAAAACTAGTACGGCATGAGGAAAGAATGCGTTTATATGCAGAGAACGAACGTTCTACATCTAGTGACGTAATATTTGCGTAAGTAAAATAATCTTTCAAATAACTTAACGATTCTGTTGACGCACCTTCACAAATGTGTCTTAATGTGCCAAAATCAGAATTTTTCTCAAAAACTCTTTCAAATTTTTCTAGAACAGAAACATTTTTTGCGTCTTTAATCGCGCATAGCTGTGCGTGAACATGTTGCACTATTTGTAGAGATTCTTCTAACGGCACCGCGGGATTTTGTAATTTTTCTATTGCATCTGCTAGCCCGAAGTAATTGTCGTGAATGATTTTTAAATCCATTTTAACCTGACTATCTTGAAATTTCGACTGGCTTTTCTGGATAGCGGCAGCTTCCTTTGTATCGAATTGTAAAACCACGTTCTTAATATTGTCAAAATATTTATGATAATAAAACGCGGCCTGCAACCATGTTCCCCAACGAGTTAGAATAGGTTCTGGTGGCTCTGGTATACGGGGGCACAGTCTGTGAAATTCGCGAATACGTTTCGGTGATTTGACAAATACTGCTTTGGTATGCGCTATTAAAGCGTCTACCTCAGGATAACATTTTCTGATACTATCCGCCACAAGATTGAGAGCATGCGTTTTACACGTAATGTGTAACAAATTAGCAGAATGCTTTTTAAGAGACCGGCCTACAGAAAGCATGTTTGCAGCACCATCACTCACTAACATCAAGAGTTGGTTTGTTGAAAGTTCAAACTTGTCCAATGTATTTAAGACTATCTTTGAAATTACTTCGGCAGTACACTGTTGTATTCGTTTGGAGACTAATAGAATTGAAGGTGCCGATTGATGAGGTTCCAATTTGCGTGCCATTACATTAAGAACAAAATGTTTCTTCCGATCTATTGTTTCGTTGACACAACCACAATTTTTGATCTTTCAACTCCGATTTTATTTTTTGTTCAATATGTTCGCGCGCAGATGGCACAATTTTTCGTAACGGTAATTTGCACTCCGAATAGTTATTCCAAAAGCAGATAAATGGTTCCTTGTCTAGTAAATTAAACGGTATATTACATGCGATAAACGTAACGCATAAATTAAATATACATTTTTCATTGTCTCGTGCGCAATTTCTTTTTGAGACATGCTTTTCACTATTTACGTATCGTAGACATTGTTGTTCTGGACCAACACATTAACGGGATTTTACAGATTACACATTTAATTTTAGCACCTTCATATATTAAGTCTGGAATTTCTGCAATAAATTTTCGAAGTTTGTCCGACCGCGGTCGTTTTGCTGACGAAATCATAATTTTTCTAGGACAGATAAACAATTGCGCAAATGACTGGCAGCGAAAATGTCCGTACTGCTCCGCAGACGGAGTAATACTACCGTTCCTCTCGGTCCGACCTGATTCTACGCCGATGCGCGGTACCGCTCGTGGCCAGCGTTAGTAATAATACATTACATGTAAAGCGTTCTTTGGCGTACACTGGTTATCTTACCAAACGTTACTGAATAATTTTTCGTGTAAAACAATGATGTCAAAAGTAAAACAATTTAACTTTGTTAAGGTAAACATCTAACCGTGGTTTGCAGCACGAAATTGTACTTTGGTTTGCTATCTGCATCTTCGTTTACTAGTTTCTATCTCTTGTTTTTTTTGTTTGTTTGGATTTTCGGTTAATCCTAAATACATTACATTTTATTTTCTTCTAAAGTCCGTTGCTAATGATGAGCGATACTGTAATATATATTTTGTTTAATATATATTACAGTATGGTCATCCGCAGCGAGCTGGCTTAAGGGATTAACAAAAAAACAAAAAAAAAATGGACAAACTAACCTAGAACTTTAAATTAGTAGTTTAAAAATGCTTCAAATGGATGAAAAGCTAAGCTTGAAATGAACGGCACTTTAATAGAACTCGCAGATAATCCTAAAATAATTGAAAATTTAAGAGCTGATAAGTTAAAACTATAACTGCTATTAATTCCCTATTCAGTGCCCCCTGGAAGCATTAATTGTAATCTATTTGATTACAGATGACAACTTTGCTCTACGACTTTTTGAGTTTGGATTGGAACATGGTAAATTAGAACAGTGCCGGAAAAAAAGAAAAATCTTGTAATAGAACAGGAAAATAATGAAAATGATCATCTGATAGACGAGAATTAAACTATAATTGAAATTGATGACAATTTACATGAACATACATATACACTACCGTTCATGGAAGTTCGGGCAAGCACAAAAATGTACGGAAGTCAAAGAAATATAAATGGCCATATATTTAATACTTACATGATTTTACATATTTTCAAACACAAATTCATTAAAAAGAAAAGGTTAATGTAATACAAATAATTTAAATCAAATTTTCATCGAAAAATCCACCTTTTGCCTTTAAGACTTATGCCACTATTCTAGGCATCCGATTCACTAATTTTGCTAATGTTTCATCGGGCAAGCTTGTCCATACCTCCTGGAGAATGGTCTACAAATGTTCTTTCGACTTTGCACACTTTTTCCTAACACATCGGTCTAATTCTTCCCATAACAACTCTATCGGGTTAAAATCGGGGGACTGTGGCGGCCATTCCATAATTTTTAGGGTTCTCTCATTTTCTTCTTGCTGCAGGTAATCTGTGCACAATTTAGATTTATGTTTGGGGTCATTGTCCTGCATAAATTCAAATCCACGACCAATTAATCGGACTCCTGACGGTATGGCATTTTCCTCCAGGATTTTCCGATATTCTTCTTTTTTCATTCTGCCCTCAATTTTGAGCAAGTCCCCTGTTCCGATTAAGGAAAAACAACCCCAAACCATTACAGATCCGCTTCCATGCTTCACCGTAGGAGCTATACACTCCCGTAATATTCTTTCCCCTCTTGATCTGCGTACGAAAATTCTCCGTCTATTTCCAAAAACCTCAAACTTGGATTCGTCAGTCCACAAAACGTTTTTAAAATTGTCCGCTGTCCAATCTCTATGCGCTTGTGCCCATTTCAGTCGTTTCAGCCTATTTCCTCTTGGGAGTAACGGTTTTCGACAAGCCACTCGCCCATGCAACCGAGCCTCTTTCAGCCAACGTTTCACAGTACTCACAAAAACTTTGGAATCTCGCTCATTATTGAATTCTGCAGCAATTTCTGATGCTGTTAGTCTTCTATTGCACTTACTAATTATTTTTATTCGTAAATCTTCCGCAGGAATCGTTTTTCTTGAAGGTCTTGGCCGATTACGATTTTGCACGTCACCGGTTGTCTTAAATCGAACTATTGTATCATGAACTCTAGATTTTTTTATTTTTAATTTATCCGCAACCCGTCTTTCTGCGTACCCTTCCTGATACAAGGTAATAATGGCAGATCGTTTTGAAACAGCTAGAGGCTTTCCACGGGGCATTTCAAGCAGTCAAACCGAAATTATTTTATTTTTCACTTGCACAACCACACAATAACAATCTCTTCAGAACTACTGCGTTTATAGATGTTATAATACTTTATAAAGGGTATACGAATATTTCCAGGTAATACGAGGGAATCAGCTAACCCTCCTATGGATTATAAAGCTTTATTGTCACTGTAATTATTGGGGATTTCCAACATAATTATATATTTTATGATAACGGTCTTATAATAGACAAATACTACCTGGAAATTGGTAAAAGGCTTCCAGAAAAGGTTAGTTTTAATCATTCCTCACAGAAATGTATATTATATAATTTTAAAATTTATTCCTAAACAGTTAATATAATTTGTCAGCTTGCCCAAACTTCCATGAACGGTATTGTAGGTCTCAAAATGTTTGTGAAGTTTTCCCTCATATGGACCTCTAAGGGTAAATGTACGGAAAAAGACTATAAAGTTACTAATTTATTGCTTAAACTTCGTGGATCTCATCAATATAAGAATTTGTTTGATAGTCGTAAAACTTCTAAAGCACAACTGCGGACAAAAATTGCAAAATTGAGGAAAGCGGGGCCGTCAAAAATTCCAAAACCTTTAACGAAAATTTACAGTGCGGTTCTAAAGCCCCCCCATGCTAACTTTTGAAGGACAGAAGCTAGCATTTTTAGAAAAATAGGTCGATTTCTATTTTTTGTGATGTAACTTTTGCTGTTATCAGCTTTTCAGTTGTATTTCCGGTGTCACCGGAAGTGACGTCAATTTTCTCTTTTTAAATAGAACAGCCTGTATATTTTTACATTTTTGGAAAGATAATTGAAAGGCGAATCCAACGATACCACATCTGTTATTCTTTAGCTAAAGAAATATGACGATATGTAGCAATATAGGTTTTGGTAATCCGTTTTTGCTGTTACGCAAAGTTGGCTAGGAAAGAGCACCAAATTGTTTCTTATGACGCCAAACTGATCTAAAGAGCTCGCTGCTAAACAAAGTAATCATAGCAATTGCCTGTCAAATCTCAATTCCAAAAACGTAAATTATTCTTGTTATTTATTGTTGAAATTTTTCTCTTCTAAAGTGTAATTGAATTTTCTTGTTCTTTTTTGACTTTAAATAATGTAGTAGTATGTAATATGTGCCGTGCTGACGTTTGCCTTTGCTCGTTAATTTTGACGTTAGAAATGTGACAAATAAGAATCCGCATGAAGTGGCAAATTACAATATTGATAATCAATCCGACATTTTTGTATATTTCTCACTTATTTCACCTATATACATATAGATAATAGCGATGTTTATTTTAGTTTTAGAGAAAACAGTTCCATAAATTTGTGCCCCCCTTTTAAATAGTGGCATCGTAATTTAAGGACAGAATAAAATAATCCGGGGCTTAAATAGTATGGTGCAACTACGCACAATAATAAGAATTACTTAAATTAAAGTAAAATTTAATTTTGGTTCGATATATGACCGATCGGTGAGATTGGCCTTAAGTACTTTTGCGAACTCGGAAACAACATCCTCGACCGTAAAATTGCATTCACGCCTTTTGTGATATAAATAACTGTTACTTAAATTTGTTTATTAATTATTTGATATCAATTGTAAATTACATAAAAATATCTTGGAAATCAGTCTCGGTGAAATAACCATAAAATTTGCAATGAGGGAAGTTGAATGAGGTAAATCTAAATGTCAATCATTCATCCTGCAGCGCTGCAGTTTGCATTTGCATGCAATGGAACCCGTACAGATGAGTAGAGTAACCTAAACTTGCGGACTTGCATAGGCGTCGGTATTACGGGTTAATATAAGAATACGAAAAATTCATAAATAAACTAAACCGGTAGAGAAGCAGGCATGTAGTGTCGACCTTGAATATAAATCATGTTAAACCGCGCTGAGAGAGATTTCGTTTTAGTACCAGTTGAGCTGTTGCAGAGATTAGTCGAACGGTTAAGGTTATGTACTTACGTGTCGCTTTTGAAAATATAGCTGGTGTTTTTTGTGTGTTGTAGTATTATACCAAGTACATAATTAGTGTATCGTTTCATATAGAACTAATATTTACATACCTAAGAAAACAATGCCTCGTAATAGATTTGCTACTAATGTACATAAGTATGTGTCACTTTTTCCCCATTTAAAATATGACGGTAGTGCAGTTTTTTGCTTAATATGCAATGTTCGTTTGGCTGCATTGGACAGAACTGATTGCCAGAGGCATGTCAATGGTATTAAGCATATGAGAAATGCAAGAACTGAAATACCTTATACACTATTCCTCATACATTTATTAATTATGTTTACCTCTTGTAATATTCCGTTCTCATTGGCGAGAAAAGCAGCTTTTAAAACGTTTTGGCGACAATACGTTCCAAAGTACCCATTACCCTCACAAACACAATTACAGAATCATTTGCCGCGAATGAAAGAGATGCTAGAAAATGTGTGTAAACGTGATTTGTGTTCCAAAAAAATATGGATTACCGTGGATGAGACGACCGATATAAAGAAAAACAGTATTGTGAATGTAATAGCTCGCGTTTTATCTAGCGAGAACACAGCATCTCGATATTTGTTAGCTTGCAAACGTGTTCAACAATGTACCGCGGAAAATATTCAAAAAGTGATAATGAACGCTTTGAAAAAATTTAAAATTGCCCAAGATCAAGTTGTGATGATTGTGACAGACAGTGCAGCAACGATATTAAGTGTTGGGCGATCCTTAAAACATATATTTCCTAACTTAATACATATAACTTGCGTGCTGCATGCTTTGCATTTAGTTGGTGAAGTTGTTCGACAACATTACGGAAACGTTGATCGGATGATTGGAAGTACTAAAGCAGTGTTTCGTAAATCTCCTAAACGTTTAAAAGAATTTCGTAAATTTTGTCCAGGTATTCCAGAACCTCCTGAACCAATTTTAACGCGATGGGGTACTTGGCTAACAGCAGCTTCTTACTATTTGATCCATTTTCAACAAATTCATTCAGTTATAATGCGATTTAATCGGAATGAATCCAAAGCAATTAGAGAAAGTCAAAGAGAATTTCAAATTCCTCAACTTTTAGAAGATTTAACAACAATATGTACCAATTATACAGTATTACTAGATGCCATTAGAGAACTACAATGTACTGAATTGTCATTGCAGGAATCATTAGACATAGTGGAGAGTGTAAGAAATAAATTACACACATTAAATGATACGCCAGGATTATGCGCTAGTCAAAAGTTGGCAGATGTTTTAAGGAAAAATCCCGATTTTAATACTTTAGAGGCCGTTTATAATAAGTGTAAGAATAGTGAACTTTTAAGTGATTTTGAAAAACAGTTTCTACATGCAAATGTAACTTCCTTAGATGTGGAGAGATCGTTTTCTATGTATAAGAATATTTTTTCTTGTCGACGCACAAGGTTTAAAGAAGTAACTGTGGAAACATATGCAATGATGCAAGTTTACAGTAGTTCACATCCTGATGCCTCTAATTTGTTGAATAATTAGCAAGTAAGTTTATTTTATTTAGATTTCATTTATATAACGTAATACCGACGCCTATGCGAGTCCGCAAGTTTTGATTACTCTACAGATGAGTTCCGAAGCTTCCAGCCAAAATGGAGTAGACGAATTTGTTGAAGTGAATTTTTAAAAACATTCATAGATGTTATTGATTTATAAAATGGGAAATTTAATAAATCAATAATAATTTTGAATTTTGCCTGAATTCATAGATTTTTACAATTAAGTGTATTTAATGCTTCCGCCATACGAGTTACATTAATTGCACATGTTTATTTATAATTTATTTTACACTAAATGTATTGAATTTATAAATATGTCTCTGCTAATTAACTGCGCGTGGAAACGATGGTTTATTATTTTAATATTAATTGAATCGACATTATCATGTAAGGCTCATTAATTTATTTAAAAAATATGGTGAAAATAATATATATTTTGAGAAATATGATTTATTTTTGTTTAGAATCAGTTCATCAATTTTTTTCACGTGTATCTCTCTTTGCTTTTGAATCATATCCTTCAATTAGATTTCCTGCAGGTTGCTAGTATTACCAAAAAAGATTCAACTTGTCTGTCGACAAACGTGATGCTTGTCGTTCTCACGCTACCTATATTAGATTTTTTATACAGCGCATATTGGGAGTGTCACTTTACAATTTGAAAACTAAAAAAAAATGTCTCGAATCTATTTTTTTTCTGTTTGATTCTCGTGATATCGGCCAATATATTTAAGAATGTTTTACCAGAAACAAGAGTTCTAAAATTGTTTACGTAAACGGTAACATGAGGTGGAACTATGTGCGGAAGTTAAAAAAGTAGTGGTGTATGAGATAGACAAGATAAAAATTAAACATTTTTCCTTTTACGGGGATGATCGTAAAATAAGGTTCGCATATTTTTTAAAAATAGACAGCATTCTTTATTTCCTTAACATTACACATCGTTTTAAAGGTAAAAACTTAAGCTATTTTTCGACATAATCGCCATTTCTATCCAAGCATTTTTGCAGACGGTGCTCCAACTTCTGTATCCCTATGTGTTACACTCTAATTTACAAATTTCTTAAATCCATATTTAAAATACTTCAAATATTTCATTCCGCGTCGATTCCTCAACATATAACGAAACTGAACACCTGCAAAGGATGACATCACCGCGTCTACAAGGCGTAGTATTTGTGTGTATAGTTTATTTCAAATTATAAGAATATAACTGTAGACTTATAAGGCCTTTAATACTTTTATTGCACCTTCTGTGACGATAATAACCTGGCAATGCATATTGAATCTAGGGGCCGTATTGACTATAAATTACGGCCCTATAAGATAATTATATGTTTATGTATATATATTTTACAAACAGTATAAATTTACATAGTAAGCAATTCGATGTTACAAGTAATTAAAGAATGTACATATTAAATGAGATTTAAATGTACAAACAGGTAGTTACGCATATCGCAAATCATAATTCCATTTCTATTCAATTCACTTAAATTTTGTCATTACGGTCCTCAGCAGTTTGTTTGCGTATCCAGGTAGTTATTACCGCAGGTGGTGCAATAACAGGATTTAAGCCGTTCAATGTTATATTCTTATAATTTGAAATAAACTATACATGTTTTAGCTAAACTCATTCCCCTAATTTGTCTCAAGATTTGATCTTTATTATTTAATAAAACCATTAATATTAATCATTTCAAAATTCTACACCGCTACTCGTCTTTATTTTGAACTCTACTTGCCTATGATAACAATAAATTTGAGTTATATTTTTAAGCTAATGAGATATTTCGTAATTAACTGTTCAGGAACCAATCATTCCCGTTTCATTCAATCCTTTAAGCCCCGTAGCTTCTTCGTTTATCAAAGAATATAATTGAAACTTTGTCAACAGATAGTATAAATTCCGCTTTACATTTTGGTATCAGTTAAATTAGATTACATCCGTAGCTAACTGTTGTAATTAGCAATTATCCAGTTCAATAGACACGCAAATACGTATACACTGATCTTGCATATGTCATCATATCTTTGCTTCCGCATTGGTCCATTTACATCTCGCGATCCCCACTGGATCCCGTAGAATACATAAATAGAGGCGTTCTGGAGAGGCAGCAGCAGTTAGTGTGGCCATAAGTGGTTAAATGTGTTAGAAAGCTGGTTTCCTCTGAGGTACCACAATTTGTCGTTTGACACAACCCTACTGGGGGATATATGGTGCCCGAGGTCCTGTTTTCCCAACGACTTTTGTTTTGCGTTTAAATTTATCGTATTGAGTCATACGGAACATCGGACAAGTTGCGGATCTTAAGCCTTGGTTTCTCCACCTGTATCGTGTCTGCCCGCTGATTGTCAACCATCGTTTCCTCGATCTGCGAGCCCGGCGCCTGCCCTTTCAACTTCGCCGCCGCTAGAACACCTGTACCACCGTATCTTGCGGACAAACCTCCTCCCTCTGCGTGTCTCACCGAACCCAGTCTTCATGTATGTTAATTTAAGATATTTTATGTAACGTTGCGAATCACAATTAACATTTTATTTTGGTTGAGCTATTCGGCGCATTTAATAGTCATTTTTCTTGGTTAACTGTGATTCGTACTTAAGATTAGTATTAATCCTTAAATATTTTCTTTGACGCTTTAATCATTTCTTTCTTTGTTAATATTTATAGTTATTGTTTTGACCCTGAGATATTAATCTTTTTGTAACATTTTGTCAACATCTTTTTAATAGTGCTCTTTCATTCAATATACTGTTTCAATTTTCTTTTGTATACTCATTTCTTCCTTTCCCTCGAAAACTCTGAATGGTTTTCAAAAGAATTATCGACAATCAGCGAGGCGACTAAGTTAAACAAAACATCCAGTGGCGTCCTATGAACATCGGAATTCTTGCCAAAGAATTCAAATACCGAGTCGTCGTCTCGGCGAAGAAATACAAAGAACCTTCACGACTTCAGCAACAAAAATAAAATGTAAACGCTGTTGTACTATTTCATTCCTTGACTTCTCTCCTTCTAACACTACGTGTAAATAGTTAAAGTTGAGCACTATACCATTCTTTAATTAATTCTTCTTTCTCTTTATTTTTTTTAACCGTAACACATGTCGTAAAATTCTGCCGCCTGTCCCTTCAAGAATATTTTCAATTGTGGTGTTGGAAATCTCAGGAATCCGAAGAACGAGTTGACGAATGGTGACCCTCCGATCTTTAAGCAGTATGCTCGACCTTTTCAACGATTTCCTCTGAAACTGATGGTCTTCCGCTCCGCTCTTCGTCGTGAATTTCCGTCCGACCTCCAATGAATTCCCTACACCATTTGCGGACGTATTGAACAGCTATACATTTTTCTCCATAAACTTCGGTTAATTGACGATGAATGTCTATAGGTGAAACCCCTTTCGCGTTTAAAAAACGTATCAGCGCGAATTTCACACCTGGCGGTAGCGGCGATCGGGAGTTCCATCCCTCGTATTCCATCCCTCGTAATAAAGAAGATGCATTAAAACTGTGCGTGTTTGTGTCAATATGTGAAAACTTAGTCGCAATCTTGTGCGATTTAGAAACGCATTATTACATGAATAGTATAGGATACATTTACACAAGTTTCTAATACGAATAATAGAATTGCGTTTAATCAAGTACTCGAAATCTGTGGCACTGGAACACTGAAACGGTTCACTAAAACCCTTACCACAATGCTTTACTCGTACTGGACGCACGTTTCGATAGTCAAACTATCATCATCAGCAGTAAAACCGAATTACTAGACTAAGCAAAAAACTAACCTTATATAGCAAATAAATTGCGCAATAGTAATCCTTAATTATATCGAATTATATTTACAAAACGAAGTAATTGTTTATGTACCCTTCTACTTTAAGCGTTTTTCGATGAACCGCTTCATTGCACATGGCTATAATTAATGCCTTAACTCTATAAGTTAATGGCTGCTATAGAAGTCACTTGCCGTACGAACTATAAATGCATGTATTTTACCCCACGGGACGGTTTCTGCCATCTACACTAGCCATATATTATCGCCGAATTTTGAAATATGTAGCTACCGTGTTTGCCACTAACTATTAGAATACTATGGGTAAGTGTACTGTGCAAGTTGTAGGTGCTTATTGTTGTCTACGTGAAAATGGTAGATAAACTTTTTTTTGCAATATTTGGTTGGAATTTAAAGTTACCAAATTTTGAAGTATTTTATCTCCTAATGACTTATTTGATGTTGAGAACTCTAGTGCTGAGCGGGACAGCGATGCAGGCGATAATTCTTTACTACCAATCCGGGTTAACTCAACACAAGGATGTTCGGAAGATTCTTCGAGAAGCTAATCTTTTAGAAACAAGACCTCAGTAATTATATCCACAGAAATTTCCTCGACTTTGAAGGCGATAACTCTATTTTAGGCCGGGATTACGTTCCTCTAGAAAAATAATCTGACGATGATGATGTGAATGATTATTTATATAACGAGGTTCTCCCTGAAGCGTAATTTGAAGATGATGTACAAGGAGCTAACCTAATAGGCAATACGACGTATTTTGAAAGTTGAAAAGTCTGGTGTAGATGATACAGGAGTAACGAAGATCGCGTTAACAATATTGAATCTAATGTAAGTGGCACAGTCCTGAATTTGGCTACACACAAAACAACTCTCCTTCCGAGCTACCACCGAAAACAGCACTAGAAAAATTGATATTGGTGCACATTTACCTGTCAGGGGAAAATATAGAAGATGTACTCTTTGTTTTACGAAAGCCAATGACAAGAGGTTGAAAATAATTTGTGCAGCGCTATGTTTGGCGTGCTTTGTGCCATTCCCTAAAAATAATGACTAACTTGTTCCTTCTTTTGTTATGATGTGGTTATATTTATATTCTATGTTCAATAAGGTTATACATTTTTGTCGTTTATATTTTTATACCTACCAGAATAAGTAGTTAATTGCTTGAAAATTGTGGCAAGGATAGAGGCCCCAGCATCCATGTCAAAAGGTGAGTGGACCAGAACGCTTAGTGGCTTGTATAGGAACCACTTTGAAATGACGAAATTAGAAACAAAATTTAGGAAAAGATGCTTTTTTGCACTAATTTTCACAAATACAACTCATTTTTACCTACAAGTGCAATAAAAGCCAAAAAAATAATTTGCCCATTAAAGGGAATTGTAAATCTAAAGATAAGTAATCCCTAAATTAAACTGTAAATAATCATGATGACGTAAGTTTTTAATATCGATGTTTTTCAATGAAGCGCTTCATTGCACATGGTTATAATTACAGCTGTAATTAACTATATATGATGTAACAGAGGATAAAGGCTGGAATTTAGTGGTTCTAAATCTGAATTCATTAAGTGATTTTTGTTTTTGTAAATACCCATGCCTTCATAACAATTTAATTAAACAATGCTCTCTATGTTTTTAATTAACTTTATATTATCAATATTATGATTATTTTCCAGCATATGTAGGGCGAAACTAGATTTATCAAACCTTCTGAATTTGAGATGAGCCAAATGTTCTTTGTACCTAATTTTGATTGATCTTTTTGTCTGCCAAATATACACTTGATCACAATCTTTACATGAAATTTTGTAAATTATGTTGCTGTGGCGTATTTTACAGTGAAATATGACCCAACTATAATTTTTGTTAGGGCAACTACATATTTTGTTGGATTAAATAGACATGTTGCAATTCTTGGCATCAATTGTACTACAATACTCTCTCTACAATGTTCTCGACTTAAATGCTTTTGAAAAAATTTACAAAATAGATCATATTGAGATTTTCTTCTCTCTTTTTTATTCAGCCAATCCTAGAATGTAATTTTCTTCATTGTACTTTTATTTTGGGTCAGAGTTGGTTTCCAGTAAAGCACTTAACTTCAATGTTCCTCCCAGGATGTCGCAAAAACCATTAAAACCTCAAATTGACTTCTAATTTAATTTAAAGTCAGACAACCTTTTACTGCAACTAGGAATCCAATTCGTTCTAACCGTTTACTTTTCCTCTGATTACTTGAAATTGAATCGTGTATGTATAGCCTTATTCAAGATAGAATACAAGTACGACTCACCGTCGATTAGCGCGCACGTATTTCTGGTTCAAATATTTACTTGCAGCCAGTTTGTATGCACTAACGTTGGAGCACATGCATACAAGAACGAATGCATGTATGTATGTATGTACGTACATATACGTGCATATATCTACGATTGCTCGCCGTGTTTGGTAATTTTCAATTCTGTAGCAACCTCTCATACGCAGGTATACGTACATTTTGAAGTGAAAATAAATCGGAGCTTTGACAGTGATTTCCAATCCCATACGTGGTGTATCGATCGAATTTAACGTAAATAATTCATTATTTTGGCTCGTTCAATTACGAGTCGAAGCCAATTTCCGGATAGTTTCTACATGGGTTTGGCTGCAATATTACATAAACTAAAGCGTTTCGCTATTTTATTGTTTTTCACTAATAGTTCGTTAAGTAGTGACTAATACTTAACTTATTTTATTAAGATGTGTACTTATTTTTAACAAATCTTTATGTAGTGGTATCGTTCCTACAATTTGGGAGCAACGCCAATATCATACCGATATTTAAAGATGGGTCTAAGAAAGAGGTTAAAAAGTATCTATTTTATCTCACTTCGGTAACATTTTTGAGTTTTTGATTACCGATTCGTTATTTTTCCAATGTAAAAACTATATTAACACATCGCAGCATGGTTTCTTTCGTGGTAGGCTGCCCACCCTATTCACCAGATTTGGCATCCACCAACTTTCTTCTAATTCCTAGGCTTAAAGTTTCGCGCGGAGGACAGAGATCTTCATAGGAGGAGTTTTGCAGAACAAGATGCCAACTACTATTTGAACGGATGAAAGAGGTGGGATCGTCGGTGGAAAAAGTGCAAAGACTTACAAGAAGACTATGTTGAGAAATGAAACTGAATTTGATAAAAAAATACTTGTTTCTGTGTTAGGCTAGAAACTTTCCAGATTACCCTCGTATGTAGTGCAAATGTTTAATGAATATATTATCAGAGTGGAAAAGGCAATTATCCATGCCGCGTTATGTCGAGGTTAGAACTTGATCCACTTTCATCAATTGGTATTTCTTTATGCTGATTAAGCAAATTTAATAATAGCTAATAAATTTGTTCAAATTATATAGGGGAAAGGAAAGCAACATGGGATTAGGAGGATCTAACTGGTAATTGATATCTATATCAATAACACATCGATAACACTTTTCTGACAATAAGAACAAAGTTATTAGAGTTTACATATCATATTTCAAACTTTTAAGTTTTCGTTATTTTGTGATGGCGTGACTAGATTTGGGCAACAAGCATTAAATTATTTTCACAATCGTAGATGTTTTGTTTGATTTAAATATTTATTGTGCTATTAAAACACAACCATAAAACGTTGCATAGATAAATGTTATTGCATCTTATTGTTGCACAGGTTCTAGCTTCTACTTTTTTGTACAACAGCTGCTACTATTGACTGGATTGCCAAATTTTTTATTTGGAAGTCTTCATTGCATTTATATAAACTTTAAATGGAATGTGGCATACTTTTCATCTCATTCCTTTTTTAATCCTGCTCCTGTAGAATGCTATTCAACTACTATTTTGTTCTATCTGCTTCAATGGCTTATAAAATCGTTCAGCAGGCTTTTCTGATCTTTCCAGTGAAATTATTTTCATCGCCATTGTTTATGTAAATAGTAAGTTTATTCCCAATTCCCACAAGAAAATCTTGATTGAGGTATGAGAATTTAAAATTGGGAATACAGTAATTTTTGCAAGTTTCGTATATAAATCAAATGACATGGTGCCATCTTAAATTTGACATTTTGTCTTTCATGCTAATTATTTATTTCAGATTAAACTGTCAATACAGGCAATGATCTCGTTAAAAGAAATTGAAAAAAGGAAGTTAATAAAATTAGTATACGACAGGGAACCAAAAATTACGCCATATTTAGCAGCTAAAAAGCTAAAAATTTATGGAATTGGTAGAAATACGGTGTACAGAGTTTGGAAAATTCTGGATGAAGGTGCTGGCATAGAAAGGAAAGAAGGGCCCGGAAAAACACGAAGGAGGTTAACAGAAGGCGAAATAGGTGAAATTGTAAGACTAGCGAAAAAAAAAAAATGGGGCGACTCTATCGAAAATGGCGAAGAAATTTCATGTATCAGATCGCCATATATCGAAAGTTTTAAAATAAACGGGAATTAAGCGTTATTCCAAAATTGATGCACCAAAATCTACACCTGAATAAATGAAACGTCAGAGAGAGAGATTAAACAACCTAGTTCCTGATGACTTTGAATTATGTGGAAAGAAGATAATTCATGATGACGAATCGTACTTTTCCTTCCAAAGCGACAAAACTTCTTCGAATAAACACTATTATGCAGAAAATAAAGAGAATGTACCAGACCTTATCAAATTTAAATTTCGTAAAAAGTTTGATAAAAAGTTGTGCATATGGATGACAATTTCAGCAAAAGGTGCCAGTGAATTCTATTTTGTAGAAGCAAAATGCGCTTTAAATGCAGAAAGGTATTCGACAGAATGTGTGGAACGAAGTTTAAATCCATTGATAGACAAAAATGATGGAGCGTCATGCCATTATGCCAACCCAATGGTTATTAAGTTGGAAGAATTACATATAAATTATGTAAAAAAAAGTGAGAATCACCCAAAGGTTCTACAGTTAGGACCAATAGAGCGCTTTTGGTCTCATTTAAAAGATAAAGTGTACGATGAAAACTGGTCAGCTTCGACATTTAAGCAATTGAAACAACGAATCAATAAGAAAGTTAAAGAGTTTGGTCAAGATTATTTTAGGAGGCTGTTGCAGAACAACCACACAAAAATTAACTAAGCCGCTGTTCATGGGACAGTAAGTGTGGTTAAGAAATAAGATTAGAAAGTTACTATTACATGTCTGTTGTTTTTTTGATTAATAAATAATTTTGAAGAATAGTCCCAATTTTAAGTTACCTTATTTGTCGAAATGTATGAACAAATGTATTGCTTTAATGCGCATGCGTAATTGGTCCAAGACCAAAAATGTCCCTTTCTGATTGAACAGTTTTACAATATTTCCTAGCACTAGCACTGCACTGCAATCGATCAAAGAATCTACTGTACCATATTAATTTACTAGAATTATTTACATTATCACGTAAAACATTACAATTATAGGACATTTATAAACATAACATACATTAATCTATTCCCTAATAAAATAAAAAACGAATTCATAAAGCAGTTACAGTAAACTATGTTGACAAGATTAATTTGAGGAAACACTTGCGTAGTACGTATGTGCAAATCCCGGTTGTTGTGTTGTAGCTGCAAATTCTGAATGTTACAACAGAAATTTTTATTGACTCCATCTTCTTTGTAACAGGCCAACCCTAGCGGGATATCAATAACGAATGATGACGAATGTTACATTTGAAGAAGTTAGAATGAACTTGCCGCTGCATGGAAAGGTGGTAAAAAGATGGAATTCAAGAATATGAAGTAAGTTCTAGATATGTCCAAGCTTCAGAAAAAAATGGATTAAAATTGTTTCATGTATATTAGCCAACTACTACAGAAGTAATCCCGCTTGTTTGTAGGTATAGTAATTAAGATACAAATTTGATTTGCTTCTGATATAAATACACGAGTGTTGGTATGAAAATATTGGCGATATTGTGACGAATTACTTTGTGGATTGTTCGTAACCCGTAACTAAGTGAACAACTAACCTCTTTGGTCGAGTTTTATTTAAAATGCTATAATGTACTGATGAAGAAATATTTGCAATGTATGTAATGCAATATAAAGACCGTCTGCAAAATTTACGGGATTACAAAAAGAGGTCCTTTAGTGATGGTGATGGCAAGGGAAAATCTACTTATTGGTTAGTACAAGTAAGGAATTAAAGAATTTATTAGCACTGGGAAAACTCCATAAGTCCTTACATATATATATATACCCTTCCAAGAATCAAAGTAATTGCTAATTAATTTCGTTATATAAATTCCTAGTAAGCTTAGACCTTCGAAATACCCAATATATAGAATTATTCAGCAAATACCAAAATTTCGAGACCTTAAAGAGGCTTTAATGATGGCAGAGAGAGCTTCGTATAAAAGCCAGGTAAGTCGAAGCAAGCGTGATTCGTTTGGAAAATATATTTTTTCATAGAAAACTTTATTCCGACTAACTTATATTGAAATGATCCAGTGATTTGACCCACTGCCAGCTAATACCGGTCTAGACGGTGTTCTATTAAATGTGTATCAAGCACGCAATGGCGTGATGAATTTGAATTTTTTCGTCGAAAAAGAGATATATGAGATTTTAATTACATAGATCGTGACGGATATAATTTCTTTTAGATGGGCTTGCGAAATAAACGTGAAAGAAATATTTTTGTTCGGACAATATTGTAATTGCTGCTAGATTTATTTGAACTTACAAATCATAAACTAAATTTATTACAACTCAGCTAATTTTAACCATCACTCTTCACCAATTTATTAACATTTTGCAATGTCTGTCGAAAAATTATGGTTTGTAACAACGGTATGTCTTTATTATACTTTATGTACCAGCTTTAAAATAGTAAGAAGTAACAGTAATCGGTGTAATGAGAACAAGAAAAAAACAAAAAGACAAATATTATCGGAAATAATATCCAAAATTACCAAAGAAAGTTATCCATTAAAAGCTCAAATACAAATTAATTTGATTATTGGAAACTTGAAAATCGCTTCTTAAAGAATTTTGGTATTTTGAATTTTGAAGATAACATTGGAAGTGTTTGGGGACCTTCACAAAACAATGTATACAATACTAGAAACACTTCTTTCTTGAAAACTTACGAGGATGGTATAAGAAGTACTCGTGTTTGGAGAGAGATGGTGCTTTGTACCAAAATCTACATTACCGACTGTAAGCACTATTCCTTAGTCAACGTCTCTCACAATTTCGGAAAGATTCATCCGGAACCTTTTTTTTTTTTGAGAGCCCTTGAAAGTGAGGAAGTTTATGTATTTGTGGAGTCATGGGAAAGAACAGTACCGGTCAGTGACTCGATTTCTTTTTTTTGGATGGGAAAACGTGTGCAGAAATCAAAGAGAAGTTGGATGTAGTTTACCAGGACTATGCACCATCGATGACTACCATCTGGTACTATTTTAATGAATTCAAGCGTGGCTGAACATCCGCCTTTGATGAGGAGCAGTCAGGTTGCCTCATTAAGGAGACTATGGACGATACAATCAATAATAATAATAATAATCGTTATTAAACTCGTTTCAGTTTTCGTCAAAAAGAAAGTGGCAAATGACAATAATACATATTATTTAGTAGAAACTTCTTTGTCGCTGATCTAAATTGTTGTGCCAGCATCTCTTAACATGTTGAAAAGCTGCATTCCTATGGATGTACTGTTGGTGTGCAATCTTGTAAATGGTATATTTATGTTTTGTAGCTCGTTGCCTCGCAGCTCGTTTGATATGCATGGATGTCCTCTTTAATTTGTAGATTCATGACGTTTGATTTTGTTTCGCGGGAGAGTCACAATTTTTAATTTCTGAAAGAGTGCTACACATGATGTCACTTTTGAAACATTGACTATTGCTCGGACGGCTTTTTCTATAGTTGAATGCGTAAAATGTTACCATGCTGTTATTCCGTACATCATTGTCGAGTAAAAAAGTGAAAAGTATGTTGCTCTAGCTTCCTCGACACCCAGTAGCCGCTTTATTCGCCTTATGGTGTAAATTGTTTTACCGAGTTTGATGCATAACACATCTATATGTGGAGCCCAAGTTAATTAGCTTTCTAGTACTATACCCACATACTTTACGTGCCCCATTTGTGAAATAAATATTTTGATTTTTTTCAGAGTTTACTATGAGTTTATTAGTATTAAACCATTCTTTGACATCCACATTTAAAGCGTGCATTTTGTTGTTTAATTTTTCTTCATTCAAAGGTAGAGACCATTAGAGATGTGTCGTCTGCATATAATGTTGGTGGCATGTAATGTTGGGTCGTTGATAAATACCACAAAAAACAAAGGGCCCAGAGTACTACCCTGAGGCACTCCGGAAACAATACTCCTCACACAATAAACTTCACGATATCGTGTTAGCAGACCACGGGATAGAGACTAGAGAGATTGATAATATGGTAAACATCTTAATTGAACGTGTGCAAAACATCCTTCACGAAAAATTGAGTATGAGAAAGCTATTGGCGAGATGGGTGCCGCGTCTGCTGACGAATGATCAAAAATGGAATCGCATGATAACTTCAAAGCAATGTTTGAACATGTTTAAATGCAACACGAGTGAGTTTCTGCGGCGTTATGTGACTGTAGATGAGACATGGATACACCACTACACACTAGAAACCAAAGGACAGTCAGCAAAATGGGTTTTTCCGGGCGATCCTGCACCAAAGGAGACGAAGACGATTTCATCAGCCGGAAAAGTTACGATCTTTTGGGATTCGCAAGGCGGAATTTTAATTGATTATTTGGAAAAGGGAAGAAAATCACGGGGTAGTACTATGCTAATTTACTGGATCGATTTAACGCCGAACTAGTATGGGAAAAGAGCAATTTTTTTAGTTAAATGTTTTTGTTTTGGGTTTTCACAAAACTTTGATAAGTGATATGTGAACCATTTGAACAGAAGTCAAAGTATGTTTCAATTTTGTTAATTAATATGTCTTGTTATATTCAAGAAAATTACAACATCGAAGGTAGCGCCGTGTCTGCCAATCAACTTCTGCCAGGGCGAAGCCGTTCTGGTTACTTTCTCGATTTCGTCAGTGGCTTATGTAGCCTCGGGTCTCCCTCTCCCTGTCCGTGGTGTTTTATTATGTAATGTTATCTCCATTCAACGGTAATCTCGGTGAAACGGTTAAATAACTCGTCTTCAATCCATTTTCTTCACTCCTGTAGGAAATGTCTATGCTTTTCAGTTGTCTATACTTTTGAAGGTCATAGAGTTATGCCTTAGAACGCGAACTCGCATGGCAGATTATATGTTGTAATATGGTATTTTTAGAGAAAAAAAATTAATTGAAATAATTTAAAATATTATCCATTATGAAATATATATCGTAATTGGTCTTGATATTTAACAAATGCTATCGTGAACAAAGGAACGAAGGGACGCTACCACTGTCTCTCTATTTAGTTCAAACCACTGTTGAGTGAAGTCGTATTTGGCTAAGTGTTTTATTTTCCAAGCAAATCTGATTGTTTTAGTGTTTACATTTTATTTCAAGACTAAGGTAAATTCAACTTTTGATTATTCAAAAGAACGCAGGATTTTAGCGCGTGGCGCGTTGCCATAGAGAGTTCGCGTAACGTCAAAGTTTAAAGTTAGTTTTTCTTCGATCAATTTATTTTATTTTAAACTACCGAAAGTGTGTCGGACGAACACTCCCGAACTTGCCGAGTGTAAAATATAATTTATTTAAGTTAGAAAATAATTTCTCTTGTTCTTATAACATTACAATATATTTAATAATACTAAGCAGAATGTATTCGCACGTATTAAATCCCATTTACATTTGGAGGATCTAAAGCACACAATTTTTTTTTCAAGTTTACAATTCCCTAAAAAGTGTTTTTTTCAATAAAAGTTAAAATTCAAAGTTCACTAAAACTCTTACCACACCACTTAAGAGCAGTACTCTTTACGTTACTCTTTCCCTCGACTTTGGATCAGATACGTCGATGACATTTTTTGCATCTTTGACATCAGCAAATGTTCAATAACGGATTTCATAGAACAACTTAACTCAAAATTTCCTTCTATCAAATTTACCCACGAAGAAGAAAAAGACAACAGGATTCCTTTCCTCGACATGTTAGTAATAAGAAATAAAAATAAGTTAGAAATAGACGTATATAGGAAACCTACTAGTAATAATAGATTCATCTTACAGGATTCTAATCACTCATATGAACACAAACTTTCGGCTATTAACTTTTTGGTGCACCGGTTACTCAATTTTCCTTTAACTAAAGATAGATATCAAAATGAACTAAAAGAAATCATCAATATTTATAACTTTAACGGATTCTCTGAAGATGTCGTCTATAATACTATTAGGAAACATAAGAATAGATTAAGAATTAGAAATGTAAGCACATTAGAACGCATTGACGGCTGTAATAATAAGAAATATGTTAAATTACCCTTTTATCCATGTTACAGCAAGGGTCTTCAAAAAATCTTTTCTAGGGTTGACCGCAAGATTGTTTTTTCTTCGAGCAATAACCTAAAAAACCTCTTAGCAAGTTCCAAAGACCCAGTGGATAACATGGATAAATCAGGAATTTACAAAATTTCATGTAAAAATTGTGATCAAGTGTATATTGGGCAGACAAAAAGATCAATTCAAATTAGGTACAAAGAACATTTGGCTCATCTCAAATTCAGAAGGTTTGATAAATCTAGCGTTGCCCTACATATGCTTGAAAGTAACCATAATGTTGATAATATAAAGTTAATTAAAAACATAAAGAGTACTGCTCAATTAAATTGTTATGAAGGCATGGAAATTTACAAAAACAAAACTCACTTAATGAATTCAGATTTAGGACCACTAAATTCCAGCCTTTATCCTTTGTTACATCATGTTTAGTTATTTATAGTTGTAATTTTAAACATGTGCAATGAACCGCTTCATTGTAATACTAGGATTTAATTACTCACGTTATTCTGACCATTTACTTAATTCAGGGTATTCTTTAGATTTGCACTTTAGGCTAATTATAGTCCTGTGCAATGAAGCGGCTCATTATGTTACACTTAAAGTGAAAGTTTTAATTTTACGATTCACATTTACATATTGCATAATTTTATTTTGCTATATAAGGTTAGTTTTTCACTTAGCTTGTTAATTCAGTCTTGCTGCTGCTGATGATAGCTTGGCTATCGAAACGTGCGTCCTGTACGAATTAAGTGTTGTGGTAAGGGTTTTAGTGAACTGTTTCAGTGTTCCAGTGCCACAGATTTAGGGTACCCGTTTAAAAGTTAAAATTGTTTCTTATGTAGCTTTTTTCTGCCAAGTACGAAATGAAACTCGAAAAAATGCTACCGCTTCAGAATTCTTGATATAGAAAGAGAATTTCGATAATATTACTATACTTAGAAAAAGCTGCTTATATTTAGTGATATTTTTTATGTTTTACATATAAGTTGTTTTTTTTTTTATAAAGCCTAGCAATTGTCTTCCACCGCACTTAACTATAATATTTCATATTTCGCTCATCTTAATGTCTTCATTCTATCTAAGGGTTTAAATTCGCTGGAGAAAAATTTAGGTAAGGCAAGGAGGTGAAAAATTATTTGTCAAGATTCAGTTTTCACGAAATGTTTTGGAAAGTTTTGGTTCGGCCTAAAGCATTCATAAAAATTTTCATAATCCTAATTTGTGGCCGCTGGGTTGTGTGTAGACTAATTATTAAAGGTTCGTATTTGATATTCATTTCGGTAGTTGTATGAATATTCATATCTAGTAGACTACCAGACACAAAGTGAAATTGAAAATGTTAGATAACTATCTCACTTGTTGTTATGTATTCGCATACCATACACGATTAATAAATAATATGGCGTTGCCTATTTATTTTTGAATAAAATTGGACACCTTTGTATATCCCAAGAATTCAACGAATAAAATGTAATAGTCTTAATTATAACTTTTTTTCTAATATTTGTTGGCTACACTGTGCGTTGCAATTATTAAATTACAAAGTATTATTCTCGGGCATGATTGTTAATTTTATTTTCACATATAGTTTATTTTTGTGTTCTGTTCACTATGATGCTTTTCAGTGAATCAAAACACATTCAAATATATTAATATTAATTTTGCGGAACTACAGTACGATCATTTAATTCAAACAACAATATCATCAAAAATATTTGACAATTAAGGTTGTTATCGACACTTTCATGGGTAAAATCAAACCGGCGATTGGAGGTTGTTTCGTTCAATAAAATTATTAAGATGGGAGATTGTTGAATCCGAAATTTAGAACGAATTTAAGAGATTAAATTTTAACCCCACACCAAAGATTCTACACTATTTGCTAGCATTGAAAGTTCGAAAACTGGAAAAGATTTATGGAGTAATGATTAAACAACATCTCTTAAGTTTGAAAAATCATATGTGAAAATAGGGAGTTTTGGCAGGTCTAGAAGCACTCGAACCACATACTTTTAGAATCTTAAAAATTATTTAAAAATAACTGTAAAAATAGAGATGTAAATGTATTTTACCAAAAGATTTAATCTTTTCCAAACTGATCTGATCTGATACAAGATTACAAATGGCTCACAATAAATTGAATTTCAACAGTTACAGATCAATGATAAAAGTCCTTTGATGTTTAAAAAATACTTGAAATAATATTAACTGTAATATTTTTTAATAAAATTATCTCTGTATATAATCTATATATTTCTTTTCTATTTTGCTGCTTTAAATCTAAATTTGGCATTGCAATTACACATTTTATTTCTCTCCAATATATTTATGAAATATTCGGAGCCGAAGTTTACAATTCTCCCATATTTCTATGTAATTACGAGATTGTTGAATTATAGGCTAAGAATTTAAAAGTAAAAAAGTCACCTTTGAGCAATTTAAACAAAATTTTTTTTCATTCAATTTCGAGTAAATTCGAGATAACCGCATTCAAGATTCTAGCGAAGAAAATTTTACATATTAAGTTGGTTGGTACTTACCAGATTTACTAATTCACTTTCTCTGCACGTCCATTCAGGTTATAAAGAAGTCAGAAGTAGCGTATGCGGTTGACTTCGCCGTCTTACAAAAGAAGAACGAAAAACAAATCGTACTTTAAGTGTACGCTCCGTTTGGAATAAAGTTCTCTGGCAAGTAGTGTCCTAACTAGTTTCAGCACGGTGAAAAGCGCAACTGAATATCGGAAGATGTTCCGCTGGAAAAGCTCTCCCAACTGTACTCTCTTGGCTCGCGCGCGTGTAGATGTGGTGGAGAATATTCGCGTGTGCTTGACGGTGCGAGCAGCAAGCGGCCGCGACAGGGCGGCATCGGAACTCTCCGAACGCCTACGATTTTAGAATTTCGCATCGTTCTTTGTTTCGTCGCGCTAAATGACCGTACCGCGAGGGCAAATTTCATTTTGACGTGCTTCTGAAGGAGATGAATTTTGGGATTTCAAGGGTGGTTGCCGCGTCGTCGAAGACTGATGCCAACCCTAACGCCTCCATATCATCGTAATAATGTCCGGTGGTTACAGTCCTACCCTTAGTTCAAATTTCGTTTGAATGGTATTTCAATCATTACTTCATATTATAGTTTAGATGAGTTTCTCAATATAATACAGTGTCATACATAAAGTACGCACCATACGGGAAACTTCTTTATTACGGGTTTTTCGAAAAAAAATCTTGATAAAAGTGTGTGCTCCCCTTAAAATTAAACAGGTACCAATAAAATATGGGGGGAGGGGGTGACTTAGGACCTCATTGTATATTTGTAATTGATTCATGATTATAAATAGCGCTCTGTATGCCATCAACATGAATTTCAATACTGATTTATATAACGCACGCAATGAAAGATATTAATGATGTCACTTGTCGGAAAAAGTTAAATTTTTCAGAATTGGTACACTCTTGATCCATATTATGGGCTCACGTATTACCAACTATTAATAAATTCATAATTGCAATATGGTGTTCTTTTTAAAGAACACCACATGAGAAAGTAAAAACCAATCTTTAACAATAACTCCCACTAAAATTACAAAACGATGTCTTGATTATAACTAGAGTAACCTAAACTTGCGGACTCGCATAGGCGTCGGTATTACGGGTTAGTATAAGAATACGAAAAATTCATAAATAAACTAAACCGGTAGAGAAGCAGGCATGTAGTGTCGACCTTGAATACAAATATTGTTAAACCGCGCTGAGAGAGATTTCGTTTTAGTACCGGTTGAGCTGTTGCAGAGATTAATCGAACGGTCAAGGTTATGTACTTACGTGTCGCTTTTGAAAATATAGCTGGTGTTTTTTGTGTGTTGTAGTATTATACCAAGTACATAATTAGTGTATCGTTTCATATAGAACTAATATTTACATACCTAAGAAAACAATGCCTCGTAATAGATTTGCTACTAATATATATAAGTATGTGTCACTTTTTCCCCATTTAAAAATTTGACGATAGTGCAGTTTTTTGCTTAATATGCAATGTTCGTTTGGCTGCATTGGACAGAACTGATTGCCAGAGGCATGTCAATGGTATTAAGCATATGAGAAACGCAAGAACTGAAATACCCTACACTATTCCTCATACATTTATTAATTATGTTTACCTCTTGTAATCTTTCGTTGTCGTTGGTGAGAAAAGCAGCTTTTAAAACGTTTTGGCGACAATACGTTCCAAAGTACCCATTACCCTCACAAACACAATTACAGAATCATTTGCCGCGAATGAGAGAGATGCTAGAAAATGTGTGTAAACGTGATTTGTGTTCCAAAAAAATATGGATTACCGTGGATGAGACGACCGATATAAAGAAAAACAGTATTGTGAATGTAATAGCTCGCGTTTTATCTAGCGAGAACACAGCATCTCGACATTTGTTAGCTTGCAAACGTGTTCAACAATGTACCGCGGAAAATATTCAAAAGTGATAATGAACGCTTTGAAAAAATTTAAAATTGCCCAAGATCAAGTTGTGATGATTGTGACAGATAGTGCAGCAACGATGTTAAGTGTTGGGCGATCCTTAAAACATATATTTCCTAACTTAATACATATAACTTGCATGCTGCATGCTTTGCATTTAGTTGGTGAAGTTGTTCGACAACATTATGGAAACGTTGATCGGATGATTGGAAGTACTAAAGCAGTGTTTCGTAAATCTTCTAAACGTTTAAAAGAATTTCGTAAATTTTGTCCAGGTATTCCAGAACCTCCTGAACCAATTTTAACGCTAACAGCAGCTTCTTACTATTTGATCCATTTTCAATAAATTCAATCAGTTATAATGCGATTTAATCGGAATGAATCCAAAGCAATTAGAGAAAGTCAAAGAGAATTTCAAATTCCTCAACTTTTAGAAGATTTAACAACAATATGTACCAATTATACAGTATTACTAGATGCTATCAGAAAACTACAATGTACTGAATTGTCATTGCAGGAATCATTAGACATTGTGGAGAGTGTAAAAAATAAATTACACACATTAAATGATACGCCAGGATTATGCGCTAGTCAAAAGTTGGCAGATGTTTTAAGGAAAAATCCCGATTTTAATACTTTAGAGGCCGTTTATAATAAGTGTAAGAATAGTGAACTTTTAAGTGATTTTGGAAAACAGTTTCTACATGCAAATGTAACTTCCTTAGATGTGGAGAGATCGTTTTCTATGTATAAGAATATTTTTTCTTGTCGACGCACAAGGTTTAAAGAAGTAACTGTGGAAATATATGCAATGATGCAAGTTTACAGTAGTTCACATCCTGATGCCTCTAATTTGTTGAATAATTAGCAAGTAAGTTAATTTATGAATTTTTCGTATTCTTATATTAACCCGTAATACCGACGCCTATGCGAGTCCGCAAGTTTTGGTTACTCTAATTATAACCCAAGCGTTCAATGTAAATAACCCTGTATATTGTTGGTAAAGAGAGGACAGAAATAAGTTTGTAATTAAACGGCGCACCATAATTTTCGAATTCCATTTACTTTTATCTTTTTTCATTATAATAATAAATTCGTGAGTTTGAAGCTATTAAGGGAGGGAATTGTTCTTTGGAAGAATTTCTAAACCAGTAACTTTACTTAAATTAACGCTTTGTTGTATATTGCGCTTTCAATCCTCGTAAGCTGGCGACGATTTGTGGCAATTTGTTTTCGGAAAGCCAAACTTAATATTACTTTAATACTTTGAATATACGGTATTGTTTTATTAATTGTGAAGGGTAAAATATTCAGACTTTAAAATTTAAAATCAACTAAACATAATTGTGAGACAAAATTGGATTTAGTGATTTTGTTTTAGGTAGGTAATATCGTCTAACAGAAATTTAATTTTCTCGAAATTTATTCTCTGCAAATTGCATATTTAATTCAGGGTAAATACTTTGTATGAAGCGCTTGTTATAATAATAACAATAATAATAGTAATAATAATAATAATAATAATAATAATAATAATAATAATAATAATAATAATAATAATAATAAGAGTTTATTTACTGTACGTATGGTTACAAGAAATAATAGGATTAAGAAATTACAAAATCATCATAAAAACTAAGTAATTTAACAACTAAACTTAATAAAAAAAAAAAAACAGCGCACAGTTAAAAAGACTAAATCGCCCCCGCGCAATATGTAAAATGCGTTTTAGGCGTTCCTCCTATAGTCTAGTGAAAGAAAAGTAAAAGAAAAAAGAACGAAAAAGAAAACGAACACTAATAAATATATCCGTAGGTGTGTGAATTATTAAGTTAGGATAGCTAGACAAAATCGGTATCAAAAAAGTCAAAACTGGTAACCACGTCAGAAAGTAATAGACGCTACTGCACATCTAAGAGCCTGGACTTTAACCGCGACTTAATAGAGTGAACAGACAATTGAAATACGTCAATATGGGGAAGTAAACTTTTGATAAGCTTTGCTATATTATAACTAGAGTTGCTCAATTTGCGCCAACAGCCAGTGGCGGGCGCGTTAAAGTTTACACAAAATAAATGGTCAGAAATAAAATATAATACGTGCTCAAACACTTACCGTCTTAAGAGTCTTCCGTGAAATCACAAAGTGAATAATGTCTGTTAAATATCTGCAACATTAGATATGTTTCCACAGTTGCTTCGTTCTCCCATACATCCTTTATATTCTTCATTAATATTTCCTTTGTAGAGTTTTCTCTTTCATATACCTTACTTTTTAGTCGATTCCATACGTTCTCGATGGGATTGTGGTCCGGTGAATTTCCGGGCCAACGTAAAAGAGGTATGTGATTGTCTTCAAAGAATTTCTTAACCTTTTTTGCCACGTGGCAAGGAGAATTATCTTGCATAAATATACGCCCTGTCGGTATGCGACGTCCTGGCTTAAAATACGGTAATAACGTGTTTTTTAACACATTTATGTACTGCTCTTGATGCATTGTACCTTCTACAAAATACAAAGGGCCGGGTCCGTCTCCACTAATCACTCCCCAAATCATTACCTGCGGAGAGTGTTTTACAGTTCGAAGAACTGTGGACTCTGTGAGACGTTCGCCCGGTCGTCTACGAACAAATTGTGCTCGCTGCACTAACACACAGAGCGAGCACTCGTCACTAAAGAAAAATCATGTTGTTAAGTTATTCACCTTTTTCCAATTCTCGTCTGTGAAATGTCGATATTCTCTTGCAAAGTTGAGACGAGCAGATTTCATTTTTTCTGTTAAACGCGGCTTTTTTACAGGTCATCGGCCCATTAGGCGATTTTCGCGCAATCGGCGCCTGACAGTTCTGCTCGAGATCTCTATTCCTCTCTCTTGTAAATTTTTTTGAATTATTTTAATTGCAGTAAATCTATTGCTCAAAGCCTGATGAACAATTTCACGGTGAGATCTCGAAGTTTTTCTTTTCCGACCGCACTTTGCCCGTCTTTGTGTCGATGTGCTAGCTCCTTCGTTTAAGTTTCTAGCTAAACGCGATACAGAAGAAGGAGATACTTTCTGTAATTTTGCAATTTCTCGTTGTGAATGTTTGTTTGATCGTAGAAGAGCTTGTATAGCGGCTTTTTGTTCACTTGTTAAATCTTTCCCGGGCATTTTCTACAAAAAACCCCAAATATTTCAATTTTTTTCAAATTCCAAATAATTAATTATTAAGAGAGAGATAGAATAACAATTCTACCTTTGCAATAACGATATATCAACACAAAACACTTAACGATACTCCACAACTTAGCTTCTATACGGTTATGACGAAATATTTAAAAAAATATCGATGCATTCTCTGAACTGTGAACTCGCTAAATGTAAGTTGATAATTGAAATATTTATATATACGTACTTACGTGTAGCATCATTAAATGCGCAAATTGATGAGAATAACTTAACATCATCAGCAAATAAGAGGTATGTACAACCACAAAGAGCACACATATCATCAATAAAAGTCGAGAATAGAATTGGTCCTAAATTGGATCTATGGGGGATGCCCGAAGGAGCAAAAGAATTAACGTCCATTTTGCGCTTAATTTAATGAAGTACTTGAGTTTAATTTGATTGTATTTTTTATGGCTCAAGTTGCCCTAAGATATTTTTATTTCGCAATATCGTTAAGGTACATAAAATATCGAAGTTGCCCCATATTAGGATTAACTCCAACATTAAGAACCAAAGGAAAAATTGTGAAACCAGTAAAAACTTATTCTTTAGATAATCAAAAGCCAAATCACTAAATATCAACACAAGAGCCGAAGGTTTCTTTTCTTTTGTGTAACGAATGATCAAATATTTTTGTCATTTTCTATTAAAGAAACTAGCGCCGAAACAGTTACAGCTGTAAATATTTATATAGATTGCTAAATCCGATTAAAAGTAAAAGATAATTGACAAAGCATTAGAGCTTCTCAGATAATGCCCCAGAAATAAAACAGTGTTTTTCGAATTTAAATATTCATACATTTCATTGCTAAAGTACCTCCTTGTTAATCTTCTCCAATATCACAACACGTATTCAAGCATAATATATTCCGTGCATGCTCAAAACTTATATACTCTAGTCACTATTTCATTATCAATTGCTAGATGAGCGAGTTTCATCTCATTACCGAAGGAAACCTTAAATAACAGCCTTACCGCAAATCTACAAGGAGCAGCACTACAAAGAGATGAAGTCTGTACTGATAGTAACTGCTAGTTACGTAAGTAAGTTTTGCCAAATGGATTTGCAATCTTTTCGAAATACAGAAGAGACAAAAGCTGTTTACATCAGCGACGGGAAGATCCCATAGACATAAATACACGTACGTATATTCGTTGCATTCTAAGCATGCATATTCTTTCAATAAAATATTTAAGATACTCGTCTTTACTGCATATTGTATTGCATTTTCCTTTTATCTATTCAGCTTTAAATTGAATGGCTCCAATTCGCGTTTAATTAAAAACGGTTTAACTGTAATGTCAGATAAAAGGGCAGAATAGAATTAAATTAAATAAACAGCGGGGTCGCATACGGAAAGTCTTAAATTATTGATTGTTTTTTGCTTTGTGGATGCATTTGATTCAACGTATGGTAGTGATTTATAGAAATTGCGCTCCTAGAAAAAGCATTGATAAACCAGTGACATGTTACCGATTTATTTAATAATATCAAGCAATTAAATTATTTAATTTAAAAATACTTGCACCAAAATATTCCGCGGCCCATTTTGAGGCCTTGGTTACATATTCTTACTACAGTATTATTATGACGACAAAACACCACCTTCGCGTAGGCCTACAATATGTCCGCTTTCAAATTCACTTATTGTTGGTGATAACTTGCCTTTTGTCGATGGCGATGAGGTGGTATTTTTTCACAAGTGAAATAGATTTATGTAAATAAAGAGTTTTCAATGAGAACGATTTTGAAATGAGTTGACAACCATGTTTAAAATACAGTGTGCGGCTGGGAAACAGGTAATTTTTGATCATCGGCTTAAAAAGTAGTTGGGTATTCGTAGTTTTGATGGGCTAATTAGTAAATATGAAACAGTGGTCAAGTCAGCAGCATGCATTTGCTGTCAAAGCGTTTTATAAAAATGGCGAATCTGTCACAGCCGCACAACGTTTATATCATATTCAATTTAATATTCCGCGTCGTGGTAGTGTACCATCAGCCCATGCAATTAATACTTGGGCTAAGAATTTTGAAGAGACCGGTTCAGTCCTAAAACGTAAGCCGCCAAGGTGTTCAAAGGAGAGTAAGAACCCCAGAAAACGGTGAAATGATTAGGGCTGCTATTTAACGTAGTCCAACGCGCTCTGCTCGTCCCCATGCCTTAGCGCTGCGTATTTCTGATAGATCACTTCGTAGGATTTTAGAGTGATTTGAATTTCCATCCATATAAGGTGCAAATTGTTCAGAAATTGCAAGATAAGGGTTAGACTTTTGTCGCCAAATGCTTGCACTTTTCAAGGAGAACGAGAACACGATTCACAACTTATTTATGTCAGTTGAAGCCCATTTCCATTTAAGAGGCTTCATCAATAAACAAAACTGTCGTTACAGGGCGGCAGAAAACCTACAAATAAAACACCAGAAGTCGTTGCACAGTTTGGAATAATCGGCTCATACTTTTTCGAGGGCGAAAATCAACACGTAGTAACAGTGACTTCCGTGCGCTATGCCCACATGATTGAAACTTTCTTAACGCAGCATTTAACGAGATTTCCTGAAGCTTATCGTCGCACATGGTTTCAGCAGGATGGGGCTACATCCCATACTGCTCGAGTGTCAATGGCTGCTGTACATAACCTTTTTCTTAACCGTATCATACCAAGAAATGGAGATATCCCTTGGCCGGCGAGATCTCCCGATCTAACAGCATGTGATTTTTTTTGTGGGGATACTTAAAGAAAGTGGTTTTTTAGTCCACAAACAATTTTAGAACTTAAAAACAGAATTTCAGACGAGATAAGCAATATTCCAATGGAAATGTGTCGTCGTGTCATGGAAAATTTACGGCCAAGATATGAGGAGTGCGTGCAACGTGTAGGTGCTCATCCCGATGACATAATTTTCCACAAATAAAATGGACAATTATATGCTTTTAAATGATATATTTTGTTTTTATTAATTATAAATATTTTCTAAATTATGACGTTATTAAAATATCCCGTTTCCCTGCCGCACCCTGTGTTGTAACTATCACAAGTTGTTATTTGTATTCTTTGACAGTTCATCATGCCATCACGCCTCAAGAACGTTTACCTATTATCCAACAATTTTATAAAAATAGTCATTCTTTTATGAATGCTCAACTTGCACTTCGCGAAAATTGCGGTCCAGATAATCGCCCCTCTGTACTTGCTATTCGCCAAATTATTGATAAATGTTAAAAGGATTCACTATGGGAAAACATCAATAAGACGTCGAAACGTAAGAAGTACAGAAAATATTGCTGCTGTAAGGGATAGTGCTGGAGAGGTTCCAAATTTATCGATTCCTCGTCGTGCTCCAGAATTAGGCCTTAGAAGAACGACAATTTGGCGTATTTTGAAAAAAGACTTGAATTTATACGCGTACAAGATTGTGCTGGCCCAAGAACTGAAACCACGGGACCATTATAGCGCCGTGATTTTGCTGCTTGGGCTTTAAAGTAACTTGAAGCGGTTCATAATTTTTTACAAAAAACTATCTTCTCAGATGTAGCTCATCCTTGGTTAAGTGGATATGTTAGGAACCAAAATTCTCGTTTTGGATGCGAAAACAACTCACAAGAGATTCACGAGAAACAAGTGCGTCCGCAAAAAGTCACTGTATGGTATGGCAGCATCGGACCATATTTTTACAAAAACTAAGTAGGAGATTCAACTTTAGATGAAATTGATTTGAGAGGCATGTGGTTCCAAGAAGACGGTCCCACAAGTCATATTGCTAATGCCACTATCGACATATTGCAAGAACAATTTGGTGAAAGGACAATTTTAAGAAATGCTGTTAGCTGGCCTCCAAGAAGACTTCCTTTATATTGCTTTTGCGGGGTTATTTAAAATCTATGGTCTATGGAAACAAACCGCGAACCCTTGACGCATTAGAATTGAACATCGAACGCTGGATTTGTGACATTAGGCTTGAGTTATTGCACAAGGTCATCGAAAATTGGGTTTCTCGACTTCGCTGGTGTGCACGAAGTCGAGCTGGACACCTAAATGATGTGTTACTCAAAACATAATGTAATAATGCTTAAAGATGATATAAAAAGTTTGGTTGTATCTGAAATAGTTTTTAATTTAGTTCATTGTAAAATTACAACATTCTTGTTGGAGAACCCTTTACAACTATCAAAAAAAAGTGCTTTATTTTATTTAAATCTGTTAGTACCAACAACTTTTGTCACTTCTAGCGCTTTACTTTAATCCCAGTAATGTTTATAATTCATATATCCTTCAAAAATTGCAATTTAATTCATTTTGTTATTGCTCTGCGAAGACATAAATACAGTTCGAAATGTAATTGATTTAAATCGACTTCACAACACAATTACTCCTACATGATCCTATTTAAAGAAGTTCTATTTGGTACGAATGAAATATTTGTTTGTTTTCATGAAATACCTGCTTGAAGTATGGTGATTACACAGGCTCGCTGGGGGAGTTTCACAAGTTAATTTGTTTCTCGACATTTAAACTTTGGAAAGGTACGAAAATCCACTTTTAAATGTGAGAGCAAATATCGGAAAAGTTAAGACTTTCAAATGAGTTACGATATAGGGATATCAAATAAATCCCTGTATATTTGTTTGCTACCCACACCTGCTCTCGGAAAACGGAGAATCCTCACGCACCTTACATGGAATTTAGGAGACACACAAAATTCAATATTTTTACTGCACAAGGAGAATCGATACTTACTCAAATTGATCCTTCTCTATAATATTATTAATAATTAATTAATAAAGTAACTGCTCGGTGGCCCAGTGATAAAAAGGCCTCCGCCTGCGTATTGCAGAGTTAGGCGCAAAGTGGCGGATATGGTCAAATTTTTTCAGTTTCTGGATGGGTAGTATGCGACCTAGCATAATCTAGTAGATAACACCTTCGTAATTCAGCAAACACACAGCATCACTTTTGTTTCAAAGCTTTTGCGCTTGAAAAACGATTCAGCAGATTGGTTACATGTTGGCCACTGATTTAATATATTTGGATTACGAAGGTAGATCCAATTTTCGTCACACGTTACAATTCGTCGATAGAAATGGGGATCCTGTGGATTGGCAAGAAGTTTATTAGAAATTTCCACTCGTCACTGTGCCTGTTTTGCTGTCAATTGATGAGGCACTTTTCTGCATCATCTGTTTACCTTCATCAGTTTCTGAAGATGGCGGCTTAATATCCACTGCAAGGGGCTAAACTTTTATGACAATTGTTTCGTCCTGGGAGCCGGATTGGCCTCAACCCTTCGGCGAAGGACCCCTTGGCCAACGATAGAGAGTACTCCTCGACGTCGTTCCTCTCGAAGATTTGCTTCACCATTCCTGAACTTTTTATACCGGTTTTTGCGCAGTTCGATCTGAGATAATATCTTGATTTTCAACTTCACGGAATATACGAGCAGCAGCGCTTCTGCCTAATTTCAAGTAATGACAAAAAATGCTTAAATCTCTTTACTTGAATTGGGTGTCCACAATAAGTGCACAATGTATAAATAAAATCTCAATATAACTTACACACACTTATGACAATGATGTTAAATATAGCATTAATAATGATAACTATTATACTTCTATTTTCGACAGTTTTACAAATTTAACATTTACCATTCCAAAAAACGAAAAAACATTTGCTTCTTCTTAATATTTCATTAGTGCCAAGTTATTACCAGATATTTAGGCAAATGCCTGTTGCTTCCTTTTTTTTGTCTTTTTTAGTAATGTCCGAGATGTTTGCCTTTTTTGCTTAAAAGCGCCTTTTTAGAGAGAATGCCTTTTCGCCTAGATTTTGCAATTTTCCATGCGTTTTTGTAACCGGTTACTGTATAATATAGACAAATTACAGATGGTATTTTGTTGTATGATATTGATATATTAAAAGGATGAAGGTATTGCGCTTACAACGTTATTTCAATTTAAACTTTAATTAAGAAACCTTGTGTTTTGCCATACAAGTTCTCTTATATTTAGGTAGTATTTAAAAAGATAAACCTGATTATCTATTTATGATTTTTTGTAAACGTGTAACATTGTTAGGCATTTGTTTTCAGTATTTCTTTATTACAAGTAGAAATTTTGAGTCCCTTAGTACTTATTTCCCAGAGCTTGTCACGTTTTCGTAATAATTGCAGTTTTTGTTGAACTTTGCATTTGGTTGCTGATATTTATTATTGGATTACCGTATACTCTGTGGAATAATCTTGTAACATTTTTAAATCTAGAGTTACGGTTTTAAAACTACTGGGTTGATTCATATTCAACCGGAGATTAAACACTGTCGTTTTAGGCTTTTTAATTGCTCTTGGTGCGTGAATAGAATGGAGCAATGTGGGAGACATAAGCAGAGGAGTCAGCAACTAGTGATTACCATACAAGGGAGGGGTATTGTAGTTTATTTGCAGTTTAAGCGTTAGTATTAAGAAATGCTAACATATCACCAATTAATAAAAACAACTTATATGAATGGGCAAAATTAGATAAAAGTGGATAATGATTCTTTAATTTGTAAAGTTTGTTTAAAAACTGTAAGTAGAGAATAATCCACTGTGCATATTAATTAATTTGTACTTCGTTGCTATCCTATTAAATAATGTATATCTCTTACAAATCAAAGCAACAAAGAGGTACCACATCGCTCAACATTTTACGTGTGTCTTGCTTTTGAAAAATGATAGAAGTAAATTTATGCAACAACTTTTATTAAAAAATGTGATCGATCGCTGGTTGTCCTTCAAATAGCGGATCTTCGATCTTAAAACTCTGTGAAGCGCAGGTTTCGGCAAATATTCTATTTAATAGGTTGGCCAATTATATATTTTTAAAAAAATATTTTACAATTGATCTTTAGATTTTCCTTAAAGCTCCGTTACGCGTTGCTGTTTATAAAGAAAAGCTTCCCAATTTACCTTTGCGTCCAGAGTCTGCAACAACATGATGGCGAACACGGATATCAGCTTGCAGTTTCTATGCAAAAAAATTGAAAGTACGGTTAGAAGGACACACTTCTTGCTTCTTTATACTCAACAATACCTGTTTGTATTTATAAATGTATTTGAGGTTGTTAACAGTTTGGAAGCAAGTAATTCTATGTGCATTCAGAAATCCCTGCTTAATGCTTTTAATTACCAATAAATTGAATACGGTTTAGCTTTTATCAACTCAAATGTTGGTGATACACAGGGTGAAATAAGGAAGTTGGAAAAAGTGGCATCTACATTGTCGAATTTTTAGAAATTTACGACAGGGTAAAAACAACTATCCGGAACGTTCCCGGAGCTATAGTTCCTGCTCTAAATATCCTCATAGAAGCAGGAAAAATCCATTCAGGTGGTTCAGCTAACACTAATTCAACTGTCAGTCAAACACTCACGTCAGGTGATATTGGGCGAATGTTTTCTGTGTACAAAAACATTTTATTGTCAGAAGACAGCAACTCTTGCCTTCTAATCTAGAAAAACTATTTATATACAACTGTAAAAAAGCTTCTTCATAGTGTAATACAGTAATACAAATTATTATTTTAACACTATATTATATTAAAGTAGTATATAGGAAATCAAAAACCTAATCGCCTTTCTTTTCTTTTCAATGTCTTTTTTCCGCTGTACGTTGCCTTTTTCAAACAGTTTAAAGTGCCTTTTTTGACATTTATTGTGCATTTTTTTCATATTTTTCGTGCTTAAAAATCCGGACTCTAGTTATTACTTTAGGTTTATTGTATATAAAGAATAATTATTCATTCATAATTGTTCATTTCATGTTTTATTTATAAATAGTAATTTCAAATATAAAAACTAGCAAATCGAAATATTCGACATGGAGTGAGAAATTAATTGCAAGGTAAAAATCTTAATGAGTGCAATTTGAATATCAACAGTTGAAATAATTGCTTAGGGTTGTATAAAACAGAAATATGTCAAGGGTGCAGTTAACGTAAGTAATATTCTTAAGTAATCTTTTATCTTTAGAAATAACGAAGATATTTGTTGTCTGTTACACAAAATATGCATTTATAAGCAAAAGCAAAAACACTTTTACAAGCTAGAAAATTGTATCAATAAAAATTATATCCATAAAATGAAGTTTTTGAAAAGAAATATTAGTAACTCCATTGCATATTGACTTGGTAGTAACATCCTTACCATTTTGTGTGTATATAAATGAGGCCTATCCTATCGTATGTGATATCTAGAGTAACCTAAACTTGCGGACTCGCATAGGCGTCGGTATTACGGGTTAATATAAGAATACGAAAAATTCATAAATAAACTAAACCGGTAGAGAAGCAGGCATGTAGTGTCGACCTTGAATATAAATCATGTTAAACCGCGCTGAGAGAGATTTCGTTTTAGTACCGGTTGAGCTGTTGCAGAGATTAGTCGAACGGTCAAGGTTATGTACTTACGTGTCGCTTTTGAAAATATAGCTGGTGTTTTTTGTATGTTGTAGTATTATACCAAGTACATAATTAGTGTATCGTTTTATATAGAACTAATATTTACATACCTAAGAAAACAATGCCTCGTAATAGATTTGCTATTAATGTACATAAGTATGTGTCACTTTTTGCCCATTTAAAATATGACGGTAGTGCAGTTTTTTGCTTAATATGCAATGTTCGTTTGGCTGCATTAGACAGAACTGATTGCCAGAGGCATGTCAATGGTATTAAGCATATGAGAAATGCAAGAACTGAAATACCTTATACACTATTACTACTATTACTATTACTATACTAATCTTCCGTTGTCGTTGGTGAGAAAAGCAGCTTTTAAAACGTTTTGGCGACAATACGTTACAAAGTGCCCATTACCCTCACAAACACAATTACAGAATCATTTGCCGCGAATGAAAGAGATGCTAGAAAATGTGTGTAAACGTGATTTGTGTTCCAAAAAAATATGGATTACCGTGGATGAGACGACCGATATAAAGAAAAACAGTATTGTGAATGTAATAGCTCGCGTTTTATCTAGCGAGAACACAACATCTCGATATTTGTTAGCTTGCAAACGTGTTCAACAATGTACCGCGGAAAATATTCAAAAAGTGATAATGAACGCTTTGAAAAAATGTAAAATTGCCCAAGATCAAGTTGTGATGATTGTGACAGATAGTGCAGCAACGATGTTAAGTGTTGGGCGATCCTTAAAACATATATTTCCTAACTTAATACATATAACCTGCGTGCTGCATGCTTTGCATTTAGTTGGTGAAGTTGTTCGACAACATTATGGAAACGTTGATCGGATGATTGGAAGTACTAAAGCAGTGTTTCGTAAATCTCCTGAACGTTTAAAAATATTTCGTAAATTTTGTCCAGGTATTCCAGAACCTCCTGAACCAATTTTAACGCGATGGGGTACTTGGCTAACAGCAGCTTCTTACTATTTGATCCATTTTCAACAAATTCAATCAGTTATAATGCGATTTAATCGGAATGAATCCAAAGCAATTAGAGAAAGTCAAAGAGAATTTCAAATTCCTCAACTTTTAGAAGATTTAACAACAATATGTACCAATTATATAATATTACTAGATGCCATCAGAAAACTACAATGTACTGAATTGTCACTGCAGGAATCATTAGACATAGTGGAGAGTGTAAAAAATAAATTACACACATTAAATGATACGCCAGGATTATGCGCTAGTCAAAAGTTGGCAGATGTTTTAAGGAAAAATCCCGATTTTAATACTTTAGAGGCCGTTTATAATAAGTGTAAGAATAGTGAACTTTTAAGTAATTTTGAAAAACAGTTTCTACATGCAAATGTAGCTTCCTTAGATGTGGAGAGATCGTTTTCTATGTATAAGAATATTTTTTCTTGTCGACGCACAAGGTTTAAAGAAGTAACTTTGGAAACATATGCAACGATGCAAGTTTACAGTAGTTCACATCCTGATGCCTCTAATTTGTTGAATAATTAGCAAGTAAGTTTATTTATGAATTTTTCGTATTCTTATATTAACCCGTAATACCGACGCCTATGCGAGTCCGCAAGTTTTGGTGACTCTAGTGATATCAGTCGGAAACGGTGGATATAAGTCGGTTATTCGATATGTCAAAGAACGATTCTCGAAATCATTTACACGACCTTTCAGGAAGAGATCCTCGGTATGCAGGCGAGGGTTTAGAGAGGAGATTATTTCTATGCATTGCAGGGAAAGAATCAGAAAGTATCTTTACCTCTACGTCAATAATAGGAAAAAGTAAGAAAACGCGAATTGTAAATTACCGAAGTTGGCGTTGCGTTGCAGCGCGTCAAATAAAACAATTAACACAATGCCTTTCACCTTGAAAATGTCACCGTTTAATTGTAAATTGTTAATGTCTTTTCTTCGGAAAGTTTCCTTTGAGTCGCGAGAAGTTTTCTGGAGATGCTATAACTGTTTTGCGAATTTTTAAATTTACACGTGAATTATGCTATCGCAGGCACTTTAAATTCCCAATTTGTGCCTTAATTAAAAACGAATTCTTTGGGTACACGTTGCATGTTTTCGCAACGAGCAAGCGCTTGAAAATAATTAACATTTCGTACAACGCGCAGCAACTCCTTACAAGTTTATTAAGCAATCGGCCCCACCGGGTTCTGTGAATGTTGGCCAGGTTATTTGCCAGGGAAAATGCTAATTCTTTCAAAGAAACATCGAAATACACCATTAAGGTTTTTACATGAAATTTTCTTGGATGTTGTATTGCTATTTTGAATAATACTTTTGTGACTTCTTGCGGGTGAACATGCAAGGTTTTCATTTTCAGCCACTTTATATTATCTGCATTGCCTTTCGTTATTAGGGCTTACGTATAAAGTTAAGATTTTCGATGTTGTTGATATTAAAACATTTCACTTTGTAAAACTATGTTTATATTGTTACAGTATTTATTTACTTACGCTTAAAAGTCTAATGTTTTGACATTTTTGATTGCATTCAGTTCCATTTTATTACGAGTCGAAGCATTGTTGGTGACCTCTTCTCTCCAACGTCCCCAGATCTGTTTTCCTTCTTTATCTTACACATGCAGACAAGAAGTATTTTCGTTAAAAAGAAGAGTCCAGTAAACCACTTTTGGTAGTTTCTCCCATCAAATCCACCAACAGAAAGTTTAATTATATTTCTTCATTTAAAAATTATGTAATTGTATTGTAAAGGATTTTCCAATTAGCGCACCAGAACTTTCAAATGCGACACAATAATAACTACATACAAGTGATAATCTTTTAATCTTTATTTTATATTGAAGGATAATCGATGTCATTGTGTTTTAAAAACAATATTGTTGAGATGCCCTCCTCGACTTCGCCTGAGTGAATGCACTCTGGGGATCCAATTTGCGACTACTTTTTCATACATATCGCGTGGTGTATTTCTGGTGATGCGTTGAATGTTACGTTTAAAGTCGGGAATTGTTTCTGGCTTATTTTTGTAAACCAGAGATTTCACATGACCCCATGGGAAAAGTCCAAGGGCGTGAGATCGCATGATCTTGGTGACCAGTTGACTGCATTTTTCGAAATAACGCATCCAGGAAGCTGCTGTTGCAATAAAACAATTGTCTGAGAAGATTTGTGACACGCCGCACCGTTTTGTTAGAAAAAAACATTGTTTATGTCTACCTTTCTCCAGGCCAAAGATATTCCGTTAATATATCCCTGTATCAATAACAGTAGCATTATTGTCTTCAAAAAGGTACGGTCTTGAGCCCAAAAACCGCATCACACGGTGACCTTCTCAGGATGTAGTGGTGCTTCGTGAATCTTTCGAGGATTTTTATCAACCCCAGTTCGCGAAATTTCGACGCAAACGACGATCATTTGGTTTCAGATCTTGAGTGATTTGAACTCTATAAGCTTTCAGATGGAGATCTCAGCGCAAATTTGTTCAATATTATCCTCAATGTTGGCGAATATATCCAAAGCATCTTTAGGGGTATTATGAGATTAAAAGGTAGCGAAGCTTCCTAACACATTACAGCGCTTCTCGATTAGTAGGGATTGGCATATCCTCCCATGTATTACTTTCATCACTACTGGAATCGTCTACAGCTTCATTGAGTACGCTGTTGATTATGTCATCAGTTAAGAATTCGGTGATTCCAACTTGATCATCTACATGAACGAATTCGTTAAAATTGATATCCTTCATAACACTTTTTACGACTTCATTATCAACGACAGATAAGTCAATAATTGTTAAAGATGATTTTTGCTTCTTCAACCATTGTGAAAGTGATAATTCGTCATCAGAGTCAAACTCATCGAAAGTACAGAAGCCAGCAGGTTTGAAACAATTACTGATAGTTTTCTCTGTAACTGTTTGTCATGCTTTATGACTAAAATTTATTGTATCCAGAAAATTTATAGACCTACTCTTACCTTCGTCAATGGAATTAATTAAGTTTGTAAGCAAAAAAATAGCAGTAGCTTTTAAATGCGTGTATTATTCTCTGGCCCATAGGCTGGAGCTTCAGCTAGTGTTCAGTGGCAAAAGCACTAATTTAATATTACGCAAACCTTTCACTGGAGGATGTGGGCAGTTGTCAACCAATAGAATAATTTTTCTATTCTTCAGTAATAACTCTTCATCCCATAGTCTCAGTTCTTCTATAAACAAATCGCCAGTCATCCATGCCTTTTTATTTGACTTATAATTCACAGGAATTTGTTTGATGTGCTTGAAACATCGTGGATTTTGTGATTTGTTTATCACTAGCAATTTTCTTTTTTCACTTCCCGTTAAATTAGCGCACAGAAATAAGGTTAATCTATCTTTTGAAAGCCTATGTATTTCCTCTTCTTAAAAAAGCGTTTGCCTTAATGTGCAGACACATTAAAAATATAGAATACAAACATTCGATTCAATACACATATGAATGCCCTCGATGTTCTTGTCGGTGTTGCCCGGGCTATCCTAATATTGCTTATTGATGTAGCATCTAAACAAGTTTACTTTAAACGGAAACTATTTATTTCTGTTAGAGTCTATTAAGACTCTGAAATTGGTTCGTATTATATGGAAGTTCGTCATAAGCGGGTTCGCAGTAAAAGGTATTTTCTAGTATTATTTCTATGGCAAATATAAGGGGACCCTCGGTTTTGGTACATAACCGGCGAACTACCGGTTGTTAAGCGGGTTCGTTTTAGCCGATCATTACTGTATTTCTTTAACACTAAAAAATTTTTAATTTCTGTTTGCTTCTCTTTGAAAAAGAAAATAAGTGAGATCCTACACTTTAAATTTATAAAAGTTAACCCTGAGTAATTAAAATAATTTTATATCGAGTCTCATTACAATATATTGCAATGTTAACTGTTCCTTTCTTTCACATTATTATAATGCTTTTTAGTCATTTTATTAAAGGCGGGTAGGGTGCTGCATTCAAGTAATGCAGTACGGAAGTTATACATAAGATGCGATAAGATAACTAATTCATGTTTGCACATAATCTAAACAATTTTTTTTATTGAATCATGAAGTGGTAGTCGTTAGTAGTACTGTTTATTTGATATTGTTAGGCATGGGTTGTAGGATCTTGAATGTTTTTAGATACTGGTAACACAGTTTATGGATCTGTTTCGGGTTAGAAGTTAAAATTTTCCGTTTCTTATCGTTTTATATTGATATTAGGGAGTTATCGCAAGTATCCCGATAAGAATTCGATAACGTTGACGCCACGTGATTCTGGCGGATAAATTCATGTTTACGGGAGAACCTATAAAGAGTTATCGCAAATCGTTCCGTACAAATTTAAAATATTTGAGTTTGGCGGTTAGCGCGATGTCATTTGTATCAGCATAACCAAACAATCTAAATCTTCCCTGATTTGGTGAATTTAAACGGACGACATCATCCACACCGCTCTAAGTAAATAGAAATCAATAGAAATGATTGACCTTTTACTACTATTATAAGATGACGAGTTGACAAGAAGATGCAGTATTTATACACCAGTTACAACTGTAACAACAACAACCATGGTTAGGAGCCGAAGAATATAAAAAATTAAACTTTCGTAATGGAATAATCGATATAATTTCGAATTGCACATGTATATGGTTTTTCATATGAATTATACACCATTTATCTGGATTTAGAAAAGGTTCTTCACTCAAGATATACCGGAACAATTCCTATTTCGAAGATCTCATTCGAGACGTTGCTGTGGAGGAGGATTGGTGTAGCGGGTGGCGGTGGTTTGGATATCTTTCCTAGAATAATTATTGCGGATCAGAGTTTTGGTGAAGTGCTTCAATTCTTGTGGAAGCGAATTAGGTTCAGATATGGAAATAACCCTTTGCATAAGAAAGTTGATTTGAAATTGAACACCGTGTTTTGAGGCTAGATGAAGCCACTGAGATATCTATCCGCGTACGGTTTTTTTGTAGATGGAATGTTCCAGCGCACCCCCGTGATGATAGTGCACGAGAAGTGTATTGAATCGTGTTAGGAATTACGAAATGTTAGGAAATTGTTTAAGGAGTTTTGTCCATGAGGCTAGATGACAAAGGCAACACCACTTCCATAAATATGTTAGCGACCGGAGACAGAGGAGATCCCATGACTGTATCTGAGACTTGGTCATAGTATAAATATGGTACTGCTTAATGATTCAAGTAATAAGGATTACATGACAACACGTTTATTGAAATTTAAAACGCTAGAACACTTGAATAACTGCATGAAGCTGCCACAAGACAACATTATAAACGTCTACGTAATAGCTTTTAAAAAAGGAACCGTGATGTTCCGGAACAATTCAATTTTAACAGAGCAATACGTATTGTAATCTTTTGATTTTTTTTTAATTTATTGCATAAATACAATCAGATTCGAACAAAATAATCGATATAATCTCGAATTGCACATGTATATGGTTTTTCATATGAATTAGACACCATTTATGTGGATTTAGAAAAGGTTCTTCACTCAAGATATACCGGAACAATTCCTATTTCGAAGATCTCATTCGAGACGTTGCTGTGGAGGAGAATTGGTGTAGCGGTGGTTTGGATATCTTTCCTAGAATAATTATTGCGGATCAGAGTTTTGGTGAAGTGCTTCAATTCTTGTGGAAGCGAATTAGGTTCAGATATGGAAATAACCCTTTGCATAAGAAAATTGATTTGAAATTGAACACCGTGCTTTTAGGCTAGATGATAATGTGAGAAGCCACTGAGATATCTATCCGTGTACGGTTTTTTTTGTAGACGGAATGTCCCAGCGCACCCCCATGATGATAGTGCACGAGAATCGTTCGATTCGACCTCCATCGTGAAGCGTATTGAATCGTGTTAGGAATTAAGAAATGTTAGGAAATTGTTTAAGGAGTTTTGTCCATGAGGCTAGATGACAAAGGCAACACCACTTCCATAAATATGTTAGCGACCGGAGACAGAGGAGATCCCATGACTGTACCTGAGACTTGGTCATAGTATAAATATGGTACTGCTTAATGATTCAAGTAATATGGATTACATGACAACACGTTTATTGAAATTTAAAACGCTAGAACACTTGAATAACTGCATGAAGCTGCCACAAGACAACACTATAAACGTCTACGTAATAGCTTTTAAAAAAGGAACCGTGATGTTCCGGAACAATTCAATTTTAACAGAGCAATAAGTATTGTAATCTTTTGATTTTTTTTTAATTTATTGCATAAATACAATCAGATTCGAACAGAATTTTTTATATGACGGTATTTGGTGCAATTAGTTTGGTTATCTCTATTGGAACAGCGCCTGTTTTACTGCTTGCTGCACCGAAAAACCAAGTTAAATAAGTCAACTATGTTAAATCATTGCGCTCGCCTACAGGCTTCGTGGAAATGAACATTTAATTTTCTTGACATGCGAAGCGAACACGCTCGATTTAGTTACTGTATCCAATTAGACAGCTCCATCCCGAATACGATTTCACCACGATCAGATAGAGATTCATTTTTCAAATGTTTGCCTTTGCCTCAATTCGTGCCGGAATACATATTCCCGCCTAATTCGGATCTGAGCTACTTACCTATCAAAATGAGGGGTTCCTCTTTTTTCCGATTCTTAACTGATGGCGTTTATTTTGAGAAAAAGTACGTCTATCTATAAATCTGATACTTTTCGACTTTTTATCTATCCGATTTCTTTTCTTTTTAAATCTCCATTCTACAAGAGTAAGTGCTTCTTCAGTGTAATTTAAATTGTTACGACAAAATTCTAATTCGGTAGGAAGATAATGAAACAGCTAGACGCTTATTTGAATTTAAAAATAGGCTTTTATATATAAGAAAAGGAATCTTAAATTGCCATGGTTTAAGTAATTTACGTTGATTGGCTTCATTGCGTTATTTTTTGCTAAAGCCCGATTTGTGTAGACTTAATGAACTATATACGTGGGCTACAAAAACATGGTGTTATTTTTAAGAAGCCAATGGTTATAGCACTATTTTTACACAAGGATAATTGCTATAGTATTATAACATGATTAATTTCCTTTGCGAAGCCCAGAAATTTGAGATAAAAAGTTTTTTTCTGAATTTTTTATGGAAACATTGTTAACGATATCTTTAATTTAATTATACAATAAATTTCTCCCTCTATCCCATAAATTTTACAAATTATTAGTTGAGCTTGTCGTTGGGAAGGCCAGAGATAAAGATGAAACAGTGCTTTTTATTTAATTTTCATTGTTTTCACTCCTTGGATTGTTTTTTAATTAAACACAAGCAATATTCTGGCAGCATGCCATAGATCCACCTCCTGGAAAATCTTAATCACTAACCTGGGCAAATATGCGGTAACAGCCAGAGGCATGGCGAGTTAAAACGTGCTGAAACACTTACCGTTTTAAAAGTCTTCCGTGAAATCACAAACTGGGTAACATTTGTTAAACATTTGAATCATTAGATATGTTTCCACAGCTGTTTCAGTAAAGTGAGTACGCCGTGCGGAATAAATGTTTTTTAATGCCGAAAACGACCGTTCGACATCTAGCGATGTTATATTTGCATATTTAAAATAATCGTTTGTGCCGCAAGATTTAGAGTATGGATTTTACACGTTACATGTAAGAAGTCACCATTATGTTCTTTAAGATATCGGCCCAAAGAACGCATGTTTGCGGCACCATCACTCATAGACATTAAAGTTGCTTAGTTGAAACAAATTTCTTCAATGGGTTCAACACGACCTTTAAAATCTCATCAGCAGTACAATTTACAACTCTTTTGGAAGCAAATAAGAAGGAGGATGGCGGTCGATGTGGTTCCATTGTACGTACCGACGATCTGTTGCTTCGTCCACACACAACCACAGTTTTTTATCTTTCAATTCCGTTTTCATTCTTTTTTCTATATGTTCACGAGCAAATGGCATTACATTTCGTATCGATGTCCGACTAGGTAATCTACAGTGCGCATATTTATTCCAGAAGGAGACAAATGCTTCTTTGTCTAGTAAACGAAACGATAGATTACATAAAATAAAAGTAACACATAAATCAAATGTAAATCTTTCTTGGTCTCGTATGTCACTTTTTGCAGAAGAATGCCGTTTGCTTTCGATGTGACGTTGACAATGGCTTCTAGACCAACACATTAAAGGGATTTTACAAACTAGACATTGAATTTTAGCGCCATCAAAAATTAAGTTCGGCATGTCCACTATAAAGTTTTTAACTGTGTCTGTCATTGGTCATTTTCGCGACGTACGTAACTGCGACATTTTTAAAGCAAACATAAGCGTACAATTACGAAATAAGTAACAAGTACTGACGCTGTGAACGCGTGAAATAAATAATCGTCGACTCCGCACCACATATCTACTACACTGACTGTTACCGCTGTTTGCCCAGGCTATTTATTACTAATAAAAACCCACTACTTGCCGAACCGCCGTTGAATTACGATCCTGGAATCCCATGGCGTTACAGAAGACCCAGGATGTTCCTAGATCAATTTCCGCCGTAATGCAATTACGACTTCCATACTCTTGCGGTGGGATCTCAGAATTAGAGGACAGAAAATGTTCACTCCAGGGGAAGACGGATTGAATAGTTGGAAGCTGGGATGAAATTCCAATAACTATGGAAGAGGCAAAGGATAGTTCCTGGAACTCTGCAACCATCATAGTCCATAGCCCATAGAAAAAGAACACAGAGGGAGTTTTGTGTAGAACGGTTGGACATAGGTAGGTAGCTGGATGCACTATATGGGGCGCTAATGACTTCTTTCGATAGTGTAACATTACACTAGCAACAAAGAAACAGACAACTCTGACTTTGCCTTAATTGAAAGTTCAAAGATACTGCTTTTGTCTTTCACAAGAAAAAAGTCACAGTTTATTTTCTATATAGTGATGGCGTTGGTGTATGCATTGCGTGACCTTTCCCTTTGAGCTCAAAATGCCACACGGTATAATTTTTCAAATGTGTCTATGTAGTTATTGATATTTTTAATAATTGCGAATTTCTCCGTAATTGGGTCAAGCGTTGTTAACTAACAGTTTCGCGTTACGACTTGGTAATAACCAATTTGGTTTAGCAGGGTTTGCCGTTTAATTGTATCCTAATTAAACCTCAATTCCGCACTTGAAGTTTCCGCTACTTTACTCAACTAGTCATCCAATATGTAACGTTAAATCTCAAATAATTTATCAGATAATATCCAGCTGTCCCTTGTTAGCAAGCTTAAACGTGTACACGCAGTAACATGACAAGATGATCTAGCAGAAAATTATACGGTCAGGAAATTAACCCGGGAGGGTCAACGTTCTCTACGGATGGTGTAATCGTAAACATCACCGGAAACGAGCTTATTTTTGGGAATGATATACGCTTACTATTCAGTGGAGTTGAGTTGGCGAACTAGTTTTATGAGTTCTAGCAGTAGCAGTGAAAAAATCAATGCAAACATGCGAAGCAACGTTGACTAAATTCCTGTCGCAAGCGGTAGCTGCGGAAACTGAAAAGTCCTTTTTGACATGTTTACCAAAGGAATGAGTCGTTCTCGTTCTACCCGGCTGACTTTCGTTTCAGACAATAAGAATCGTAGGTGAAGTAAACGCCGAGCATTAGTTGAATAAATTGCAACACTTGCGATACCAATGTAGCGACTTGCATTTACATACTAGCTAGGTTTTTATTCAAAGAGCACTGCGGTTTTGTTAACAAGTGTAATATAAAACTCATTTTCTCTCCTATTTCCCTTTTATTTTACTTTTGCGTGTTTCAGCACGTTAAACATTTTTTATAGTAAAGTGGAAAACTTAAACTTCTTCTTATTGTATGGCAGTAAAAGGAAATTTACATAGACTCAATGTTATTCGACATGAATTGTTAATGAGGCTCCTGGTGAATATCAAGTGAAACTGTAGGATCTGTCTGCAATTGTCTGGAAAAATAAGAATGGCAAAATACGAGAGATTCCTGACATTAGTGAACCCAAGTTCAGTGAATTCACTTAAGCTACCTAGACATGCTTACTTTGAAAAAACAGCCCATATTCTACCAAAAATGTATACTTGTGTATATGGAGATGTCTTTAAGTTAAAGCACAGCAGTTTTAAAATAGATCGTTGCACAAATTACGTAATGATTGAATTTACATAACATATACACTATAGCTCAACATAAAATAACAATATACGCAAGATACATTCTTGCTCAAAATAGTTGGTTCTGGTATTGAAAAATTAATTAACAAAATAAAAGCTTGGAAAGTTGATATACGATTTAATGACTGATTACTAGAGCAACGCAAACTGCGCTGAAAGCCAGTGGCTGACGCATAAAAGTTTACACAAAATAAACACGGCCGGGACAATTCGGTATAAGCGTCAGTATAACTGCGACTCGAAAGCCGATCTGTTGTGTATGCATCTACGCTGTCGTATACTATATCGTAGTTCTACGTTTGTTTTGAAAATGTTTCCTACGTCGCGAAAACGACCAAAGTTGGACACAATAAGAGAATTTATTGCAGAAATGCCTGATTTAAAGTGTGATGGCGTTAAAATGTGATTGTCTACGAGGCTCGTCCGGAAACTAGTACCCGTTCGCGCCGTGTGGAGCAGCAGTTGCGCGGCGTGCCGTCGAGTGGTTTTCTCGTGACGCAGTGATCTGTCAGCTGTCAGCGTACGAGATTTGGTTGAGTTATCTACAATAATATCGCGTCAGTGTGAGTTTGAAATGTTTAAGACACTCGATAGTACCGCCAGTTCTGAAGTGCGGTCTGTAATAAGATTCCTGAACACCAGAAATGTGAAGCCATGTGACATTCACCGTCAAATTCAAGATGTGTACGGCAACGATGCGATGGACGCATCATCGGTTCGGCGATGGTATCGCAATTTCATTGCTGGGAGAGACGACGTTGCGGATGAAGAGCGTCCAGGGCGTCCGTCCGTCATTACTGATGCATTGCTGCGTGCAGTCGACGATTTCATACAGCAGGATCGGCGTGTCACACTTAATGACATCAGTGCACGTTTTCCAGAGATTTCGCGCACTATAACGCATGGAATCGTCAAAGATCATCTGCATTACAACAAAAATTGTGCAAGGTAGGTGCCGCGCATGCTTTCAGAGGAACACAAAAACAAGCGTATGGGTGCGGCCTTGTATGTTTTGGAGCATTACGCAAATAAAGATGATGCATTCTTGTCATACATTCTTACGGGCGATGAAACATATGTTGCTTACTCAACGCCCGAAAACAAACGCCAGCCCACGGAATGGCATCACTCTCATTCACCGACCAGACCCAAAAAGTTCAAGACAGCAGAGTCGACTCGCAAACTCATGGCAACCGTCTTCTGGGGCAGACATGGTCTCTTGCTTTTGGATTTTTTGCCTCGAGGGGCCACCATTAATGCGGAAGCATATTATGCTACAGAAATTGCGGCGGGCAATTCAAAATAGGCGACGAGGCCTGTTGTCGTTGGGCATTGTGTTGCTGCACAACAATGCCCGTCCCCATGTTGCTGCAACAACACGCCAATTGCTCCAGCAGTTTCGCTGGGAAGCCTTCGATCACTCACCCTACAGCCCAGATCTAGCACTGTCGGATTACCGCCTTTTTACAAAATTTAAAGATTTTCTAGGCGGAAAACATTTCCGCAGCGATGACGCCCTCAAAGCAGCGGTCACTACATTTCTCGTCATACTGGCGGTAGAGGATTACGACGTCGGCATAAAAAATCTCATCGCACGATACGACAAGTATCTTAATTTACGAGGTTATTACGTAGAAAAGTAATGTATAGTACATGTGTACGTCTAATAAAAAGTTTGTTCAGATATCTCTATTGGTTGCGATTTAATTGGCAAATGGGTACTAGTTTCCGGATGAGCCCCGTAGTATGAACGGATTTTGTACAAGAAAGTTGTACAATTTCTTCGTATGCTAATAAGTTTCAATTTCGAATTTGACTCCGTTCCAAAATTTGCTCCAAAAATAATTAGAATACGGAAGATTGCCATTCGCATCGTGATTATTTGGGTCGGAATATTGTTTTAGCGCGATATAACTTCCCCTTCGTTAGGCACAATACGGAAGCTATGGACCTAACAACAGCCTCTATTAGCAGCCGAAACACCGAAACCACGTACCCTATTTGAAATGTACAGACTTCCAATTGTATCGTCCTTAATAGAATTAAAAACAAAGCGCGAAAGGGAACAGAACTTAAATAAGAAGAAATGTTAAAGCCTAAAGGCACAGTTCTCTTCAGTGCTAACGACAAAATTACATTAGTTCATTAAGTAATAACGCACAAGGGTAACAATAACGATTTTCGCTATTTAAGATTCGTCATATAAGACCATAGCCATTGTACTGGTTACAGCAAAAAAGATACTTCACAGTTAATCATTTTAATTACATAAAATTTTTCAGTTCTTCGTAAGGAAAGTGAATGGAAGAGCCAATTAATTTAGAAGATAATTAAGCAATGTCGACGCTTATATTAATTGGCTTTAAAGAGGGTCGAAAAAACCTATTAGAGATGTTTCTAAAAATCTTGTAATCGCAAGATGTAAGGAAACATGTAAATGAAATTTGATATGAAGTGTACAGATAACAGACGTCACGATCAGAATTTAATCCAACTGGACCCTTGTAAAATGTAAAAAGAAAGCGTAAATGGATTGAAATCTATGAGATAAATATTTTCAATCATCCCGAATGCTACGTTTAATGACACTTAAATGATGGCAATTTTTGGTATATGGAATTATTATATTCAATTCCATCAAAGTTTTGTACAATTGATATATGTACTCAGGGGCGGTGTGTCTTTAAGACCGCAACGCCGCGAGGCCTCTCTGATATATCGTTTAAAATTTCAATTCAATTGATAAACATTATTCAAATTTATATTACGTCATTATTGAGAAAATACAGTTTAAATATCCCGCGGTTTCCAACTTATTCCGTGGTCAATATTGTAAAATGAATTATACTTTATACCTCGTACGTACAACGTACAATAAGTTGGAATGAAATATTTGGCAGGTTATGAAATCGCGGCCTTGTTGCTATGGCAACGGTACGACGTCTAACCAACCAATCACAGACTAGCCGGTATATGTACGTTTGGGACGCACAATTTTCGCGACCAGTCTTCTTTTAGCTACGAGACAGAGTGTTGTCATTTAGTATAGATTTTTCCCGCGTTTTTACAGATGTATCAGGACAAGTGTCTGTGTTTATAATAACCTTTAAAATGAACAGAACTATAGTATCATTTTAAAAAGTGTCTTTAAAAGACTTCCTCTGGAAGAAAAAGCTAAAATAAAAGAGTTAGGTAGGCCATAACCTCAACTAAATTGGAATAAATAATGGAAAGAAGAGCTGAACGTGGAATGTCCACACAACGATTTTTCATGGAAATTTATAACAAATATAAATGGAAATGTGAATTTGAAGTTTCCAATTTATTATATTGTTTTCCATGTGTGTTCTATAATACTATGTCTGGATCATCATTCAGTTGGACTAGAACTGGTGTGAAAGATCTACATAATTTAACCACTAAAATAAACAAACATGAATAATCTCGTGGTCACATTAATGCTTGTACGGCACAAGCATTCTGATAGAACTTAGTTCTGCTTATCGACAAATGCTAAGGCTCCCAAGGATAGTCTGCAACAACGCTGTTCTGGACACCTCTTTTCCATTACCTACATCCCATGATCAACAGGATGCAGCGGACCTAACAAAATACCAATACCCCCATATAAACTTTCAAAAAACAACTGAAGCAGAAATAAGACAAATTAAACGAAAGTTACAACTTAATAAGGCGCCAGGATTTAACACAATCACCAACAAAATTTTAAAAGAAGACAAAGAAAAACTAATCCCTATTTTAGTAATTATAATAAACGAAACACAATATAGGCACGGTATTCACAACAAAGCGAAAGTTGGGAGACACAATCAAAAATTACAAAGAAAGGATACCCCCACAGAGCCGAGGGGTTTACGAAATACCTTGTGCCGACTGCCAACAAACGTATATAGGCCAAACAAACCGAAGAATCAAGGTGCGCAAGGAGGAGCACAAACTTGCGGTGGCCAAAAACGAAAAATCATCATCTCTTGCACATCATGTTGTAACAACAGGCCATAATATCGACTTAGAACGAAAAAAAAAGCGGTCAAAAGATGCGATTATTTAATACCTAGGACCATCAGAGAAGCTATAGAGATCAACAAGCGACCCGACAACATGAACAAACGGGACGACGCTCAGCGACTTTCTACGACTTGGACGCCGATCCTAGCAACGCGACGACTAAAACCTACAGGACCAACAGCACACACACTAAACGCGAGTATACCAAACCATTCGGACCGAAGAAAGAACTCTACCCCTATAGCCGGACCTATTACCCGCAGCCGAGCTCGCACAAACCCCTCCCACTCCATGTCACCTGCAGTAACGGGTAAAAGCGCGGCGACGGCAGCCAGGAATCACACTTCAACAGCAACACGCTCCAGAAGAAGATGACAGAGGTATTATCGAAACGTCGAGCCAAACAGCGTCCTTATCAGGACCAGCTCCAAACGCGGATAGATTCCCAAAAAACCCATCGCACCACATATTACATCCGCAAAAACCTTCGGAAGAATATATATGTACAAATATAGATGGTAGTATTATATATATGTTTCAAAAATAAAGTCTTTGAAAGGTGAAAAAAACAGTGTTGTGTTAGATTTATTTTCATTTTCAATATTACCCCTCCTAGAGTAATGTGTTGAAGGTGTTGAAGTAACTTTCTTTATTTAAAATAAATAACTTTACAGACAAAAATTAACAATGCCTTTTAGAAATTAGTAAAAACTTCAATTCAGTCGATCATTAGTTCGAATAATCCTTTTTGCTAACTCTCACATCTAAATAAAAAAAAAACAATGTGTGTGGCAGCCTCGCAGTGTAGCATTTAACCACAGCGTTCGGGTTGTTTCCCACCGGCCGGTATATTAAAACGTTTAATATGTTGTATTAAATTTTGTTGTGTTTTTGAACTGGCTCTTAAAGATCATGATGGCAGCGAAAAATCAGAATAACGTGGTATACTTAGGAAATTAATCGATTTCTCTGCTAATTTGAATCTGACGCTTCGAAAACGTTTAAAGAATGCCGGTGTTTTTAAAGGAACTTCAAATACAATCCGAAGTAAAATTTTAGATTCTATGCTTGCTGTTTGCAGAATAGAAACTTCAAATCAAATAAAAAATTTCGATTTATTGCCTGACGAAACTACAGATATAACAAATTGGTGTTGAATAGTAATTATAAAGGCTGTCCCAAAATTCACGCAAGAAGTAATTTTGATAGAAAATACAGGTTTTAAATTAAAAATTGTATATTTTTTATTGATTCATACTTTATGAATACATAACCCTATACTGTATACTTATACAGCATAGGGTTATGTATGGAATAGCATATCGGGTAAGTGGCATCCACAGCTTTGCTGGTACATACGCACTCTTTTGTCGAAATTTTCCATGACCGTTTTGCATAAATGTGGCTGAATTTCGCTGATACAGCGCTCAATTTCCTCCTTCAAGGCGTGGGTGGTCGTGGGCTTGTTGGCATAAACCTTAGACTTCAAAAAACCCAAAGAAAAAGTCCAACGGCGTCAAATCTCATGTTCTGGGCGGCCAATTCTGATCAGAAAAACGGGAAATTACACGACCAGGAAATGACTCATACAGTAATTGAATTGTTTCTCGCGCTGTACTGCATGTGGCACAGTCTTGTTGAAACCACATGTCGTTCACATGCATATCTTGCAATTTAGTCACAAAAAACTGGATTATCATGTCGCGATAGCGAGCACCATTAACTGTTAATGCCTGACCAGCCGCATTTTCGAAGAAGAATGGTCCGATGATGCCTCCAGACCAAAACCCGCACCAAACAGCGACACGTTGTGGATGCACTTGTTCCTCAAAAGTCACTCGTGGATTTTCGTAACCCCAAATGCGACAATTTTGACGATTAACGAAGTCATCAAGATGAAAATGAGCCTCATCGCTGAAGATGATTTCGTTCGAAAAATCAGCATCCACTTGTTGTTCCATAATCCATTCAACGAACTCTCTTCGCTGTGCGTGGTCAGTAGGCTTCAGTTCTTGAGTCAATTGAACTTTGTAAGCATGAAGATGCAAATCTTTCGTGAGAATACGCTGTAAAGAGTTTCTCGAAATGTCCAATTCTTGACCACGGTGCCGAATTGATGTTCCTGGACTCTCAGCAACACTCTCACGAACTGCTTCGATGTTTTGTGCTGAACGACTTGTTGAAGGACGGCCAGAGTGTCTAAGATCACTAATTGATCCAGTCGCCTTGAATTTTTTAATTAATCTCTTCACAGTTGATGAAGTTAGATCACTATTCCGACCATATTTTGCACGAGAAACTGTAGCTGCTAAACATTCATTATTTTTAAAATATTGCTCAACAATGAAGACGCGTTGTTCTTTCGTGTAGCGCTCCATTTTTAATAACCCTGAACTATCAGCTGTCACGCTGTCTTTCTTTTTTCGTTGGCAACACTTTACCACACAAATGGCGCAAAATTCAAATCTTGCGTGAATTTTGGGACACCTTTTATTTGGATATATCCGTAATGACAGAATTTATGAGCACTTTTGGGGATTTAAAAGAATTAGGAATGGGCGGCGTTCAGACAGACGTTAAAAATAAATATCCTTGTGCATGTTATATTCACTGCTATGTCCACCAGTACAGTGCGGATATTTTTTAATAATTTGTCACCAAGTCTCTTTTTTTTCGAAGACCATTGTAAGCTAAAGGTAAGATGTTATCATACTTTTTTTTTACAATCGCGTTCCCCTCGTCAAAAGTCACGAACCGCCACTGTATGTACTATAATATCATACTTTAGAAAAAATGTTTTCTAATTAAAAGATAATTTTCAATCCTAGATTTGGGAGTATCACCTAGACACTCTTTCGACAGTTTAAATGAGTAGAGTACAAATAATAATGTTAACGAAAGATATTGATGGAAATGAAAAACTAATCTCAAATTTTGACATTTACGCTACGCTAGGGCGTCAATAAAAGAAAAGCCCGCATTTTTCCAAATGATAGAACTTGAGTGAACCTTGGCGTTGAAATAAAATTTTAACACTACAATATTTTCAATAATTTTTTTAATAAACCACTTGGCAAAATAGTTTTTCTCCCAAAGAGGACTCGTACTAAAAAGGGCCGATTGTCTTGGCGTATGTTGGCTCCTTTGTTACCGATAGCCTTTGTTAAATGTTAGTCACGACCAGCTACGATACATATTTCATACTGGAAATATTTTATATTCCTCCAATTTCGTTGACGATCAACTAAATTTCTGTTCTTGCCTCATATTTTAGATTTCAGTTTAATAAACTTGAGTTCCAACTGAAAGTGGTTTCAAACATAGTTGGATAAGATCTACAAACGTACCAAGCTTTACTGAGATCGGCAGAGGATGCATGGACAAATCTCTTCAGTCAAGATGTTCTCTCGCTTGAAATCGCCCATTATCGTCGCACATAAATATTAAAAGCCAATATCAACCATTCAGATTTTTTCCAACCGCAAGAGAAATGCGATTTCAATCACGGGCGTAGCTCCACCATCATAAACCAATTCCTCGACGTAATACTGCCCAATGATCGTTATTCATAGAATACTTTATCGGGTATTAAATATGTATGTCGCATAGAAATTCTTTATTAATCGATGATTCGATTGCTGCTCGAAAGATACGAATTTTATTGAACTCAACCGTCTAGCGCCCTGTCTCTATAATAAAAAAGGAAAGAATGGGAACGATGTATAGAATAATTAGAATGTGAAATATGTTTTCTGTTTATTGCGGGACGGTACACATGATCGTCAAAAAGTCATCACAGATAACTACATGGAAATTACATTGAACGAAAACAAATTTCGCTGTCAGAAAGAAAATCGAATTCCATTTTTTACGTCCGAAAAGTTTTTTTTGTATAGCTTACATTTGCTGTGAAATACACTGCCCTTTTCAAATTTAGATCAATTTAAATCCAATACTAATTTGAAGTGTATCGCGTTGGTATATTAAACTCGTTTTTTAAATTTTCAAACAATAAAAGCGTTGTTGTATTTCAATTTTTCACAATTGTACAATAACGAAGTTAGCCCGTTTTTCATTTTGGAACTACGTTCAAAGTTTTACGCACGCATACAATAAAATAACCATTATGTTATAAATAGAGCAACGCAAACTGCGCTGAAAGCCAGTGGCTGACGCATAAAAGTTTTCACAAAATAAACACGGCCCGGACAATTCGGTATAAGCGTCAGTATAACTGCTACTCGAAAGCCGATCTGTTGTGTATGCATCTACGCTGTCGTATACTATATCGTAGTTCTACGTTTGCTTTGAAAATGTTTCCTACGTCGCGAAAACGACTAAAGTTGGACACAATAAGAGAATTTATTGCAGAAATGCCTGATTTAAAGTGTGATTGCGCTAAAATTCAATGTGTAGTGTGTAAAATAGATTTAATGTGTTGGTCGAAAAGTGATTGTCTACGGCACGTAAATAGTGCAGGGCATGTTTCAAAAAAAAATTCCACATGAGATTATGACAAATTTAAATTTAATTTATGTGTTTATTGCATGTAATTTACCATTTCATTCACTAAGGAAGAAAGCATACGTTTCGTTTTGGAATTAATATTCGGACTTTAAGTTACCAAGTGAGAGAACATTACAGAGAGTTGTGCCGTCTGCTCGTGAGCATGTCGAGAAAAGAATTAAATCGGAGTTGCAAGATAAAAAACTGTGGTCATGTGTGGACGAAGCAACAGATCGTAAAAAACGTTCTGTGGTTAATGTAATGGCACGCACAATGGAACCACATCGACCGTTACCCCCAATTTTGCTAGCTTCCAGACGAATACAACAATGCACTGCCGAAGTAATTTCAATGTTGGTGTTAAATACATTGGAAAAGTTTGAACTTTCAACAAATCAACTGTTGATGTTTAAGAGTGATGGTGCCGCAAACATGCTTGCTGTAGGTCGATCTCTTAAAAAACATTGTGCTAACTTGTTGCATATTACATGTAAAATTCATACTCTCAGTCTCGTAGCAGATAGTATCAGAAAATGTTATCCCGAGGTAGACGCTCTAATAGCACACACAAAAGCTGTGTTTGTGAAATCCCCAAAACGTATTCGGGAATTTCATAGACTATGCCCCGGTATTCCTGAACCACCACAATCTATTCTTACTCGTTGGGGAACATGGTTAGAGACTGCAGACGAGTACAACAATGTACTGCCGAAGTAATTTCAAAGTTAGTGTTAAATACATTGGAAAAGTTTGAACATTCAACAAACCAACTGTTGATGTTTATGAGTGATGGTGCCGCAAGCATGCTTTCTGTAGGCCGGTCCCTTAAAAAACATTGTGCTAACTTGTTAGATGTTACGTGTAAAATTCATGCTTTCAGTCATGTGGCAGATAGTATTAGAAAATGTTATCCTGAGCTAGACGCTTTAATAGCGTAGTGTAGTAGCAGTGTTTGTCAAATCCCTAAAACGTACTCGCAAATTTCATAGACTGTGCCCCCGTATGCCTGAGCCACCAGAACCTATCCTTACACGTTGGGGAACATGGTTACAGGCCGCGTTTTATTATCATAAATATTTTGAGAATATTAAGAAGGTGGTCTTACAATTCGATCCAAAGGAAGCTGCGGCTATGAAGGAAAGTCAGTCGAAATTTCAAGATAGTCAGGTTAAAACGGATTTAAAAACTATTCAGAACAATTACTTCGGACTAGTGGAGGCAACAGAAAAATTACAAAATCCTTCCGTGTCGTTAGTGGAATCTCTGCAAATAGTGCAACATGTTCACGCACAGCTATGCACGGTAGAAGACGCAAAAAATGTTTGTGTTCTAGAATGGTTTGGAAGTGTTTTAGAGAAAGATTCTGATTTTGGCACACTAACAATAAGACAAATTTGAGAAGGTGCGCCAACAGAACCGTTAAGTTGTTCCAAAGATTATTTTAATTACGTAAATATATCGTCACTAGATGTAAAACGTTCGTTTTCTGCATATGAACACACTTTTTCCTCATGCCGCACTCGGTTTGCCGAAACAACTGTGGAAATATATCTAATGTTGCAGATATTTAACAGACATTATTCACTTTGTGATTTCACGGAAGACTCTTAAGACGGTAAGCGTTTGAGTACGTATTATATTTTATTTCTGACCATTTATCTTATGTAAACTTTTATTCGCCCGCCATTGGCTGTTAGCACAAATTGAGCAACTCTACATTTCTCAATATGTCTAGATGTGAAAATCTCAAAAAGGGTATTTATATTTGTGCAACGTAAACTTGCTAACCTGCGAGTTAGAATAAAAATGAACGGACTGCCGAAAAGACGCAGGACGGAAGTGACAAATTACAAATATAATAAAATTTGTTGCAAGTTGGAAGTGGTTGGAACTAACCTATTCTTAGTAAACCGGCTTTTTCGTACTATTAACTGGCACCCGGTCATTTTAACTAAAAACCGGTCGAGCCGGTCAAATACCGGCCGGGTGGCAACCCTATCTTTAATATGAATATTTTCTTAAATTTAAAATTAAAAAATAGAAATAAAAATATTGTCTTGAATAGAAAATGATTTTTGCAATAAAATCTATTTTCTTGATGCAAGAAATCATTTCTCTGCGTATATGATTTAAACAATTGAAAATAATTTAAATTAACAATTTTTTTTAACTTTCACACTTTAGGAAAGACAGGTTACTATTATGAGTTATTCTATGGTATTCAAATTTACTTTTTGTATAGCCATAGGAATATTCTGCTCTGAAAGGATTAGGCCTTTGTTATTTATTTTAAATGAAACCCGTTTTCATAGCAAACGATTCTTTAACAAAATAAGCTACTTTGTGAGGACGACCTTTGCCACAATTCCAATTTTGCAAAATTACTCAAATTTAATAAAGCAGAAACGCTGACTCCCCTAACCGATTTAATAACCGTTAACAAATAACCGCTAAAGAGTTTCCCTGTCGAAAAAAAAAACATATTTCACTTCGCAAACGCGAAACTAACCTACACAGCCCCAACCGTCAGCGATAAGCACAGGTGAGCGATCAAATAAGTTGGTAGAGTAGAGAGCGACGCTCTCATGCGGAATAACAGGTTGTACTGGATATCATACACCATTATTTACACCTGAAGTGCAATAAACAATCTCATGTCTTCTGACGGGCAGAGCGCTTAGAATTTTGAAGAGAACAAAAGTGTCCAGCGCGTCTATGCCGTATAACAGCGTTTGTAGACGTATGCAATGTAAAAATAAACGCAAACTTCCTGTTCGCAATTTTTTTTAGTAGTTCCAATCAATATATGAACGTAGGTAGACGGATTTTTTATTGTTATACATCCACTGGAAATGTTATCCTCATTCCACGTTTTCTATAAAATCTAAATAACGTTTTTCCAATAAAAAGAAAATGTTGAATATTTTATCTTCTGGATATGAGGGAAAATATGTATATAGATTCAAATGCTCACTGGAAAGAGGGAGATAACAAACATACATCGATGGCCTCACGAGAATTTTAATGTAAAATTAAATACACGCCTGTTTACTTTTGAACAAAGTTTCAAAAATAAGAAATACGGCAAAAGCAGATTAGCAAAACAATGAAGAAAAATGATCCAAATTAAAGACGGAATGTTGGTTTTGAACGACATACACTTTTATGAGATAAAGTTGGAGCATTTGTTTATCTTACAGCGTACAATTTTAGAAATAACATTTAAAAAGAGATCGATTTTGTGATTTTTTTAAATAATTCAGAAATGAATTTAGGGATACGCAATAAAATATGTGTTAACTTTATTTTTTTTTTTAGAATCTATGTAGACATAACAAAAAAAAGAACTTGCTATTTAAAGAAATTGAGTTTTTCCTAGTTGAATATATCCATATTTGGACATGATTTTCGGTACATCCTATACTACAACATTTTCGATATTTATTTACAACTTTAAATAGCTGTATACAATTCATAAAAATTTCAAGACTTATTGGAATAGCTAATGCCAAAGAAGATTGACTTGAAACGTAAGAATATACTGAAATGTTTTAACTGTGGTAAATTGTTGAAAAATTTAAATTTTCGAATATTAATTGTTTAATTATTTGAACTGAGGGTTCGAAAGTGCTCTCAAACACTTTTTCGGCAATTTAAACGAATTTTAATATCAAATAATGAGATTTTAACGAAATTTAAAACTGAAAATTAAAACTAACCTGAATTTTACCACCAAACTTGACTTCTAACTTGAATTTATAATACGATTTGAAATCTTAACACTTGAAACTGGGAGCGCAGTCAAAATACGAGTTACCTCGATGAAAATTTGACTCAGTGTGAGAAAATCAATTGGCGTCATCCTACTCCTTTATCTTAATTGCGATGGCGATTGTTTTATCCACAGCAAATTTTAGTAACTCCTTTCCAAATATGATGTCTTCGCTTCCGTTTTTTCCCATGTTTTTCTTCTAAAAGAAGCCGGGTATGTTATTCCAGATATACACAGCAATTTACCGTTGTTGAGTGCGCCTCGATTTGGAAGTGAAGATGTTTTGAGACAATTAAAGAAACTAAACAACTCGTTAACCTCTGGGCATGGTAATGTTCCTAGCTTTTTGGCTCGCGGCTGTGTCCCCATCTTTGTTGAATCATTAAGTACAATATTTAATTTGTTCCTTCGAACTTGTGGTCGGCGAACGTATTTTTCCTGACTTCTGGGAGACTGACAGACTGCTAGAATCTGTCTGGTTCATAAGAAGGGAGATGTCGCCGATGCAGAGAACTGCAGATCTATAACGATCTTACTCAATTTTGCAAAAGTCTTTGAGGCTTGAATGAATAATTGGATATACGTTGGCATCAAACCATTCCTATCTAACGAACAACACGGTTTCATGCGTAACAGATCGACACTCACAAATCTTGCAACGCTTTCGATACAGGAGATCACATTACGCTGCTGAGAAAAATTAACTCTTTTGGTTTTAGCAGATCTCTACTAACGTTTATGGATTCCTATCTACACAATATAAGTAACAGCTTTTCTATCATCCTAGGGAATAAACCAAGGATCCGATGTTGGTACGTGACAACCAGGATGTCATGATCTTACAAGAAAATCCGGATATTATTGTTGATTGGTGCAAGATGAAGAGATTAATGTTAAACATTGACAAATGTTGTTTCGTTTCGTTTACCCGAAAATCGGATCCAGTTAATTCTTCCTACCACATTTGCAACGTCCACTTTGTACGCAAAGCAGATGGAAGATCTAGGTGTCATATTTGACGAGAAAATCAGCTTTGCGGAAAATATTTCACAGCATTTCGAACTATGGGTTTTATTATGGGTATATGTAAAGATTTTACTAACATCGAATCTCTAAAATCTCTCTTTTACGCTCTGGTGCGAATCAGGCTGGAGTATTGCATTGTTGTTTGGTTTCCTATATACGACGTATGTACATATGTACATACATATATTCATTTGCTAGAGCACATACAACGGAAATTCCTGAAATTTGTAGCTGAATCGACATGGGTTTGAGTCAATCGCTGAAAGAAGGCGTATCGTTAGCGCTACTTTTTTAAACAGTATATTGTCTAACGAAATTAACTCGCCTGATTTATTGTCAAAGGTCAACTTCCGTGTGCCGCGCCTTTTCCAGATTGACTAATTATGGTTTCAACACCTAGAACGAACATTCTTTGGAAAGCGCCAATAGTGCATTCTGCCAAAAACTTAATTTCATTGTTTTGTAGTGCGTTTTGATTAATATACGTTTTTCTTTTATTGTTATGCAATACAATTTTTATTTTTTTTTTATGTACTATTTTTCTTTAAATTTCATTTGTATATTTCTTATATTGCCCATTTTGGACTTTTCTGTTGGACAATGAAATAAATATTATTATTATTATTATTATTATTATTATTGTTATTATTAAAAAATATAAATTGACGATGAATTTTGATGAATAAACCTATTTATTAAAGTAGCACAATGAAGTGAATGTAGTGGCGCAACTAGATTACTCAAAATATAATATTCTATGACCTAAATTGCCTCTGCCAACCCAACAATAATAAAACGTGCTACATAATAACTCTACGAAAGATATTTAATTTATGAAATTATGCTAGAAATACCGCTGAATTTACATTGTTATTTGTTGTAGGAATATTTTTCATTGATTTTGAAGAGTTGCGAAAATAGGAAAATGAACTGAAGAGGAATGACTTCACCGTTCCACCACGTTTGCCGTTGGCTGGACTTGAATTAAATATTTAGTATCCCCGCTCCAAAGATTGGAGGCTCGGGGAGGAGTAGGAGCTATTGAAAAAGAACTAATATCCACCAGAGGGAATTTCACATTGACCGAGTGGCCATACTGAATACACTATACGTGCTGCGTTCGATGTAGAATTTACAACACTTCAATACATATGTGTGTTGGCATAAATTAGATCTAGGTACTAAAAAGTTTCCGAGCTGGATAATTTTCAAAAATTTTATGTCGGAAATACCAAGGAAATCACGGATTTTGACATTTCACTAGCCAATACATATTAAGAGAGATTGATGTGTAAAATAAATTAAAAAGCTTGCATCTGTCTGAAGTTTCAGCCGTCGTCGTCAATGGGCCTGTGTATTACAACTGGATGGTAAAAATCGGCACAAAGATGCAAAATTAGAGATTAATAAAGGTGGCACCTGTAGTTGCATAAGATCTTTTACGTCGCTTTTCAATTTATCAAGACCTTTCTGTTTATTAGTTGGTTAATTTGCTCTTGGACACATGTAAATACTGAGTGACTTTAATAGAAGTCAGTATGTCAAATTTAAAGTACAATCAGAACTTTCCATCATTTACAGTTAAAGTAATGTTAAATGGCTAATTCACAAAACGTAGCAGCAATGTTGTATGTTGTATATCATCTATGGAAAAATGTTAACTGCACTTCAAAAATCTCCTTCCTCCACTCCAGATAAAGTCTTTTTAAGAATCTCATTAAAACTATATTAAAAGTGATTTTGGGTTTCTCTGTAACAAACATTTTTGTGGGCTCCAAATAAAAACCATAACTTGAGAAGCGACCTTATAAACCAGATTGCAAACCAACGTCAGTTGAGATAGAAGCAGACTCTAAAGGTTAAGGGAGTTGAAGGACCTTGCGGTCTAACTCTGGAAAGTAAGATGGATCTAGGCTGCAATATGTCTCTTAAAATCGATTTTCTGGACTCCCACCTGGATTTTTGCTGTAACAATTTTGTCAGTGACGACAACGAGAAGGTATCTACTAACAATAAGCTATTTTTGTAGTAAAACAGAGATAGCAGGGTCAATTTATTTATTTAAATTGCACAACAGGCCTTGCAGGCCTTGGGCATTCATAGGAAATTAATTTACATTTATATTCGATTTTACAACAAAGTCATTTATAATAACAGTCCATTGCCTTCTATTCTTCGCTTTCTTCCTTCAGCCACTTACACCCACGCTTCTCAAGTCTTCCTCCACTCTTTGCATCCATCTCGCCCTCCCTTCTTCTCTTCCCGATTGGCTTTCTGTAGTAACAGTACTAACTTGGTCGTCCGTCCTTTTGGCATTCTAGCTATATGCCCTAGCCATCTCAGTCTCCGAACTCTCACAAACGTCGTAATTTTGGGTTGTTTATACAAAGATGATATATTTTTATTGGTTCTAGCCTTCTTGCGTGTTCTTCCCATCAAAAATGTTTCCCAACATTCTTCGCTCCCATCTTTCTAATTGTTCGTCTTCGAATTTATTTAACACCCATGTCTCGCAAGCGTATATTGTTGTTGGCATATTATTGTTCTATATACTCTAAATTTAGTTCTTCTGGATAAATACCTTGACTTCATTAGCGCTCTCAGGCTTCCATACTTTTTGTCCCCTTTGGCCATTCTCGCTCTAATTTCCTACTCTTCATGCAGGGTCGATGGCGAGCAAAAATTCTGTGTCCTAGAAAAAAGTTATCTGCCAGCGCAGATAATTCCGAATTTTTCTAAAGACTTTCAAAACCAGAAAGTTAATAGTTGTCAAAATGTGATTAAGGATACTATGCATTTCAATGTACACTTATAATAAATATTATTTTTATTACGAGGCACCAACATTATTTGTTATTGACAATCTAAATATCACAGTCGAAATATATCCAATTGTAAATCACACCTTCTGTCGATATCGCTCTAATAAATATTTGTGATAATAAAGCATTGCAGTCGGTACCGAAACAATCAGCGTTCCGAAAACTTAATTAAAACGATTCTATTGATTACAGTCGCAGCTTGGTTGATTGATAAGTATGGCTAGATATATTGTCACATTGCAGGAAAACAAATAAACAAATACGTGCGTATTGGTAGCTCTATCTAAATTGAACAAAGGTTTATGTGGTCATGTACCTATCCAGGCATACAGCGCAATGCATTTACTTAACCCATTGTTTTTAAAAGACAAATATTAGCTAACGGAATTAAAACATTGAAGCCTTTCAAACGGTTTGTTGCAATATTTTCGGACAGATGGTGATGGACCATTATAGTGTTTGGTGTATTTCGGCGGTTGTTTCTTTGTATTGATTGTGTCTATTAAATGATGTGTATGCGTTGTGGGCGTCATTAAACAGCAAATTTTGGCAGCGATTGACTTAGAATTGGTGTTGAAAAATCACTTTTGATTGAGTATTTGGTTACATGTTGGTAAATATTTGGATATATGACTCGAAGCTATAAAAATTACAATTTTACAGTTCCAGAAAACTGGGACACCTGTATATGAAAATTTTTTACATCCAGTGCCAGGCTTCATAGTTTTGTTCTTAATCATTTTAAAAGATCATTTTTTGCATTCATTTTAGATGTAGATATATCCGCAATAATTTGTTTGTTTTTAAAGTAATTTAGCATATACATGACCTGCTTGAATTAAACAAGATACAGCTTAGGGCAGCAACGTGTCTACTAACAGGATATGGTTGTTTGGGAGGTCACTTGCATAAGATGCGGATCTGCAAAGATGAGGAGGAGGAAACGGCCACTCATAATATTTTCGAATGCCCAACGCTAGCTCAACGCAGATTCGCTATGCAAAGCGCAATTGATCTACCAATGGGGAAAGATTTACTGCATAGGCTCTTCAACCTGACGGAGGGAACTAACCTGTTCCAGTAAAACGAAACGAGGCAGGAATAATACAATAGGCTAGTTGAACCGCAGTGTTAAAGATGCAAAGACTAATCCTGCTTTGGTAGTAATCAAATCAAATCAAATTACAATATCAGAAGTCAAACGTCTCTATGCCTACAAAATTTGTGAAAAAAAGACAGCTCTACAGTTATTTGTGGAGTAGAATTTGGTATCAAACGCGAACAATATCGGCACACTACTCATCACACAAATTGTTTAATTAATTCGGAGCATATGTTTTGGTAATGCGGGAATTTCTATTATCTAACGTGTGACTGAATAGAAGAAATTTGTATACAGAAATTTTTAAATTTCCATATATCTAACTAAAAGCAACACCATACTATGTATAAGTATTTGTAGCACGTTTAGTCATTCCTAAAATGAAAAAATTAACAATTTTAACGCTATTACTCCAAAATTAAGTACTGATATTTTTATTCAGCGTAATAATTACGTATCCTACACATAACCACGTTTTTGGTAGATCTCTAGTTACTGCGTGTTGATATTTGCGACTAGTAATGGAAGGATATTTACGCAAAGAAACTCGTTCGTGATAAAAACTATGGTAGTCGACTATAAACACTACACCGACTTCAACATATTTAGCTTTTTATCCCTTTATCGTTAAGAAACGAATCACATACAATTTCGCAATTAACAGCTATTCTTGTGCAATGTTTATGAAATATAAACAAGGGCCTTAATTAATTTATGATACTGAACGCAAAAACAAATACAAAACAAGAATTTTAACGTTTGCTTTACGTCAACGTACAACAATGGCAACCTTTCATTTTTGGCCTACGTTTTAATGTTTGTTTGCGTCGTAAATGCGGGCAGGTAAGTAGGTAGATCGGTAAGTACTGCACGCCAAGAACGTTATAAACATGCACAAAAATTCAAGCGAAACAAATTCTGACGAATGTTAAATCGTACGTAAAATAACACGGAAAAGCACGTAGATGTGCTTGAAAATTGTTTTCATTGGAGTCCGTTATTAAGCTTATACAAGAGGCATTGTCCCTATGAAAGAGCTTTTTTCCGGTTGAAACATTTCGTTCTGTTAATATTTAAAATTCTACGCTGCAATAATTAAAACCTTACACTTGTTGAAGGTAATCCCTCTCAATGATGGTACGGTGGTACATAAGAGAAATTATGTGACATTCAGAATTATCCGAAAACATACCGAAATATTACCTTTAGTTTAGTTTTATGGGTAGCTATTAAATCAGGGGTTATAGTCAATTACAAAACATTGTTTTATAAATATTTGTAGATTATCATAATAGAGCAAAAGTTAAATACTCACAAATTGTGACTTTTAAGGAATTTTCAAAACGAAAATGATGGGTCTGTGATTCTGCGAGAAAGGGCGCGACGGCATCCTGCCATGAGTTTGGGAAGTATTATATGGTTAAAATACTGTTGATTATATCAGCAAGGACCTGTATGGTGTTTTTTGGCAAAGCCTTCAATGCTCAATTGGTAATCTGATCTGGTTCGGGAGGTTTGCCGTCCCTCAAACGCTTAATTCTGGCCAAGAGCTCTTCGGCGTTGGTACCATCCAACAATTCCTCGTCCCTCACGCCAGACGAGTTCCTCACAGAAAATCTTCCCCAGCTACTCTGCATGAACCTCTACTCGAGCCCCATTTATGTATTTACTACGCCTCGCTCTCCATGAAGCGGCCGCGTTTCAGGACCTTCAATGTCTTCCAAAAGGAATTACCCTGTGCTGACAGAGACCTGAGTTTCTCTTGCCAAACCTCATGTCTGAATGAAGCCTGCTCTTCCCTGACTTGTTTGATTGGTACGGTCATCCGGGCACAATGTTGTTTTGATACCAGGCGGAAGACAACTTCCAGCTTTTTCCCGTGTAGAAAGAGCGAGAATTTGACAGGATAGAGGAGATTGAAGTTGAATCGCTGACGGTGGTGAATACACTTACAAAATAAGACTTCCGGAATGCATTCTATTCGTGGCAAAGATGCTGGATCAATGTTTACGCTCCCAAAGGAACTACTTTGAAGGTGACGGAAATGAATGAAATGCTGATATTCTTCAATTTCACATTCCGGGAGCTTTTGGATATCATCTCGCAATAATTTATTTATCGTTCGTACAAATCCGTAATAAGATATTTGTATTACATTACGTAAATTATCTAGAATATTTTAAATGTAAATTGAATATAATTGAATCACATTTGGTTCGGTGGTAAAATGAATCCTTTTGAATATTTTTTTAAACCGGCACGTTTGTGATGCTTGACAAAGGTTTATCGATTTTCCTGAAATAAACTGAAATCACGTTTAATTAAAAGGAGTGCTTTATTCACTCCACTATGAAAGCCGGAATTTTAACCTACAAACCCAAATAATTGTGGACGTTGGTCGGGGGTTAACACAAGAGAGGTGGAAGTACAGTGTTTTTGTGGCAAATTATTGACTCGTCTTTGTTTCATGGTATAGAAAATATTACAATTTTACTTTGAATCCGTAGAAAGATTTAACATGTCATGCAAAATTTCTTTGACCTATAAACTTTTTGCCAATGGAGATTTCACACGTTGGTTGTTTCAAATATGGTCCTTAAATCTACAAAAAATATATTTTGCAATAGTGTAATTATCTTTTTTTTTTACGCACTTCAGCTGAATTTTGCAAGATGACTCGTTGCGTGTAAATACGATGTGAAGTCAAAAAACCATTAATATCAATAACTAAGGATGAAGATTGAAGTACTATATACATCCATTCCACTTTTGAACCTCCTATGATTGATGAACATGAATGCGAAGCTTGTCGATAGTTTCTTTCATATACAAAATTATTTTCAACGCCATCTGAGACTCTGATGATAAAATATACTTGAGCCAAGCATTTTTCAGGATTTATTATGTTTTTGTCACATTTCTAAAGTTAGTGGAAAACAGGTTACATCTCAAGATGCGATTGAAGTCGCTTTTGGAGATTTATTACAACAAATAGGTATGTTGTTTTTAGTTGGAAGAGTTCTCCACATGAAGCATTTAGACTAGCAATTGTATTAATTATGATCCACTATATCCGGTGGGACGATGAAATGTGGAACAAAATTCATGTTGTATTAATTTGTTTTAACAAAATTACATGGACATTATCCAGTCTTTTTTGAATTGTATCGTTCACTTTTTTCTCTGCCTTTCCATAGACCTTCTTCCTTATTCGTGCTTAAGCTTTGAGTAAATAATAAGATCACTTATTAATTGGGCTGCTTAACGCAAGATGGCGTTGAGCCTGAGCGCTATGGTATGTGGTTAGGTAAATAAAGTCTAAGAACAGCTCAATAGGCGGTTTGGCGTATGTATTGCGGTTTCTATCGCTACTTTCTAAGACGGCATGACTATATCTCTTGGCACCAGGTGGCACTAGGAAATATGTCAGTGCTGTTTTTTGAGATTGGTGGCATAAACTGAGAGGTAAACGCAGTGTGGGCAGCGGAGAAGGCGTTCGAAACAACGCTGATGACGCCGGGTAGGTAGAAACATGTCCGTTGGTTAGTTCTTTTCTCTGCTCACATTGTTTTTGCCTGGAGTGATTCCATCAATACCATCAGCTACATCGGCATTACTTTGCTTAACTTAGTACACTACCTAAAAAGTTCTCCAAGAAGATCTACTATAAAGAATATAACTCTGAGCTACCTTGCTCCTAAATGGGTCAGCGTACACAACTACAGATTTTGGTAATAAGAAAATCCTCATTAGGCACAGTCATTACCAAGGTGTATGCAATGTATGGATCGAGAAAGCTTTCCAATTCTGTACTTTTTTAAAGGAAGCCCAACTTCTGGTCGTTATTTAGTTTTTTTGATATTTGAAGTGGCACCAGACCTTGCAGCTTCCTTTCTCAGCAGCTTTCAGAAGGATTAGGCGCCCCCTCACTTTGCTGGATAGGTCTGTATGTTAATGAGACATTTTGAGAAATATGGACCGGGAGAAAAGGCTTAATTTGATAGCTAGACCGTTCTCCAGATTTATATCCTAGAGTACGTCCCAGTTGGGGGGTGTATGAGAGAACGAGCAGTAACAAAACGTTCAAACATGTTAGTTCTAATGAAAATGGTCACGCATATCAACAGCATGCACTTTTTTCCCTTCCAGACGTTTGAGCGATCACAACGCGCTGCTGGCGAAGTTAATAAATATGATAGCGCACATATTCGAAGAACCGCGCTGATTTACCGCGAAAGCATCATATCGCTCGCTTGCTTGAATTAAAACCAATTTGATTTTGTGAACGCAGAAAAGAAAATTCTAGAATACAAGTGCCACCCTGATGGCAAGATATCAAAATTAGAAATGCACCAGACCGATTTAATTTTTTAAATAAAAAATAACATGCATAGCTTCTTGGAAAAGCGTTTACTTACAGAGGATAGTTAATACAAATTGTTTCTGAATATACTGCGTAAACAACTATTTATTTTCTTTTGTCAACATTTTTAGTATTTCAGCTTTATTCAAGACAAAGGTATTAAACTAAGTTTTACCATAATTGTATACAATTTTTTTAAATATGTTAACAATTAGTAATTATACTATTGTCTTGGTTTCCGGGTTGGAACCGCGTCGTTGTCGTAGCTTTAGCCGACGTTTCGTCCACACTCATATGTGACATCTTCAGGGCCGTAACTGCACACTGACTGGGACTGCACCCAGTCAGTGTGCAGTTACGGGACTGAATATATGAGTGAACATATGAGTGTGGACGAAACGTCAGCTAAAACTACGACAACGACGCGGTTCCAACCCGGAAACCAAGAGAATAGTATTATTGACGACCGCGGAAACCTACGGACCAAATTAGTAATTATATTAGTATTCGAGTATTTTTATTTTCTTTAACTCTATAAGAAAACTTGTTTATGATCCAAATAAAGCGGAAATACCAATTATAAACCCAGAATTTGTTTTCGATACTACTGAAAAATTTTTCAAAATTTTATTAAAAAAGTAAGTAGTTCAATGTTACCAACAGTATAGCTACATACGTACTGTAACCTACGGTCAACACTAATTAAGCTTTTAGTTTTAATTGTCACAAATTTAAGCGCTCATTCGTTAAAACAAATCAAAAAAATATAATAAATAAAATAAAGTAAATAAAATAAATTTAATTTTTCGTTTTGTCTAGTTTTCTGAAAATAAACTGTAATACAATGATTTACAGTAGTATATTTATCGTTAAAGCAATAAGAAAGTTTATAAAAGTTGAAGACGACGTCGCTCCATATACAGTAATTGCGTTATCAGTAGAGCAACGCAATTGCGCTGAAAGCCAGTAGCGGACGCATAAAAGATTACACAAAATATGTGAATTAAATGTGATACGTGCTCAAACACTTGCCGTTTTAAGAGTCCTCCGTGAAATCACAAAGTGGATAATGTCTATTTAATATTTGTAACATTAGATATGTTTCCAAAGTTGTTTCGGCAAAGTGAGTGCGGCGTGAAGAAAAAGTGTTTTTGTATGCCGAAAACGAACGTTCTACATCTAGTGACGTTATATTTGCGTAAGTAAAATAATCTTTCAAATAACTTAACGGTTCTGATGACGCACCTTCACAAATTTGTCTTAATGTGCCAAAATCAGAGTCTTTAACTAAAACACTTTCAAACCTTTCTAAAACACAAACATTTCTTGCGTCTTTTATCGCGCATAGCTGTGCGTGAACATGTTGCACTATTTGCAAAGATTCCACTATCAACACCGAAGAATTTTGTAGTTTTTCTATCGCATCCGCTAGTCCCACGTAATTGTTCTGAATAATTTCCAAATCTGTTTTAACTTGACTGTCCTGAAATTTCAAGCGGCATACCTTGACAGCCGCAGCTTCCTTTGGGTCGAATTCTAAAATCACGTTCTTTATATTCTCAAAATATTTAAGATAATAAAATGCAGCCTCTAACCATGTTCCCCAACGAGTAAGAATAGGTTGTGGTGGTTCAGGAATACCGGGGCATAATCTACGAAATTCCCGAATATGTTTTGGGGATTTACAAACAGAGCTTTTGTATGTGCTATTAGAGCGTCTACCTCGGGATAACATTTTCTGATACTAACTGCTACGAGACTGAGAGTATGAATTTTACATGTAATATGCAACAAGCTCAAACTTTTCCAATGTATTTAACACCAACATTGAAATTACTTCGGCAGTGCATTGTTGTATTCGTCTGGAAGCTAGTAAAATTGAGGGTGACGGTCGATGTGGTTCCATTGTGCGTACCATTACATTAACCACAGAATATTTTTTACGATCTGTTATTTCGTCCACACATAACCACAGTTTTTTATCTTGCAACTCCGATTTAATTAATTCCTCGACATGCTCACGAACAGACGGCACAACTCTATGTAATGTTCTCTCACTTGGTAACTTAAAGTCCGAATATTCATTCCAAAACGAGACGTATGCTTTCTTCCTTAGTAAATGAAATGGTAAATTACATGCAATAAACACATAAATTAAATATAAATTTGTCATAATCTCGTGTGGAATTTTTTTTTGAAACTTGCCCTGCATTATTTACGTGCCGTAGACAATCACTTTTCGACCAACACATTAAATCTATTTTACACACTACACATTGAATTTTAGCGCCATCACACTTTAAATCAGGCATTTCTGCAATAAATTCTCTTATTGTGTCCAACTTTGGTCGTTTTCGCGTCGTAGGAAACATTTTCAAAACAAACGTAGAACTACGATATAGTATACGACAGCGTAGATGCATACACAACAGATCGGCTTTCGAGACGCAGTTATACTGACGCTTATACCGAATTGTCCCGGCCGTGTTTATTTTGTGTAAACTTTTATGCGTCAGCCACTGGCTTTCAGCGCAGTTTGCGTTGCTCTAGTTATCAGATTTAATTTTATACTCGAAGACGCGCTGTTATAATGCATTGATGTTTAATAAATAAACTGAGGTTTACACTAGTTTTAACATTTTTTCTTTTTTAGACTTGGAAGAAACATATGGAGTAAACAAAAATTATGCTTTTGATTGGATATCCATATTTAAAGAGACCTTGTTTGCCAAAGTGTAGGCGTGGAATACTAAAAAAGGAAGCAAATATGTGTGCACACATACGGAGAGAATATCTGCTTTCATTCAGATTTTTTAATTTGTATTCCCCCTATAGCGAAAATACAGCTTACATTAATGAGGAAATTGATTATTTCGTGCAATTTGCCTTGACAATTAAGCTTCTCATTAAGTTTCTGATTGAACTTGTCGCGCCGATAGAAAGTATACAAAATCCCTTTACCCCTCACCAAAACAAATTGACATAATGATATTGTATACATTAATGCGTTGTCATTAGCAGACTTTAGGGACCAACGTCAGTTGTCGAACTTATAATAGCCTTTCGGTTTAGCTGAAATCTGACGTCGTTACGGGAACTTATCAAGAAAATGGCTTGCTTTGCTGTTGGACGATGCTTTATACACAAATTAATTATTTTCCAAATAACTCGTTTATTTTGTTCGGTAATTACTTTAACCTTTGTTACGCGAATTGTATCCTGCCATTCTGTGTGCATATATACACTGATAGGTCATTTAACCCTTTATAAAACGATTTATTTTCACATGAATACGTAATGAGAGGATTCATGAGACATCAATTGTACAAGTTTCTCTAAAGACATTCAGGTATAGTCTAGGCTGCAAGCTCGTACAGTATAGAAAATTATTACATTGGGATATACAGCCTGTCCATCGAATACGTGAGCAGCGGATAATTTCATTCCTGAGTAATTTAGAGAAAAAATTTTCAAATAGATAATATCCACAAATATGTGCTGCATAATATAAAATTACATTCAAGTACTGTAAATATGGCGCAAAGTTTCTGCAGCGTACGATATGTTTGATTTTTTAAATGGAAATTGTAGATGTTATTTTTGGATGCGTCTTTGCAATTCATTTAAATTTTCATCAATATTTTTTATCTATCTTAGTTTTTGAGACAACTGACAAAATTTGTGATTTTCGCAAAATTCCATAAGGATTGCCTAAAATTTCCTAAAGGGGTAACGATTTGGGCCTGCATGGCAGCTTTAGGATTAGGATGCTTTGAATATATTGATGGTATCGTGAATGCTGCGAAATATCAATAAATATTGCAAAACAGTCTGCTACCAAGTATCGCGAAGTTAAATGTTGGCGAAAATTACATTTTTGAGCAGGATGGGCCTGTCATATTGCCAAAACCACAAAAAAGTGGTTTGGTGACCACAACGTAAATGTCAGGATTGTTGGAAGGCCAAGTCCAACAATTCTGACCTTAATATTGTTGAAACAGTGCAGCATAAAATGACAGCAACATTTAGGAACAACCCACAATGGGCATTACCAGAACTTAGAGCAAAATTTGGAAATATGGAATATATTCAAGATAGATTAAAGTTTAAAGAGGTGCTGGAAATTGCATAATATATACATGTTAGTATAAAGCAAAGTTAGTAATGCTGATTCCACTACTTATGCATGGGACGCAGTCAAGAGTTGTCACGGCAATAATCTACCAATTGTTATACAAGTTACAAATTTCGTTACTTAAAAAATAAGAACAATTATATATATCGCTTGCCCGGTCAAGTTTTAAATGAGAGAAAAATAGAATTATTGAAAAATCTATGTTATCAACGTTCTGTTGTAGCAAATAGTCGATAAGTTCGCAACATACACAGAAAATTCAATTGTAACAAATGCTACTACAAATAGTTTAGGATCCATGACGTGAGCAGTTTGTAGCAATTAGTGAAACAATATTGTGGGAAGCAAGAGTGGTGCGAAATTTGCAATGTTTGCTATAATACACTTGCATACTTTTTTAACAATTATGCAAGTGCATATATTGTACTTATTGAAATGCTAATATAATGAATTCTAGCAGCTTCTACATTAGATTACACAAATTTCAAAAATTATTTGAATAATTCTGCATTAAACTACCACAAATCATGCAATGTTTTTATAATTATTAATGTTTGAAAGAAAAATAAGTAAACGAAAGAACAATAAGTATTCAATGTTTTCGCATCTCCAACAGCTTTCGCCATTTACAGGAAAACATTGGCTGGCCATAAGAATATTCTGGCATCTGCGCTGGTAGGCGTGTGTTCAACCCTCCAAGTATTCGGCAAATTTGGAGGAGTAGAGTAAACTATGGAAAACCTTGCTCTGAGAGAGAGCCGCGAGCTCTAGGCTCAACCTGAGATCGATAGTTTGGCGAACTAGAAACTACGCAACATGTGCCATTAATGATGAAAGTGATTTGAATATATAGGTAGATCTTTCATTAGAAAATATGAAGTTTTTCGTTGCGGCATCTAACCAACACTATCTGGGTCTAGTCCTAAAGCAGGAAACATTTAGTTCATGCATCTAGGTGGAATCCATTAACGAAATAGTCTGTAAATGATGGGTTACTCACGAATTTTCTATTATTTGTATTAAAGTAATGTGATGCAAAAACCCTAAATTCTGACCAATATGCGATCGTACACGTATGATACATTGACGCAATTCTATTCCCAGATATTTCTTATTATTTCACACATTTTTATAAATTGTGAAGCAGAAATACAGGAAAGATAATATAACTCACTTAACTTATTTGGGTCTCCTACAATTGTTTGAATCGCTATAACACTGAATAGCAAAATCCTTAATTTTTATCAAATAAATGTACTTAGTGTTTTGCTTAAGTATTAGGAATTAAACAATCTTTCGGCGAATTTTCGTTATTTTTAAAACGTATATAACTACAATAAAATTTCTCCATTATTTTAATGAAAATTGCTCTTTCACGATGACGCAGCTTTCTACAATTACGCAAATTTTCAATACAAAATCATTTCTACAACGTTGCTGCAATTATCTTCACAGAGTTTCGTTCTGTGTATGTTGTTTCAAATAAACGAAGTAATAACCTTATAGGTTATTATTAGAGATGGCCACGCGCGCCAACGGGCAGCGGCGTTGTTTCGATTAGGCCTCGGGTTCCACTAGAGCTATTGTGTGTAGATGTTTGCTGTCGTAAATACTTTCGCGTAGTTGTTAAATAAAAATAAAATAATGCGTGCTCAAACACTTACCATTTTAAGAGTCCTCCCCGAAATCGCAAAGTAAATAATGCCTGTTAAATATCTGCAACATTAGATATGTTTCAACAGTTGTTTCGACAGACCGAGTGCGCCGCGAGGAAAAAATGTGTTTATATTCAGAGAACGAACGTTCTACATCTAGTGACGTTATATTTGCGTAATTAAAATATTTTTTGAAACAACGTAACGGTTCTGTTGACGCACCTTCACAAATGTGTATTAATGTGCCAAAATCAGAATCTTTCTCTAAAACACTTTCATATTTTTCTAGAACACAAACATTTTTTGCGTCGCATAACTGTGCGTGAACATGTTGCACTATTTGCACAGATTCCAGTAACGACACCGAAGAATCTTGTAACTTTTCTATTGCCTCCGCTAGTCCGAAGTAATTGTTATGAATAATTTTTAAATCCGTTTTAACCCGATTATCTTGAAATTTCGACTAGCTTTTCTTGATAGCGGCAGCTTCGGTTGGATCGAATTGTAAAACCACGTTCTTAATATTCTCATAATATTTATGATAAATTATCATAAGTATACGGATTTAAAAATTATTCACAACAATTACTTCGGACTAGCGGAGGCAATAGAAAAGTTACAAGATCCTTCGGTGTCGTTGGTGGAATCTGTGCAAATAGTACAACATGTTCACGCACACCTATGTGCGATAGAAGACTCAAAAAATGTTTGTTCTAGAAAAATTTGAAAGTGTTCTAGAGAAAGACTCTGATTTTGGCACATTAAGACACATTTGTGAAGGTGCGTCAACAGACCCGTTAAGTTGTTTCAAAGAATATTTTAATTACGCAAATATAACGTCACTAGATGTAGAACGTTTGTTCTCTGCATATAAATACATTTTTTCCTCGCACCGCACTCGGTCTGTCGAAACAAGTGTTGAAACATATCTAATGTTGCAGATATTTAACAGACATTATTCACTTTGCGATTTCACGGAGGACTCTTAAAATGGTAAGTGTTTGAGCACGCATTATTTTATTTTTATTTAACAACTACGCGAAAGTATTTACGACAGCAAACATCTACATACAAAGCTCTAGTGGAAACCGAGGCCTAATCGAAACAACGTCCCTGCCCGTTGGCACGCGTGGCCAACTCTAGTTATTATGCATCAATAGATGTAGGTGAAAATACCAGTATGGAAACAAAAGACAATTCAGGTATTTGATTTAAAGAGAAGCTAACGGGTGTTTTATTGAAAAGCTAGCTCTGGACTGAATATTCCTTGCAGATGCTTTCCAACATGCATCTCGATATTTCTGTAATATGCAAGTTTCATCTGTAATATGAAGAACAGATTTTATATTCGTACTCGTAAAATGCTTCAAAGGTTCTTGAACAAAGAGATGTTATAGCTATACGCATACACGTTGTCACATACGCAACCATAGACATCTCCGTGTACTATTCAAGTACATGAGATGTAGACTAGAAAATGAAAAATATGCAGACAATGTGTAATGCATGGACGGAGTGTATTCAGGGAAAATATATAGTTGTAAACAAATAAAACAAGTAAAACACGTTTGTTGGTATGTGCTTATTGTTCTTATTTATTTGAAAGCTAGCTCTGGACTGAATATTCCTTGCAGATGCTTTCCAACATGCATCTCGATATTTCTGTAATATGCAAGTTTCATCTGTAATATGAAGAACAGATTTTATATTCGTACTCGTAAAATGCTTCAAAGGTTCTTGAACAAAGAGATGTTATAGCTATACGCATACACGTTGTCACATACGCAACCATAGACATCTCCGTGTACTATTCAAGTACATGAGATGTAGAGTAGAAAATGAAAAATATGCAGACAATGTGTAATGCATGGACGGAGTGTATTCAGGGAAAATATATAGTTGTAAACAAATAAAACAAGTAAAACACGTTTGTTGGTATGTGCTTATTGTTCTTATTTATTTGCTTATACAAGTAGTAGTCACCACCTGTTTAATTTGACGACTATGACATATTTTGACTTATTTATTTTGACACAACTTTCAGTTGTTTTTGATTTAAAGAAGATATTTTTTTATTTTTATAATATATTTTTGTTTTTATAATATAGAAAAGTTATAAAGATACTATAGGCCAAAAAAAGCTTTCCTTGTTTGTTTTTAAAATTAGCAAATTTGCAGCAAGGAAATGGTGTACCAAAGACCTAATCATATTTTTGACTATTTTAGTATTATGACTTCAAAGGATAATTAAAATAAAAAGGGAATATACCGGGTGTCTCCCTATATTTTAACCAACAGCTACAAAGAAGTTTAAAATTAGTGAAACATTAACATTTTTAAATGCTTTGTGTTTTATACCAAAACAACAGAAGAAACAATGGAAGTATTTCTTTAAATAAAACTATTTATATACAACAGTATGATGTAAAGTGATTTCCTGATTTCATGTTATACATTATAATCATTATCTTCAAAACATTTCATGATATATGACCCCGAATGCTCATTGCTGAGATAGGTGTACGTTTTATGTTCAGAAAAAATACTGACATTTTAGAAATTTCAAACAGCGATCAATAAATTTCTAAGCTGGACGAAAAACTGGAAAATAAAACTTAACGAAAGCAATCCACGTTAACTTTACCAACAAATTAACAGTACACATCCCTGCATCTATGAATGGACTATACACTAACAGCTAAATACTTTGGTTTAACATTTGACACTAAGCTTCACTGGAAAGCTCATGGGGAAGAGAAAAATTAGGAGTTAAATATCAGATATCGGAAATGTATTGACTTTTAGGACGAATCATTATTTTATCAGTACATAATAAGCTATTACAACATAAACAAATACTGAGTCCAGTGTGGACCTACGAAATATAATTCGGGGGCTATATCAAAAAGGTAACACAAACTATTCAAGCTTTTCAGAATAAAATAGTAAGCAAGATTGGAGATGCAGCCTGCCTGGTACAAGGTAAGTGCCAAAATTTGCAGCCTGACATTCACCCAAGTTTCGTAGCGGGTCAAAATTTTGCTAACACTTTGTTTCAAGTCTTACTAGCCCTGGAAAAAGCAAATATTGATTTTATGTCAATTAGTTTTTCAATAGTACTCGTTCATCACGACGTCAGAAATCACGAAAATTGAGCATCGCGCTGTTATCAAATTCCTTACTCGAGAAGGTCTTTCTTCAGAAAGCATTAAGGATCGGCTGTATGTGTATGGGGAAAATTCGCCGTCTTTTCAATGGGACAGGAATTCTTGGAAGAGGACGCATGACCTGGAAGGACGGATGAAGTGGTGACAGACGACAACATTGCGCTTATTGAGGGTCTTGTATTAAGCCATCGACGCTTGAAGGTGAGAGAAATATAAAAAATGTTGGGGTTCTCTCTGCGTTCATTCAGATATGAATAAAGTTAGTCCAAGGTGAGTGCTTAAACATTTCTTAACAATTTAGCGCCGGCATTGTGTCGAATGTAGTCGATCCTTGTTGTAGCTCCGTGAAGAAAACTCTGTGGATGTGTTGAAGACATTAGGAATGACGACCTTCACAGGGTCCTGAACATGGAGTTTGTACATAGGATAGTAAAATAAACAAATTCGCAAGAAGCGACCAAGAAAGAGTTCTGCAGCACGTTATTGTGGAGGCAATCCAGTTCCTCGGCAATACGATAAGAGCAGAGCCAGTGTTTGTATTGGAGCACAAGGAAAGTTATGCCTCCAGTTGCTTGAACAACCTAGAGAGAGTTTGAAAGTCCTGTAGTATTTTAAAAGCAGAATTAAGGTACTTGTTACTCTCAGACTGTTGAAGTGATGTATATTTACATCGTCAAACGCAGCTGTCATACGAGCACGTATAGTGTATTCAGTATGGCCACTCGATCATTGCAAAATTCCCTCTGACGGATATTAGCTCTTCGGAAGCCTCTACTCCGAGCCTACGATTTTTGGAGTGGGGGTACTAAATGTGTATCGTTTCATATAGAACTAATGTTTACATACCTAAGAAAACAATGCCTCGTAATAGATTTGCTACTAATGTACATAAGTATGTGTCACTTTTTCCCCATTTAAAATATGACGGTAGTGTAGTTGTTTGCTTAATATGCAATGTTCGTTTGGCTGCATTGGACAGAACTGATTGCCAGAGGCATGTCAATGGTATTAAGCATATGAGAAATGCAAGAACTGAAATACCTTATACACTATTCCTCATACATTTATTAATTATGTTTACCTCTTGTAATCTTCCGTTGTCGTTGGTGAGAAAAGCAGCTTTTAAAACGTTTTGGCGACAATACGTTCCAAAGTACCCATTACCCTCACAAACACAATTACAGAATCATTTGCCGCAACGAAAGAGATGCTAGAAAATGTGTGTAAACATGATTTGTGTTCCAAAAAAATATGGATTACCGTGGATGAGACGACCGATATAAAGAAAAACAGTATTGTGAATGTAATAGCTCGCGTTTTATCTAGCGAGAACACAGCATCTCGATATTTGTTAGCTTGCAAACGTGTTCAACAATGTACCGCGGAAAATATTCAAAGAGTGATAATGAACGCTTTGAAAAAATTTAAAATTGCCCAAGATCAAGTTGTGATGATTGTGACAGATAGTGCAGCAACGATGTTAAGTGTTGGGCGATCCTTAAAACATATATTTCCTAACTTAATACATATAACCTGCGTGCTGCATGCTTTGCATTTAGTTGGTGAAGTTGTTCGACAACATTACGGAAACGTTGATCGGATGATTGGAGGTACTAAAGCAGTGTTTCGTAAATCTCCTAAACGTTTAAAAAAATTTCGTAAATTTTGTCCAGGTATTCCAGAACCTCCTGAACCAATTTTAACGCGATGGTGTACTTAGCTAACAGCAGCTTCTTACTATTTGATCCATTTTCAATAAATTCAATCGGTTATAATGCGATTTAATCGGAATGAATCCAAAGCAATTGGAGAAAGTCAAAGAGAATTTCAAATTCCTCAACTTTTAGAAGATTTAACAGCAATATGTACCAATTATACAGTATTACTAGATGCCATCAGAAAACTACAATGTACTGAATTGTCATTGCAGGAATCATTAGGCATAGTGGAGAGTGTAAAAAATAAATTACACACATTAAATGATACGCCAGAATTATGCGCTAGTCAAAAGTTGGCAGATGTTTTAAGGAAAAATCCCGATTTTAATACTTTAGAGGCCGTTTATAATAAGTGTAAGAATAGTGAACTTTTAAGTGATTTTGAAAAACAGTTTCTACATGCAAATGTAACTTCCTTAGATGTGGAGCAAGTAAGTTTATTTATGAATTTTTCGTATTCTTATATTAACCCGTAATACCGACGCCTATGCGAGTCCGCAAGTTTTGGTTGCTCTAGTGATAATGGTGAAAGGAATTAGTTGATAAAATCGTTAATCAATTAAGATGGTGAAATAAACCTCAAAATATGTTTTGCAGAAAATTTAGAAATGTAATTTTAAAGCATACTTTTAGTACAGCATTTACATAGCAATACAATTGCTCCGACATTTGAAATAATTCCACTTTCGGTTATTTGAAAAAGTTCATTCGGTTACTATAAAATCAGATACTTCTATGACCTTTTTCGTTTTACTTTGCCTCTCTTCCACAAATATTTGGCCCGTGGCTGTCGGGGCATATATCACGCTCAGTTATTCTTGTGATCGTTCTAATTGGCAAGCACATGACGGCACAAACAGGAAAGTTTGTGCGTATTCCGCTGATATAGGGGTTTGTATATACATCTGCATTTACACACAAACCGTACATACGTAGACATTTATTTCGACCTTAAATTCAATTCCACTCGAGCCACTTCAATTCCCTTCGTGTGTAAGTATACACATGTATAACATATGTATACATTTTCGATGCAGCTATATACACATATAGGCTTTATTTAGATGCTCGTTTCAGTCAATATCTTTGATGTAAATTCGGTAGAAACGTTGTTGTAGAGGTTTCAAAAGCAAAAACTGACAAAGTCTATAGGTCTAAATCAAGTTGATATTTATGGCATTTTGATTCAAGGGCGACTTAACTAGAGTTGCTCACTAGCATCAACGGGCAGTGGCGGAGGTTCGATATAACCCTCAGTATAACTGCGAGTCTCAACTGATCTGTTGTGTATACATGTACCCTGCCGTAAATACTATTTCGTAGTTCTACGTTTGTTTTAAAAATGTTACCTATGTCGCGAAAATGACCAATGTTGGACAAAGTTACGGAATTTATAGCAGAAATGCCTGACCTAAATTATGATGGCGTTAAAATTCAATGTGTAGTTTGTAATATCCCTTTAATGTATTGGTCCAAAAGGGATTGCCTACATCACGTAAATAGTAAATAGCATTCTTAAAAGAAAATTGCACACGACACTATGACAAATTTAAATTTAATTTATGTATTACCTGATCGTAAAGAACATTATGTGGTTAATGTAATGGTATGTACAATGGAACCACAACGACCGTCATCCTCCTTCTTACTTGCTTCCAAAGGAGTCATAAATTGTACTGCCGACGAGATTCTAAAGGTGGTGTTGAACTCATTGAACAAATTTGAAGTTTCAACTAAGCAACTTTTAATGTTTATGAGTGATGGTGCCGCAAACATGCGTTCTTTGGGCCGATCTCTTAAAGAACACAGTGATAACTTCTTACATGTAACGTGTAAAATCCATACTCTAAATCTTGCGGCACAAACGATTCCTACATGTTTTCCACTAGTAAATGTATTGATTGCTAGTACAAAGGCAGTGTTTCTAAAGTCCCCGAAACGTACCCGACTATTTCACAAACGGTGTCCTGATTTACCTGAACCACCACAGCCGATTGTTACACGTTGGGGAACATGGTTGCAGGCTGCGTTTTACTACAACGAATATTTTGATCAAGTAAAGAAGGTAGTTTTAAAATTCAATCCAACAGAAGCTGCAGCAATCAAGAAAAGCCAGGAAATATTTCAAGATAATCAGGTTAAAAGAGATTTACAAACTATTCACAACAATTACTTCAGACTAGCGGAGGGAATAGAAAAATTACAAAACGTTTCGATGTCGCTAGTGGATTCTATTCAAATTGTGAATGATGTTCACGCACAGTTATGCGCTGTAGAAGGCGAAACAAATTGGTGTATAATAAGAAAATTTGAAAATGTTTTAGAGAAAGACTCCGATTTTCTTATATTAAGACAAAATTGTGAAGGTGCATGTGAAGATGTATTAAGTTGTTTCAAAGAATATTTTAAATATGCAAATATAACATCGCTAGATGTCGAACGGTCGTTTTCGGCATTAAAAAACATTTATTCCGCACGTCGTACTCACTTGACTGAAACAGCTGCGGAAACATATCTAATGATTAAAACATTTAACGGATGTTACCCAGTTTGTGATTTCACAGAAGACCTTTAAAACGGTAAGTGTTGAAACAATGAAAAGTAGTGGTGTCAATATGATCATAAAAAATGTAATCGAGAAGACCATGTTCTTTTCTTGAATCATTTTATATGTTGGTTGCTATTACATCTGACACTTAAACCGATTGAAACTTCAAATTACGTTTGACATTTATTGACAAGTTTGACAATTTAAATTACATTTGATGCCTATTGACGTATCTATATTGGTTAAAACCTAGTGTGGTTGGATTTTTTACTTTTTTTTTTTAAGGAATATTACTATTTTCGTTATTATAAGTTGCTGAAGACGAGTTTCCACCTCTTATGTGGACATCGGTATTGTGGTGAACCGACTGAAGAATTTTATTCCCGGTATCTACTTTGTTCTTCATTGATTCATCTATATATCCTTCAGCTGTAGTGGTTGATTTCCACCTGCTATGTCGTTTTAGTGCAGTTATGTCACCTCCGGCATCAATAAATAGGGTGGCTGACGATCTGCGAAAACTGTGTCCTGAGTACAACTCTGGATTTGGTAACTTTAGAAATATAGCTATTTGTTTTCCCATGTTTCAATTTATTAATATCGATCTTCTGAACTGTATACTTTCCATTTTGATAATTGAGAAAAAATCAACTGCCACACTTAGGATTACCAGATGGACGAAGAATGACATATTTTTTTATTTGATAAAAATGGCCGGTAATCGTAAATTTTCTGACGAGTTTAGTTTTTGTGTTGGGGATAGTAACCAATACGGTTGAATCAAGATCTTGAACATCTTCTATATTCATTGCATGCAATTCCCCAGCACGTTAGGCACCCATTATGCTTATAATTAAAGCAACCTTTAAAAAATAATTATGAATTTATTATACGAATAATTTTTGAAATTGTGAATTGTTTACCTTAGTTGAAAGGTAAATTTCATCGGAGGTCTTAGTAATAAATTGATTTATTTCGTCTTCAGAAAAGGTTTTAGCCTTCTGCGCATGATAGCTATCACTTTTTCGTTTGAGAAGGGCTCGAAGCTTCGAATAGATTTCTATGTTAAGACTGTGATTAACGCTTAATGTGCTTCTCAACATTGAATACCGTGACCACAAGGAGGACGACTTGTATTTATTAGCCAACTCTCCAAGATATGCCAGTAAAACATTTTCCGAAAAAGACTTGAGATTACGGACTTTTCGCCAATCCATAATTTCCTTGAACACAAATTCGTATTTTGACTTAGACTTCTGTGGCATTAAATTCTTTGTGGAGGCTTCTGCCGCTTCCAGCACCTCTGGCAGTGTCAAAACTTCCATCGTTTCGTCTTCGCTATCCATTTGTTAAGTTAAATCAAAATTTTTTCGAAATGATCACAACACCATTCGATTTTACTGACATAAACTATTTCTGCTTTGTTTATATCATGTCATTTGAGATGGTACTACGATTTAAATGAGAAAGGCTTGTGAATAATCTGTGGAATAATGAAAATGCTCTCATACTATTGGCCGCATTCCTGTTGAATAATGAAAATACACTGTTGCGATTGGTTGCAGGCTGTTGAATAATGAATAAAAAGACATTGTGTGAATAATGAATATTATTACTTACAGGAAAGTGCGTCGAAAATGAACCTATTACTTAATAGTCGTAGAAAAATAGCATTTATTATATTACAAATAAAATTAAAATAAAAATAAATATTCTAATGAGAAAATAAAATCAATCACAATTTTTGTAGGATGGGACGATTCACCGCAAGCGTTTCACCTCCGAGGATTGTTCGCTGCTTGTCGTTTCGCTGCGGGTGGTTTCGCCGTGGGCCGTTTCATTGTGAGCCGTTTCACCGCGGCTCTAATCTGGTTGTAACGCACAACTGAATTTACGTTGACGTAATTTTGACAAGCAAATGACGTTTAACACAGATATGAATATGGATTGTTTTGACGAACGCACGTAGTAAGATTGTGATTCGATCGCCACTAATGTGCAACAACACATGCATTCGCATATGTTGTTTTTAGTGCTGCTGTGCCTTATTTAAGGTCACTATTATCACTAACTGAGTATTTTGAAAGCTGACTTTTACACTATAACAATATAATAATAATACAAGATCAATATAAACTCGATTACTTGCAAGTCTGTTTTTGCCGGTTTTGCGAATTCGGCAGGTGTTATTGCCTACTACACAACGCCACGGCGGCAATAATATTGCCGATTACGTGTATTAGGCAAAGCCGCTGTCAATTCCAACGAAATAGGCAAAATTTTGCGTACTTCACGTAATTTCGTAGGCAATTTCGTTTATTCGGCGTAACATATACTTCGACTAGGCAACACGTAAATTACACGTAAACTTAAATGGAGTCTTCGTGTCAGAATCATAATTTATGTTTAGCTCACAAATTCATTTATATGTGTATATACACGTTGGCATAGGTCTCACCGGGGTGCGAGATATATTGTACGCAGCGCGATCTGCTATACTTGCATTTATCCCCGCTGGACAGCCTCGCGGCGCGCAACTGCCGTGACTCTAAGAGGCACTCTGACGCACTCTGGCTACCTATGTGCTCGCAAGGTTCTAACAAGTGATCGTGGATTTCGGATACACTATGTTAGTTTATATAACCGCAGAGAAGGTACAAATCATTTACATGGTATCTTGCCGGAAATTCCTACCAAAGCACGCACGATCTATTTGCCGTAGAGTACGTGAATCGTCCTATTCCTTTGTATTCGACGATTGAAAGGATCGCCAAAGCGTTTAGGAAATTTGATTGCGTGGTCAAGAATAGCCGTAAATGCCAACAAATAGACGAATAGCCTCAAATCCCTCTAATGCCTCCCGAGCGGGAGAAGAGAGAAGTTTGAAATGGGTGAACCTTGTTCTAGCCGGCAAATTATAAACGAAATCGATGTTAGTAGAAGTACTGTGAAACGTATTTTGAAACGCAACAAATACAAATGTTACAAAGTTCAAAATTGCCGGGAGATTTTTCCCCTTTAAAGTAACATTGTTAGAATTTAAATTTATTTTGTATAATTATCGAATTTGTTTTACTTTAGTTTAATTTTATAAGAATCGTTGTTTATTTTCCTACTTAGAATTACTTTTTCATTCCCCTACATCGCAGCAACAAAATGAATATAAGAAACCGTGCTTTCTAACATAATCTAAGAACACTGAAAAATTACGCAGTAATTCTGTATAACACATTTTGTCAGAAGGTGTTGAATTATAATATTACGTGATTGAGCGGACAAGCGTGTTTATAATATGCGTGCGTACCGCTGCTCGCTTTGTGATATACTGCGACTGGATGGGATCTCTCAGTGAGGCTCGAATGCGCTGTTGCCATTCACAAAAGCAATCCCCCGTTCGTATCTGGGACCAACGTGTATATTTATGTATACTTATTAATTGATAATTGGTTTTTAAGTTCCGTTATTCTTTCAATGCAGTTTGATTTACTGTTATTACGATTGTAATATTTGGAATTTTCCGTAAGTGCAGTAACATAAATAAGTAAATAAATTATTAATAAATAGTATCTATACACGACATCTTTAGTTTATTACTTGTTGCTTAAAGAATAAGAATAATAATCTCGGTTTAATAAAATCGTAAAAAGGAAGTGCATTTTAAATGAATGCAAAGTTAAATCTGCTAGTTAATGCAAATATATCGATGTTAATTTTTAGCACTTGAAGCTGTTTAAGAATCAGAGCGACGAACGAATAAAGTTGTCTCCAATAAATGTAACGCATTCTCGGTCTAAAATCCTTTTACTCTTTTTCAGTTTAAGGCTATAAAAGAGGGCAAAGATTTACAACCTAGTTTTATTAACTCCGTCAATTTTATAACTTGGAAACTTACTATACACTTACTACCGTAAAATTTTGTAACTATAAAGAAAAACTATTCCTATGCATAATATGTATTTTATATAATGTGCGTTTAAGCTCAATGAAACAACACAAACGTAGTAAATTCCCTCATAAAAGATACAATTGGAAATGGATAAACACCATTTCGAAGATAAGAAAAGAATTTAAAACAAAGCAAATATATTTCCTTGGCATTTCTAACTTGAATGAAACGTAGTTCCACTACTAGCTATTACTTAATTCAGTATTTACCTTGCTTCGCTTAAAATGAAATGTGTATACGTTAGAAAAATTTATTAAATATGTAGGGCTAGCGAAGTTAATTTAATGCTATTTGCTTTTGAATTTTACGTTAGTAGAGTTCTTTAACTTAAAGTTCTTTCATGTGGATTCAATGGTTTATCTTAAATTTTTGATGATTTGCGACTAAAGCCTCTAGAGGCTGGGACTCTTTGTGCTTACTGAGATGTAGAACTGCCTTAATAAGGAGGGATAGAAAAAATTGGGTACACGATAAGCGAAGCGTCTCGCCTCGTTCAATGTGTTTTTATATTTATTAACTTTACCATACGCAAATAGAAAAAAATAAACTTTTGTTGTGAACTCAATTTTTGGGTGAAATACTGCAGAACATCCATACACCGAGAAAAATTTATACTTAAAATACGAATATACCGGGTGCCCCAGATTTAATGTTACAAGCAATATCTTCCTTATTTCTAGAGATATAAAATCGAACAAAACCATTTTCTTAATCGCACTCATCTTACACGTGGAAAGAATGCCTAGTAACAATAACCAAAAAATAATGCGGTTCTGAGCACAGAATCACGCTGATGACGCCAGCAGAAACATGTTCGTGTGTTAGCGCTATATTCTCTGCTACATTGTTTTTGGCGGGAATGATTCCACCAATACAATAGCTATATTAGCATAAATTTTTGGTTATTGCTACTAGGCATTCTTTCCACGTGTATTTTTATATATCATGAGCTTCCTGCATGACCTTGCATGACCTTCCATTCTTGCATGACCTTCCTGCGTTAATGGAAGATATTCCATTAGCAGAGCGCAATGATTTATGGTGGCAACAGGATGGTGCTCCGCCTCATAATTCGCGGTTGGTTATAGAGTACTTAAATAACGTATATCCCAAGAGATGGATTTGTACTAACGGTCCTATTCAATGGCCAGCTCGCTTGCCAGGCTTGAGCCCACTGGACTTCCTTGCGTGGAGGTATTTAAAAGAAGTTGTGTATTTTACTCCGCCTACGAACTTAGACGATTTGAAACATAAGCTTCTGCATGCATTATAATTCCGTTATAATAAATATGAGAAATACAGCAGCAACTTCCAGGGAATGAATTGGTCGATTTGAAGCCTGTGTTGCGTCGAATGGTGGTTATTTTGGACAATATCTGTCAGTGATTAATTTTATTAATTATTAATGTATTTAATATTCATTTAACTTTCTGTAAGAATTTTTTTGTTATTTATTATTGATATGACCGTATTGTATCAAATAATTCTTGAATGAAATTTTCGTTTATACCATTGTATTCCAAACTATTCGTACTTCAGCCATAAAGTCAAAAAGAGGGTGCAAAGTAAAAAATTGGTTCGGGGGACGTTTCTTAGAGGGTGGTTTACTAGCGGTAGTTTTGAAAAGTAAATCGTTTAAGATTCTGCAAACTATTTCCGACGACACCCTGTTCGATCTTATCTCTCTACAAATAAGGAAGATATGACTTATAACATTAATTCTGGGACACCCAATATATAGTAAAATATGTGACAGCAGCACTTTGTTTTGAATCCAACCATAATTTTTATTAGGACAACTATATGTTTTGTTAGATTAAATAAACGTGTTGTAATTCTTAGTATAAATTGTTCTTATTTTAAATATACAAGGGTTGCTGTCCCAAAATTTTTCTTTGTGTAGTTTTTTTAACCCACCTTATCGAATAAAGAACGAAAATCTACAGCGTGGACAGATAAATTGAAGGATTGAATTACAAGATGATTAAATGTTGGACAATTAACAAAACAAGACTTCCAAAATGCATTCCTTCCACTGATGAAACGCTGGGATCGGTGTTAGCCTTCCCTTAGAAGCTGGCAGAGGTGAATGAAGTCTTGGAATTCTTCAACTTTGAAAGTATTCCACTTATGCAAGAATAAAGAATGGTCCACGCCTGAGATTTTCAATCCTTGTGCCAGGAGAGTTGGCATTGGTAGCGAGCACTTTACTAAGACCTTTTCACATTAGGTGACCGGTGATGATTTAATTCATAAAGGAAACTTTGGATTTGGATTAGAAAACAAAATAGGTAGGGGATAGTTTCAACAAAATGTTCCGATAAATTAAAAAAATTAAACAAATATGAAACTATTTCAACATTAAATTTTAAAAACAATATAGTAAATTTATATGGATTCTCCTTTATCAAAATTTTGGAATATTAATCAACATTTGAAGAAAACATTTGGATTTGAGTTGGGTGCAGCCTCGAGGTAAGACGGTCACAAAGGAACATCGAACCACAACTTTCAATTGAAGAACCACAGTGAGTAGTTACAAAATTCATTATTTGGCCAAATAGATAAATAAATGTAATTCAAATATACAAATAAATTCAAAAATTTAAAAACATTTTTAATTAAATAAATTTACAAATAGGTGTCGAATTGTTTTCGGGATGTTCAAAATTTATTACAAAGAAATATAGTTATTGGATTCAATGAATACTGTAAACTCTTTCGCACTAATTTTCATTCAATTCTATTCTCAAAATAAATTTAAGTTAGATTCCATACATTTAATATTTTATGTAAATTTTATCTTTGAGAAGTTTAAATATGTTTTTATTTATTATCAGTAGAGTAATCAAAACTTGCGGACTCGCATAGGCGTCGGTATTACAAAAATTCATAAATAAACATACTTGCTAATTATTCAACAAATTAGAGGCATCAGGATGTGAACTACTGTAAACTTGCATCATTGCATATGTTTCCACAGTTACTTCTTTAAACCTTGTGCGTCGACAAGAAAAAATATTCTTATACATAGAAAACGATCTCTCCACATCTAAGGAAGTTACATTTGCGTGTAGAAACTGTTTTTCAAAATCACTTAAAAGTTCACTATTCTTACACTTATTATAAACGGCCTCTAAAATATTAAAATCGGGATTTTTCCTTAAAACATCTGGCAACTTTTGACTAGCGCATAATCCTGGCGTATCATTTAATGTGTGTGATTTATTTTTTACACTCTCCACTATGTCTAATGATTCCTGCAACGACAATTCAGTACATTGTAGTTTTCTGATGGCATCTAGTAATACTGTATAATTGGTACATATTGTTGTTAAATCTTCTAAAAGGTGAGGAATTTGAAATTCTCTTTGACTTTCTCTAATTGCTTTGGATTCATTCCGATTAAATCGCATTATAACTGATTGAATTTGTTGAAAATGGATCAAATAGTAAGAAGCTGCTGTTAGCCAAGTACCCCATCGCGTTAAAATTGGTTCAGGAGGTTCTGGAATACCTGGACAAAATTTACGAAATTCTTTTAAACATTTAGGAGATTTACGAAACACTGCTTTAGTACTTCCAATCATCCGATCAACGTTTCCGTAATGTTGTCGAACAACTTCACCAACTAAATGCAAAGCATGCAGCACGCAGGTTATATGTATTAAGTTAGGAAATATATGTTTTAAGGATCGCCCAACACTTAACATCGTTGCTGCACTGTCTGTCACAATCATCACAACTTGATCTTGGGCAATTTTAAATTTTTTCAAAGCGTTCATTATCACTTTTTGAATATTTTCCGCGGTACATTGTTGAACACGTTTGCAAGCTAACAAATATCGAGATGCTGTGTTCTCGCTAGATAAAACGCGAGCTATTACATTCACAATACTGTTTTTCTTTATATCGGTCGTCTCATCCACGGTAATCCATATTTTTTTGGAACACAAATCACGTTTACACACATTTTCTAGCATCTCTTTCATTCGCGGCAAATGATTCTGTAATTGTGTTTGTGAGGGTAATGGGTACTTTGGAACGTATTGTCGCCAAAATGTTTTAAAAGCTGCTTTTCTCACCAACGACAACGGAAGATTACAAGAGGTAAACATAATTAATAAATGTATGAGGAATAATGTATAAGGTATTACAGTTCTTGCATTTCTCATATGCTTAATACTATCGACATGCCTCTGGCAATCAGTTCTGTCCAATGCAGCCAAACGAACATTGCATATTAAGCAAAAAACTGCACTACCGTCATATTTTCAATGGGGAAAAGGTGACACATACTTATGTACATTAGTAGCAAATCTATTACGAGGCATTATTTTCTTAGGTATGTAAATATTAGTTCTATATGAAACGATACACTAATTATGTACTTGGTATAATACTACAACACACAAAAAACACCAGCTATATTTTCAAAAGCGACACGTAAGTACATAACCTTGACCGTTCGACTAATCTCTGCAACAGCTCAACCGGTACTAAAACGAAATCTCTCTCAGCGCGGTTTAACATGATTTATATTCAAGGTCGACACTACATGCCTGCTTCTCTACCGGTTTAGTTTATTTATGAATTTTTCGTATTCTTATATTAACCCGTAATACCGACGCCTATGCGAGTCCGCAAGTTTAGGTTACTCTAATTATCAGCTAGTACAGTTGGTCAAACTGTAAAGAGACCGTCAACCGCTAGTGTCTCAATTTGAAAGGTTTCATTAAACGTAATGTATTTTTAGCGGTGACTCTCAGAAACACGGTGTTCGTCTTCGTCATCGGTTACGCGACTCGGCAACTGCTAAAACACCGTGACTGCTTCGAACACCCTTGTGACGTGGTCTGAGTGCTTCAATTTTAATTAACGTACTTCTATTGTTAGCGGTGACCGGTGAGTGTGTGAAATTGATTTCTGAAGACACTGAAAAGGGCTAATCCAACACTTCAAAATTGTCACAATCCTCATCTTCTTTTTGGTACCTTCCTCGTTTATTTGGTTTATTTGAACTCAAAGTATTCTAAGAACAAAGGATTCTTGTTTAAGAGCCTAAAGACCATGTTTAATTATCGAGTGTATACGAACCCACAAATGTTCAAAATCCATACAATAACACATCTAAAAGCAAACTCATTTTCCCCAGCTGTCTTGTTTATCGTGAATATCTTGATATAACCCGTACAATAAAAGCTAATATTCATGTCAAACCCAGATGCTCACCTTTTACGATTGAATATTTTTGCGATTCGGCAGCTAGGCGAAAAAAAAACAACTCTCCTCGCAAATAACGTTTTGAGGGACGAATTTCAAAGAGCCGAATATAAAATATGAAATAGTAGGAAGTTGAAATGTAATGTGTTTATTTGAAATCTTCTTTATTAAATTTATACCTCTTATTTCGGCTGACGTTTCTCTTAATTTCGTTGGAATTTCGTTTGAGTTAAAGATAAAAATTAAGAAACCAAGTGGAGGATTGCAATTAAAATCATTAAGAGACCGTAGAATTTCTTTTTTTGGGCCACACCGGTAGCTTAATAAGAGCATAAAGAATAAACATCAAAGAGGAATTATTAGTACCTCGCAAAATTCAGAATTCCCATTGTTTCGCTGTATGTCTTTTTGACAACCAACTCCTTTTGTGTCCTAGCGCATAATTTTTTTTATAGTGTAGGTTGGAAGAATACTGTTGTATATCGTTTTGTATACTCGTACGGAATATATTCTTCACACAATTTAAGCATATATGTTGTAATCTTACCCGTCCACTGTTAATAAACACAAATATCTGCACTAGTTTCAAATTACACAAATACAAAAAGCTATAAATATTCTAGCCATTATTTTGTACAGTTTATAACAAATAATTTAAATAATTGATTTGTTCTATTATAATACACAAAATAATAGAGAAATAAGAAAATGATAAGAAAAAATACAAAGAAACCCACAGAAGGTGAATCTTGTTCGTGGAGTATTACACTTTAAACCACGCAGCTATTATGAGCTGAACAACTATAACTCTAGAACTGTCGTATATCAAATATCTTTGTTTCCACATATAATAATTTGGATGGGTAAGTATACGGTTTTTTACAATTTTTTTTAATTATTAATTTTTGTATTCTTTCTTTCTAGGGGTTGTATATAGACCTTTGCAGAAGCTCCCCATGCTGTTGTACCATATATCATTTGACTCTGAACAAGCGCATAGAATACAATTTTTAGCTGCTGTATTCCCAAAATTTCAGCATACGATGTTAATTTATGAATAGCTCAATTTGCGCCAACAACCAGTGGCAGGCGCATAAAAGTTTACACAAAATAAATGGTCAGAAATAAAATATAATACGTGCTCAAACACTTACCGTTTTAAGAGTCTCTCGTGAAATCACAAAGTGAATAATGTCTGTTAAATATCTGCAATATTAGATTATATTAGAATATAGACCTTCGCAAATTTGTCTTAATGTGCCAAAATCAGAATCTTTCTCTAAAACACTTTCAAACCGTTCTAGAACACAAACATTTTTTGCGTCTTCTACCGCGCATAGCTGTGCGTGAACATGTTACACTATTTGCACAGATTCCACTAACAACACCGACGGATTTTGTAATTTTTCTATTGCCTCCACTAGTCCGAAGTAATTGTTCTGAATAGTCTTTAAATCCGTTTTAACCTGACTATCTTGAAATTTCGACTGGCTTTCCTTGATAGCCGCAGCTTCCTTTGGATCGAATTTAGATTCGAATTCAGATTTAATACCCTGTACATATTTTTAGACCATCTTGAAACATATAAAGTGTTAGCCCCTAAATTGATAGCGAAATAGTAACTCACAAGACTACATCTGTTTCCTGGCTAGGTCTTAAATTGTCAAGGTAAATGTCAAAATGTTAACAAAATTTGCAATATAGCCAAAAGTAATTATCGAAAGTGCACATAACTATATCAAGATAATCAATAAAAAATATAGCAATCCATTTAAAATGAAAAACTTGAAAGCGGTTGCGGAAATTTGGGACAGCCTGTATATTTGTAGGTAATTTTACAAATTGCGCTCTAGTGTACTATATACGTACAGAAAATCTCATTTCTCCATCTTTGGTAGTTTTTGCGCTAAACTCCGACACTAATGGCACACCCGGTATATACATACACCTGCATCGATAAAATGATATAAAAAGCGAGCCTATAAAATTATACTCCCCATCTATAAAAAGACGATAAAAAGTTATAATAGCATCGATATATGACATCACTACCATTCATTATTTGCTGAAAAAAAGGATCATAAAAAGATTATTTGTACTTAAAGGTACAACTGTTGTGGGCTTTAGCGCTTGATATAGTGATGTATAGCCTAGACATGTGTGATCAAAGGACTAATTACATGCCTACGGACATTGTGTAATTACCAACGTTGTATCAGCTCTCAATCGATATCCATTGCAACATTTATAGTGCTATTACCACATGTAAGGGTATAGCATCGATGAAAAGTAATAACACATCGGCGGTGCGTGAAATTTCATCAAAATCAAATGCAACGCGATAGTAATGAGTTTATCATTGATTGTGTGATTACACTAATGTTCAGATACATTGTATTATGTTGTATAATTTGAATATCGCGCCACACTCGAGCATAAGCAAGGGCGCCAAACACCAGAATGACGAGAAAAAAAAGAACGATAATATGTATCATGTGCTCATGGCGACGACAAGAGAAGAAATAAAGTGTTTTTTTATCTGTTGAAGTTCTAGTTTATTTTCAAAGTGTAAGTTATCTATCACGTTAAAAGCTACAATTAAACATGGTCCTTCGAGGTGGATGCAGTCAAGCTGCATAAAGCAAGTAATTAACGACAAACCTAACCTAAAAGAATCACGAAGTTACGAAGCGTCACTACGACAACCAAAAAACGAGTACCAGTCCACAAGGGGCTTAAACCACAACGTAAATACAAACGGGCAACTGTAAGTACCTTTTCTTTATTCCTTACCTACATTACTGCATTATTTATTGACTCTATTTGTCGATGAATCGGGTGAATACCACTATGGCCGATTTACCAACGCTAATAAAAAACCGCGGTGTTCTTAGAGCCCAGTTAACTAGCTTCACTAGATTTATAAAAGCGTTAAACAATCCTAATAATATAGAAAAAACAAACATAAGGAAAAGATTAGCTAAAATCGAAACTATAATAGATCATTTTGAAGAAATTCAAAACAAAATAAGTATAGTAGACCTTGACGAAGAAAAAAACATACAAGAACGCGAAAAGTTTGAAAATGACTATTATGAAATAATTGCTATAGCAACAAATTTAATAGAAAATGATATAGATGAAAACAATAGCGATAATAGCATTCGTTCGGGTTCCGTGTCCCACATGTCTCAGCGCGGTGCGGCGGTTAATGTTAAATTGCCCAAAATTGAATTGCCACAGTTTGATGGAAATTATACAGCGTGGCAGCAATTTTGTGATAGCTTTGTTGCAATGATTCATAACAATGAGTCTTTGTCTAACGTACAAAAATTATGTTATCTCAAGGGTCAATTGCGCGGGGAACCTGCGAACATGTTAGCTTCTTTAAAAACCATTGATTCAAATTATGATATCGCATTTAATTCTTTGTGTAAACGATACAACAAAAAAAGAAGAATCATTGACAAACACGTGCGCGAAATTTTAAATTTAGAGGCGATCGCAATATATACGAGGGGTGCTCATATAAAATTGAGAAAATTTATTAATGATTTAGAAAATAATATGCAATGCTTGGAATCGTTGGGTCAACCGGTAGATAGTTGGGACGCGATATTAATGCCGATCATTTTAAGTAAATTAGACGAAAAATTAACTCAAGATTGGGAAGGTAAAATGAATTCAAGGGAAGATGACGAAATGCCAAAGTTAAAGGAATTAATAAATTTTTTGAACATCAAACAAAATACCCTCGAAAATATGGCTTCAATGCGAACGAATTGGGATACAAACAGTAGAAAAACGAGTACAAATAAAGAACATTTCAAACATAAAGAAACCACAAAATCATTAGCCAGTGTGAACACAAAATGCGTTTTCTGTGATGAATCACATTATATATTAAATTGCGATGTTTTCTTGGCACTAGAAGCGGCCACGCGAACCGAGAGAGTGAAAAGGCTTAGACTGTGCTTAAATTGCCTAAAAAAGGGGCACTATGTAACAGATTGTAAATCTTCAATGTGCAAAATTTGCGGAAAGAAACATCATACACTATTGCACATCAATACATCGAAACGCGGTAACGAAAATACGGTTGCACAGGAAGAAAAGGAAGGTTCTACTACGTTAACAGCGTTGTTTTCAGGTGCAACGCGAGAAGTGCTTTTATCAACAGCTAATATTGACGTTCTAGATGCAAAGGGAAAAGCACATAGATTACGAGCGCTTTTGGATTCGGGCTCACAATCCAGTTTCATCACCTCACGCGCTTGCAAACAATTAAATTTGCAATGTAAATATACAAATCTAACGATAACAGGCTTGAATCAAGAAGTTTCATCAATAAAACAAGAAACAGAAATCGATATTAGATCTAGATTTTGTAACTATGGGGCGAAAATCAAATGTTTTGTTTTAGAAAATATAGCGGGTGATATACCTACAAACAAGTTAAGTATTCAGATTTTAAACATACCTGCGAATATTAGATTGGCGGATGAAGAATTTCACAAACCAAAGGAAATAGATATTCTGATCGGAGCGGAACTTTTTTGGGACTTATTGTGTATAGGACAAATCAGAGAACCAAATGGTGCGTTATATCAGAAGACGAAACTAGGATGGATAATTTCTGGTACTCTTCAAATGTCTAATGTAGAAAACAAGAAGGTTTGTTTGTTTTCTCGAGAACTACACGACACCATGCAAAGATTTTGGGAATTGGAGGAAGTAGCAACTAAAGGACGACATCTTAGCGCAGATGAGAAAGCTTGCGAAACTTTATTCCAAGACACAACGAGACGTCATCACGACGGGAAATTCATTGTGAAATTACCTCTGATGGAAAATTTGAGCGAATTAGGCGATTCATACGAAGAAGCAAGGAAACGTTTTCTCTCTCTTGAACAAAGGTTTACGCGCGACGTTGAATTTAAAGGGGCATATTCAAATGTAATCAACGACTACATTGATCAGAACCACATGTCTGAAATGACTACCGAGGCAAAGAGCGGGTTTTATTTACCCCATCATGCGGTCATTAAAAGCTCGAGCGAAACCACCAAATTACGTATAGTATTCGACGGGTCATGCAAACTCCAACATGGAATATCAATCAACGAGGTGCAACACGTAGGACCCACTATACAAGATGATCTCTTTGCAATATTGGTCAGGTTTAGAACATACAAATATGTGGTTACGGCCGACATAGCTCAAATGTACCGACAGGTATGGATAGATGTAGATCAAAGAAAATACCAACGCGTTTTGTGGCGTGAAAACCCCAATGATGAATTGAAATCGTACACTTTAAACACAGTTACGTTTGGAATGACAGCAGCTCCATTTTTGGCAATCCGGTGCCTGTTTGAAATAGCTAATATAAACGAACAAAGATATCCTAGAGAGGCACAGATTATTCGACGCGATTTTTACGTCGATGACCTTCTGACTGGAAGTGACACGATTGCAGATTTAGAAACTATTAAAATAAACATTGCAAACATATTAAGCCAAGCAGGATTCAACTTAAGAAAGTGGAAGGACAATTACACGAGTTCACCGACACCCGCGGATTTGTTGGTCCAAATCCCAGAGGGTAGTAAGATCCTCGGCTTACATTGGAATAACGAAAATGACACATTTTCATTTCGTATTAATATTCAGCGAAAGGAAGCTACGAAAAGGTCCATATTATCAACTACAGCACAATTGTTCGATCCAATGGGATTGATTGCACCAGTTATTGTAACGGCAAAGTTATTAATACAGGAACTTTGGCAGCTCAAATTTAGTTGGGATGAGAGCGTACCAAGTAGTTTGTACAACACGTGGACAAAATGGATACGAGAGTTGGAAACCTTAAAGGAAATTGAAATCCCAAGGCTAGTTTTGGCTTCTGAAACGAACGAAGTTCAAATGCACGGTTTTTGCGACGCCAGCGAGAAGGCGTATGGCGCATGTGTATATTTACGATCAAGGGACAGACAGAACGATTATACGGTCAAACTTCTAGCCGCTAAATCGAGAGTGGCTCCTTTAAAAAAGGTTACATTGCCGAGATTAGAGCTTCTTGGAGCTGTTCTCTTGGCGCAATTAATGTCAAATCTACGGCAGCAACTTCCTTTAAATATATCATCCATAATTTACTGGTCAGACTCGCAAATAGCTTTGAGCTGGATAAGGGCATCACCAGCTAAATGGAAGACCTTTGTAGCCAACAGAGTCACATTAATTCAGGAGTTGACTGACATGTCAGACTGGCATCATGTCAAATCGAAAGATAACCCAGCAGATATACTCTCCAGGGGTTGTTATTCATCTCAGTTGAGGGATCACGAACTGTGGTGGAACGGACCATCATTCTTAACCAATAATTTCGATTACCAGGACACACCACTTTCGGATGTTACGGCACCAGAGGAAACAAGGGTGAGAGCACTGCTAACCATACAACGCCCAGAATTTCCATTCGAAACCTTTTCAAGTTTAAATAACTTAGTTAGAACGTTTGCGTGGTGTTTGCGATTCAAAGAAAATGCGACAAATAGTGTACGGAAACGTTACGGGGATTTATCATTAGATGAATTAAACAGAGCTCTAACTAGAATCATAAGATTATCACAAATGCAAGCCTTTCCACAGGAACATGAAATCCTCAAGAGGGGTAAACAAATTGACAATAAAAGCAAAATTTTGGGATTGAATCCATTTCTTGACGAAAATGAATTGATACGCGTAGGCGGGCGTTTGAGTAAGTCAAATCTTAAATTTGATGAGCAGCATCCTATTTTATTGCCAAGGGATGCAAAATTAACCAAACTCGTATTTGAGAACAAACATAAAGAACTGTTACATGCGGGACCAATGCTATTACTAAGCACGATTAGGCAAAAATATTGGCCAATATCAGGCATGAACACTGCAAAGAAAACGGTTCATAGATGCATACGGTGTTTCCGTTTTAATCCAAAGGTACATAACGCTTTAATGGGGGATCTACCGACTGAAAGAACAGCAGTCATGTCTCCATTTCACACAGTCGGGTTGGATTACAGGGGTCCTGTGGTCATTAAAGAAAGAGCAGGCAGGTGCAATAAAACCAGTAAAGCGTATATATGTCTGTTCATTTGCTTTGCTACCAAAGCTATACATTTAGAAGCGGTATCATCATTGACAACCAATGCATTTCTCGCAGCGCTTCGTAGGTTCATTGCGCGGAGAGGAAAACCTAAAACAATTTTTAGTGATAATGGCACCAATTTTGTTGGCGCAAATAAGCAATTAAGAGAATTATATGAATTGTTGTTAGACAATGAAAGTAATTTGAAGAGCGTCTTTGCAATCGAAAAAATAAATTGGCAATTCATTCCGCCCCATACGCCGCATTTCGGAGGCATATGGGAGGCAGGTATAAAAAGTGTTAAACAGCATCTAAAAAGGGTAACCTCGGGCGCATTGCTCACGTATGAAGAATTAGCTACGGTACTATCACAAATAGAGTCAATTTTAAACTCAAGACCTTTGACCCAAATGTCCTCTGATCCTCATGATTTCCAAGTCCTAACTCCAGCCCATTTCTTGATTGGACGCCCGTATACATTGGCTGCCGACCAAGATGTAACCGATATGAACGTTACCAGACTGGATAGGCTACAATACTTGCAAAGAATTGTTCAACAATTCTGGAAAAGGTGGTCCAGAGAGTACCTCACTTCTCTTCAACAACGAAATAAATGGAAGCAACGTATGCCAAATGTCAACGTTGGATCGTTAGTATTGATAAAAGAAGATAATTTCCCTCCAAGCAAATGGCGGCTTGGACGTGTTAGCCGGTGTTACCCAGGAGCCGATCAACAAGTGCGCGTGGTCGACGTGAAGTGTGCTAATGGTATAATCAGGCGACCAGTGGTGAAATTGTGTCCGCTTCCAGTGGAAAACCGTGAAACGAATCTTGTATCTAGCGAGCAAGTGGTAGCAAGCGAGGGGTCAAGATCTTCGTCTGCTCTACCAACGGAGTGATTACATGTGTATTACATATCATCTGATATATAGAATTGTTATTTGTGTTCAATGTTATGTTGTTCAACCTTTTAGCTTATTATTGTAAAACTCATGTTTGTTATTTTAATTTTTGAAACGCCCATAGCATTTCAAGGCGGGCGGCATGTTCAGATACATTGTATTATGTTGTATAATTTGAATATCGCGCCACACTCGAGCATAAGCAAGGGCGCCAAACACCAGAATGACGAGAAAAAAAAGAACGATAATATGTATCATGTGCTCATGGCGACGACAAGAGAAGAAATAAAGTGTTTTTTTATCTGTTGAAGTTCTAGTTTATTTTCAAAGTGTAAGTTATCTATCACGTTAAAAGCTACAAATAAACAACTAACAAGTAACATGATTGAATGGAATTCTTTAAAACAAGTTCAGAAATGGCAATAATTAATGACGGTCGCTTTCTACTACCGGAAATACGTACTACTTAGATGCATTCTTAAGAGGAAGAAGGAATGGATGAGAAATGCAAATGATCCATTACTGTAAATCGCGTTTAACAAAGCTCATTTATTATTCTACAAATTCTCGTTTTTGATTCGTTTGTGAAGCTACGAAGTCGATCTTACGATGCGACAAGACCTGCAGTTTTGGCGTGTTTTAAACTGGGGCAACTTTGACCGAGTTTTAGCCGGTGTGGACTGGAACGCTTTTATTAATGTTGGATTCAAAAACCATTATTCTAGAGTAAAATTGCTACAATATTTAAAACTTATGCAGTAAAGCTCATATTTCAATACAATATTCCAGTATTTGCACTATTCATAAACGTAAACATATCAGCAACATTTAATATAAAATCTGGTAGATAGATGCACGATTAATTAATTTACATATGCACATATGCATTATAATGTTTTAATTTGAATTTGTGTGAGTTTAGTAGATATATGATTTTCCCATAGTTTCGGGCATGTCAACTTGGTACTACTTCAGTAGTTTAAACGAATAAATGAATAAATTGATAAAATTAAGTCTTACGAATCAATGACACAAAAAAACTAACCTTAAAACTATAACATTTACGGGCCCTCTCTCTGCCAGCGCGTCACTTCGCGTTCTTAATTCAATTCAAGCTTGAAAATTGAAATTAAATTTAAACAGTACGAACACTGGAAATTACCTTGAAAATACAACACATAGCTTATCACTATTATGATGACATAATGGAATAAATAGAGAAGTTCAACTATGCGGAGAAGATTAGAAGTAATAAATAACAAAACATATTTTGAAATGGAAGTATTGAAGTAGTTGGAAAAATAGTAAATTTATACAATGCGATGGATCAAAACTATGGAGGAAACAGATGCCAAAAGCGTTAAAATGGGAAGTAATAAGAAATGTGATCGTATCTTCACTACTATGTGGATATGACAATCTCGGTGCGGTAAGTGATGAACATGGGGAGCGGTTTCATCAGGATATCTCCACCATGGAGAAGAGGTACCAGGGAAAATAAAACGGACGGATGCTTGCTGATTACTGTTGGACACTTAAAAAAGACGTTCCTGATGCCAAGTTCAGAAGAAAGCTATAAATAGCGTTTTAGCTAAGTGGAGTATCGCGAAGTATATTATAAAAATAAGAATTTTATTCAAAATTAAACTGTGCATCATAGAAAAACTGTACGTGATGGAGAAAAGCTAATTATATATTTCAATTTAGCGGAAAAAATACTATTAGGATCAGCTATTTTCCCTCATGTACCAAAAAAAAGTTTGGTTTTGTTCCCCAGTATAATTTATCTCTTCTACTGCACAATATTGAGATTATAACCAAGTATGTAAAGAAAACACACAGAAGTAGACGTGTGTTTTCTCAGATCGTATGTTCTTCTTTGTTTGTTGTTTTATGTAAAGCAATATCTACGGAAACACAAAGGTCAAACCGTATACTCTTTGTTTTAGATAGATAATTAATATTAGGGTTCTTAGCCTTTTCACGAAACACAGCCGACGAAAAATAAATCAGAATGGCTAAACGTTTTAATGAAATCATCAGTCGCGAAGAGTGTGAGATAAGAATATAATTTATACTTTACTTACGTTTAATAGGTAGCTTTGCCGCTTCGTTTTTGTCTCGACAAAGGAAGAAATATGACGTCTGCAAATGCGGTGTTGAAAGAAACATAAAAGTTACAGCAAAGCGCTAGCGTAACGTTTTCACTTAATTGGACCTAATTACAAGTAAAAAACTTTCTAAATGTTCTACAGTTATGATTTTTAATTAATTTAAATTTTTAATATGATCGTTAAATGTATTATGAGGGTAATCTGAAAAATTTCAAGCCTTAATATGAAAAATATTGTAGTAATATTACTGCGTATGCGTTGAAAGATACTTAAAAAAATTTCAGCCATATTGGACGCTTAGTTGTTGTCTAACAGTCGTTTGTGCCAATTGATGTGAGCGTTTCTGTAAAAATGGGAAGAATCGAATATCGAGCCGTCATTAAATTCTTGTATTTTAAAACCGAGATGGACGCTGTTTACGAGGACTGTGCACCACGTCATTTGCCACAGTGAAATTTTGAGCAGCTGAATTTAAACGTAATCGTACCAGCTTGGCTGACTATAAACCTTCGAGGAGGCCAAAAACTGCAACCACTACCGATAACATCGGAAAAGTTTACCAAATGGCGCCAGACGACCGTCGAATTAAGGTTAGAGAGATGCAAAGGCTATGTGCATCTCGAAAGAACGTGTTTGTCATATATTGACTGAAGATTTGGGCATGAAAAAGCTAACCGCGCGTTGGGTGCCGAGCTTGCTTACGCACAACCGAAATCGCATTTGAATGAACATTTCCAAAGCCCTGTTGAAGCAGTTCAAGCAACATAAGATTTGGTGTCAAATAATTACTGTAGATCAAACTTGATACACCAGTACACTCCTGAAGTCAAGGCACAGTCGAAATAGTGAACTGCGAAGGATGAATCCGTTCAGAAAAGACAAAGGCCTCCCGCCCGATAGAACCGGTCAGGAAAGTGATGGCGACTGTTTTTTGGGATAGTCATGGAGTTGTGTTAATCGACTAACTTGAAAAAGGAAAGACAGTAACGGGGCAAACACGAATTGGATTGGAGTTGACCACCACTATTCATCAAATCTGGCCCCCAATGACTTGTTTTGCTCGGAGGACTTTCATAAACGCATATTTTGCAGAACAAAATGCCAAGTAGTATTTGAACGGATTAAAGGGATGGAAACATCGCTGGGAAAAGTGCATAGACTTACGAGGAGACTATATCGAGAAATAACACCGAATTTCACAAAAAAGTACCTGTTTCTGTGTTAAACTAGAAACTTTTCAGACTGCCTTCATACATATCATTTACTTTTTACAACTAGATATTAACATATTTGAGGAATTTGTTGTTTTTATTTTGCAACTCTTATTATTATACAAATTAGCATTTTGCAGCTCTCAGTTGAACTGAATATTGCGCCGGCTTTGTGTAGTTACGTTTTGCGTGTAGTTTTTAAAGAATTTTAGCAATTCAGATATGTAAGGCTATTTAAGAGAGAGGAGAACCCACAGTGGGGCTTATAGGAAACCTGCATCTCTACCGCTTTTGTATAATGATGCTTATGTCTAACATTGAAAGTAAAACAAATATTTACAGTTACATGCGAATCTTACATTTGGACATAACAATCAAGTGGTTTCTGGTGTTACTATTGTTTGGTTACTATGACAACAGTAAACAAGACACTGATATTGCTGTTCTTAACTGCTGATTCAGCTATTTTTGCAGAGCACTGCAAAAAACAATTTTCGTAAATATTTCGAAAACAGTTGACTATAGGTAGTCTTGTTTTTCATCATGCTCCTTGTTTTTCATCATGCTCTTCTAAATGTATTACACGTTAAATGTGAACTGGCAAATTTACATAACAAAACTATCATTTTTCCTGAAATATACAGTTCTTGAAAACAATCCTAACTTGTGTTATCGGCATCTGTCGAGGTTCTTGTCATATGACTATATGAATATATTGAAAAAAAAATTATAAAAGCTTATATTTATTAGATAGCATGTTTGAATGATTACAGTCCTGCTGAAAGGTGACGGAAGATCTGTAAGATAAACACTTAATGTATTTTTGCCACTATTATCATATAATCTTTTAGCTTTTTATGTAATAAAAATATTTTGCTTTTAAAGTATTAACTATTAGCTCCTCAGGGCTAAACTTTTTCTAATAAACGTGAATCATAAAAAAGTTCAGAATTACGGTTTTTTTCCAAACGAAAGTAAGCGTTGGTATTTCTCTCTCCAAATCCTTACATCGAGTATTGAAATTCCTTTTATCTTTCAGCCGCGTCGAACATTTAGAAGGCGCTTTGAATTTCACGCCAAGCAACTGGATTACAATTTGGTTAAATCACGGTGGTAGTCTCTTTGTTTTAAGGCGCACGTGAATTCGACGATCTTTTCTTTTTTTACTTCCTCGCCTCTTCCCTCTTTATTTGCCTTGATTCCACCCTCTACTGCTTGCAGTTGTAAAAAAACATTTTCCGAAAGCATATTTTGCTTGATTACACACATTTTAAAACCTCTCTTACGTGCATGTAGAGGAAAATCGTAAAGATATTTCATTCTTCGTCGTGTACGAAAGACAACGACCGGGTCTCTATTTGTGGAGAAACTATGGAAGGTAAAGAATGAATTTACATTTCAAATGCAGGTCGTTAAACTTGAAAATATTCACCGAATGGAAACTATGTTGCTAAGCATAGGAATATGTTATTCAATTAGAAATATTTCCTTACATGAAATTTTTTGGTGCAAATTCATTTTAAAATTATATTTGAAGCATCAAAAAAGTTGAGCACTACGTAAGCAACCTTTTTCTTTGATTGACTGAGCAGAATATTGTTGTCTTGCCCTTTGGTCTTTTACAAATAATGAAAGCTGTAGCTATTATTTTGATTATGCAGAGTAAATAGTCGTACGTTTTTCTCAAAACCACATTATCCTATTAATTCAATTGTAAAATAAATATTTTAATTTTTATTATGGCACCTAAATTAGACTTTGAAGGTCACGAAAAATATGATATGAAAATGTAGTCAAGTACGTGGAGAAAAATCAAAAGCGAGTATGTGTATATTCTTCCAGGAATCCTCAGCATACCGACATTTATTTACTAATTTATTTATTCCAATTTAATTATAAAGCGATTAATTACTTTATTATTTGTTAAATATTAATTAAATAGCATCATTTTATTTTATTTTATAATCCATTATGGAATAGAAACTCGGTTCATACAACAAAACCAAACAAACACAGTAGTAAACACTAATAAACTATGGGTATAAATACATATTTTGCAATAGCTATAAGGGGAAATAGGAAATAAAGTGCTACGAACCTGTGAGACATCCTGTTGGTTTAAATATAGTTTTAAACCATGCCCACAATCAGAGCTCCTAGCAAGAAAAGAAATTTTGAAAAATCTCCATCCAGAAGGGTACAATCTGTCGAGTATACACTGTATACACTGAAAAACAGTTGAAACAAAACTCAGAAACGGAATTAGAATTTATTTGGAATTTTGTATTCCACTATAGACTTTTATTTTTTAAAGCAAAAATTGTATATCTCAATAATCTTTTATAAAGGTGAGATTTTTTTCTGAATCAAGTTACTATTTTTTTCCTTTAGATAACCTCATCGGCATATTTTATGGACTACTGTAGCTCGTTTTACCAATTCTACTACCGTTTTTCCGATAACGACATTATGTGTTAGGCGCCATCTAGAAGCTAAAACTGTGCAACAATACCCGCAGATAAAACAAAAACTAAATCAGGAGACAATGAACTGGTGGTTAATTTCAGTTTACTACTAATTCTGTGATTACTCTATTATTGAGTGATTAAACTATTTACCAGTCACAAGTAATTTAAGTTATCCAGTGTGAGATTTACATAATGCTTTTATTTTGGCTTTGTTTTAAAAGCGTCTACATATATCTAAGTTAGCCAGAAATTACGCGAACAAAGTACTGAAATTGGGGCGTTGGTAATTTCTAAACAGGATAAAACTCTTAGCGGGTTGTAAAACCATCAACGGAGGTGGGAAGAGAGATACTTGCAGACGCATAAACCTTCAGCAATCTTGCCGTAATTTATTTTGGTTTACTTTCATTTTCGTACGGTAAATGTATTCCGTACGCTACTTAAGACTTTACTAAATTTTGTAATACATTCTATAATTAGTTTATATACTTTATTAAAGTATATAGCAGTTATCTTTGTTTTCAGGCTTGAAGTCACTGTTATTTATTAAAACTTCGTGTAAATATGTCACTTTCGCTGGTTCACGTTTTAATTATTTCATAAAACAGGGTCAGTTACTTATACATTGATTCAATAATATTGAAAATAATACTCTAAGCAGAACAGAGGGCAAATATTTGGAAATTTTACTAAATCCTAGTCTTTAATGGAGTCTATCTTCCGAATTATAGGTTAAATGTAAGAAGAAAGCAGAAATAAGATTTAATTCTCTAAGGGAGAAGACCGTTTCGGTAATGACAATGCGCATAGCTTGTAAAGCATTGTAGTGAAAAATGTAAGAAATAACGACATATTACACTGCAAAGCATAAGGTTCCAGGAATATCCGACCTTGGTAACTGGAAGTAAAATGTAGGGCGTTCTTTGTATTATTACGTAAATATTAAATGAAATACGGATTTAGAATTTCAAAGAATTGATTAATTTTACAGATGTTTACAACATTATTCCAGTAAGTATCCGGGAAGTTCATCCACCATAATTCGCGGATTACGCAATATACTAGTCTGGGCAAACAGCGGTAACAGTCAGTGTAGTAGATATATGGTGCGGAGTCGGCGATTATTTATTTCACGCGTTCACAGCGTCAGTACTAAATCGATGCTGTATGCGAGTAGTTCTGTGTATATGTAGACTGTCGTAATTTATTTCGTAATTGTACGGTTATGTTTGCTTTAAAAATGTCGCAGTTAGGTACGTCGCGAAAACGACCATTAGCAGACACAGTTAAACACTTTGTAGTGGATATGCCGCACTTAATTTTTGATGGCGCTAAAATTCAATGTCTAGTTTGTAAAATTCCTTTAATGTGTTGGTCCAGAAGCCATTATCAACGTCACATCGAAAGCAAACAACATTCTTCTGCAAAAAGTGGCATACGAGACCGAGAAATATTTACATTTGATTTATGTGTTACTCTTATTTTATGTAATCTATCGTTTCGTTTACTAGACAAAGAAGCATTTGTCTGTGCATATGCGGACTGTAAATTACCTAGTCGGACATCGATACGAAATGTAGTGCCATTTGCTCGTGAACATATAGAAAAGAGAATGAAAACGGAATTGAAAGATAGAAAACTGTGGTTGTGTGTGGACGAAACAACAGATCGTCAAAAATATTCTGTGGCTAATGTAATGGCACGTACAATGGAAAGACATCGACCGTCATCCTCCTTTTTACTTGCTTCCAAAAGAGTTATAAATTGTACTGCCGATGAGATTTTATAGGTGGTGTTGAGCTCATTGAACAAATTTGAAGTTTCAACTAAGCAACTTTCAATGTTTATGAGTGATGGTGCCGCAAACATGCGTTCTTCGGGCCGATCTCTTAAAGAACACAGTGGTAGCTTCTTACATGTAACGTGTAAAATCCATACTCTAAATCTTGCTGCACAAACGATTCCTACATGTTTCCCACTAGTAAATGCATTGATTGCTAGTACAAAGGCAGTGTTTCTAAAGTCCCCGAAACGTACACGACTATTCCACAAACTGTGTGCTGATTTACCTGAACCACCACAGCCGATTGTTTCGTTGGGGACATGGTTGCAGGTTGCGTTTTACTACAACAAATATTTTGATCAAGTAAAGAAGGTAGTTTTAAAATTCAATCCGACAGAATCTGCAGCAATCAAGAAAAGCCAGGAAATATTTCAAGATAGTCAGGTTAAAAGAGATTTACAAACTATTCACAACAATTACTTCGTACTAGCGGAGGGAATAGAAAAATTACAAAATGTTTCGATGTCGCTAGCGGATTCTGTTCAAATTGTGAATGATGTTCACGCACAGATATGCGCTGTAGAAGGCGAAACAAATTGGTGTGTAATACGAAAATTTGAAAGTCTTTTAGAGAAACACTCCGATTTTCTTATATTAAGACAAATTTGCGAAGGTGCGGGTGAAGATGCATTAAGTTGTTTGAAAGATTATTTTAAATATGCAAATATAACATCGCTAGATGTCGAACGGTCGTTTTCGGCATTAAAAAACATTTATTCCACATGTCGTACTCACTTGACTGAAACAGTTGTGGAAACATATCTAGTAATTCAAATATTTAACAGATGTTACCCAGTTTGTGGTTTCACGGAAGACTTTTAAAACGGTAAGTGTTTCAGCACGTTTTATAATTTATTTCTTACCTTCTATTTTATGTGTAAACTTTTATGCACTCGCTACGCCTCTGGCTGTTACCGCATATTTGCCTAGGTTAGTAATAACTCGCGTGTTTCATTTGAAGAACTCTGGACAAACGCTATCCCACGGTAAATCGTTAATGAACGCTATGCTCACAACCACAACTCAGTCCGTAATCAATGAAACTCATTTTCACTCACGTGGTAATTGTTGTTCAATTGTTCAATTGCATCAGATGTTTGGTGTTTGACAACTCTATTTTCCCACAGATAAATACCCGTAGCGCCATCTAGTAGCGGGAGGTGCAATAACTTATTTATATTGCTTTTACGGCTAACATAGAGATTTATTTATTTATATTGTCACGTTTGGTAGAAGAGTATTTTATAAAAAATAAAGAAAGCAGTTAATGATTAATTTATTTTGATTTCATTTACAAATACAGTTGATTAAGAAAATAATTAGGTAACTTATGAACGAATTCTGTGTTATCTTGATCGTTTTAATATTCTTAGTGATGGTTTTGTATTGAGCCTTTTGATTGAATTACTAATTGTAAGTATTTTACGTGAATGTGTTCATACAGGCTATACGCATACTACATATATTAACGAAACTATTATTATTATTATCACAATCTTCAAAACTATACTTTCACTCCAAATTAGATATTGCGTAAATAGATCTAAACTATTATCATCTTGTCTATCGTTTGTTCGACGCGTGTAGCATCGTTTCGTACAAATTGGGGCGTAAAATTCAGTTATAGTATTCAATGAACGAAATTTACAAATAAATTAAACGTTGCGAATGCTTAATTTCCCATCAATCACACTTGATTAATTGGCAATAATTGATGCGAATAACATCCTGCTTTCTCGTCCGCTCCATGTCCCAATTAATTACATTATTTGCACGAAAATAAATCCCATCCTTCAAATAACTCATTTATCAAGCGGCGCCGAAGCAACGCAGAAGCATCCTGTCTATAAGTGTTTGGCATCGTTTTTATGTTTGTCTCTTCTTTTCTTCGTATTATAGACAAAAGATGAAACAGAAATACGCGGCCATCTATATTAAGTACTTCACAAATATAAAGTTTCGTGAACTTTTTCGGTAAGCCTATGTCTTCTGGTCCTTTTCCGACTGAGCTATAATTAAAAAAGTCACTTCAATTTATAACAAACGGACAAATTAGAACAGCTTAGAGATAAGAAGAAAAACTACCGCTGGAAGTAATTTAAAAGTCAATTGCCAACGCGATATCTTTCAGGTTGTAAGAATGAAGATCAGAGAAACAATGCAATGAAACAACACATAAATCACTGAATAACTTCGATTAGTTCTGCTGTGTTTGGTGGTAAAAAAGCGTGAAAATAAACACGATAGAAGTTTTAGACACATTTTTCGAACTTTTCTGTGCTGTTTCGCAGCGTCAAGAGTGATGTGTTAATTTTTTTCGAATTGTTATTTCCATGGAAATCTTTTAAACAAAATATAATTAAGATTTGAGTAATGATGGCAAGGACTGTATGGTAGTATGGCAAATACTAAGGTGTTGACGCACTCGCACAGCAGTGCGACCACGACGATTGACAATGGGAACCCACAAAAATTCCCGAAACATATGCTCCGGATTAATTAAATATTTTGTGTAGCGCAGAATCTACCGACACCTTAGTGTTTGCTAAAACTTGAGTAATAAAAAAAATATATGCTTTTAAAGACAGTTTTACTTCCCAGAACTACAACAATTTGTCTATTACAGTTCGAATATCGGTTGCAAAATACTCGGCTATTAATAGGTTATTTTTCAACACTTCAAGGATCTTCATGTCAAGAGGTTCACAAGTGGGTGTACTTATTCTCGATGTTTAACTATAAAGGTGAAATATAAAAACGTATATTAATACAATTGCTTTCTAACCTCAAAAAATAGTACCCATTTTATAAGTCAAGTTAAAATGAATCAGTTAAATACATATAAAATAATGATAATAATAATAATAAAAAAAATAATAATAATAATAACCATAATAGCGTTTATTTTCTTCTGCAACAGAAATTATAATAAATAGCCATATCAACTAATGCTCCAAGTACAGTTTGCAGAGAAAATCAAAACGCTGAATTCAAAACACAATAAAACTGATTTTGTTCTCCCACTGAACGAAAAAGGTACATAAATGCAATCAAAAAGTACGTTAATGCAATTTTTCTTACTAAAATTGATCCAATGGACGAGTTTATCATTTTAATAGATGATTGTTTACTATACAGGCTGTCACGATGAGCGTCGGTTAAAAGTATATGGGGAAGGAAGTAAAATAGAAATTTTAAAATTTACATACAGAAATTATCCTTTAAAACTAGCTCAGTCAAAATATTTTCAACTGCCGGTATCTCTCTCTTATACCGGAAGTAGCCATCAACTTGCCTATTTTAAATGGAACACTACCATTTTTATGTCAAATTTGGATTCCGCGTTAAATTCTAACATTATTTTATGCAACATACCCTATCTCTAGAATTCACTCTTAAAGAGATATTGCAACTTTTTTCAAAAGTTTGACAGATGTGGTGCATCACAAGTTTTAAAATAACTTAAATTGTAATACGCCAACAAAATTATTCTGCTTTCTGGTAATGTTCATGAAACGATGTTTCCATAGTAACAGATAAATTTTCTAAATTATGCAAGGTGTGCCTGTAGGGAGAGGACAATATCAGATATATTTAAACTGAGAAATTTTGGTTTTTTTAAATAGCAACTCCTAAACGGGTACTCTAAAACTGTGGCACTGGAACACTGAAACAGTTCAGTCTTGCTGCTGATGATGATAGCTTGGCTATCGAAACGTGCGTCCAGTACGAATTAAGTGTTGTGGTAAGGGTTTTAGTGAACTATTTCAGCAACTCCTAATTTTCTAAGCGGTATTAGATTCTGCGTCAAAAAGTAGAGCGAAAATGTATAGCAAGTGCTATTGCTAAAGTTAATAGTTTAGGAGATATTTTGTGAAAACCTCCTTAATGTCAGTACTGTCAATAGTAGTAAACACAGTAGTGGCATTCAGTACTAATTAGTCAACGTAATTCACTCTCAATTATTCACGCTACAGTACAATTATTCGAAAAATAGAACTTTTAAAAATCGAATCTTTTATTAATAAACATAAACTAAATCTCTGTATACAACGTTTTTAATGTAATTCCACAAGAAAAAATCTAGTGAGGTAAAATCTAGAAATCGTGGTAGATACTTAAAGGAACGTATTTAGCGATCCATCGATCGTCAAACATTTCAGTAAAAATAGTCTATATGCCACGTGTGTTATATGGGGAAGCCCCGTTCATTTGATACCATGTATTCTGTGTTTCTTCTTCCGGTCGAAGACGTAATGATTCGCAAAAAACGTTATGTAAAATTTCCTCAAAATGCAATCTATTTAAATTGTATTCAAAAAAGTAAACAGACAGAATTCTATTGTTCTTCAAAGCGTTAATATACGAGGGTGTATCTCTTCCGGGTCCCTTTAGTATCAAAAGAAACCATGCGCGAGAAAGAAGTGTATGTCTCCGTGGAGCAGTGGATTATCATCAACTTTTTGGCCAAGGAGGGGGTGAACCCAACCGAAATTTTGCGGCGATTACAGACACAGTTCGGGGACAACACCCTGTCAAGAGCCCGTGTGTTTGCATGACACAAAAAATTTTTTGGAGGACGTGAAAAGGTCGAGAACGAGAGCCATGATCGACGCCCAAGTACAAGTGTGACCGAGGCCAATTTTTTTTTGATCGGCAAGGTGCTTTTCATGTTGATTTTGTCCACGATCGACGCACAATTAATGCGCAGTATTATTGTGAAGTACTGGATGCCGCGAAATTGTCATTTCGAAGGAAAAGGAAGAAGCAATCGGCCAGAAATGTAATTTTTCTGCATGACAACGCCAAGCCTCATGTTATTGTTTTGGACCTAAGCTCTTGTCCTGCATCGTAGATCGAATTAGTCGGGTAAAATAACCCAATGCCATAGTTTCTGAATGCTCCTCATCTGCTAGAGGTTCGGTTATTTTTGGTGTTTTCGTAAACGAACCAAAATCTTTACAGTTTTTCAATGTTTCGAGTAAGTTTTAGTATATTAGGATATCTCTTCATGAAAATTTGGCACGTTCTATCGATAATGCCATTGCATTCACGGTAAATTATAATTCAATTTAAATAATTTTCGTTTGCAAACCCTAAGCTAGATATTTTCGTTAAACTAAGAAATACATGGAATTATGAATAATTGCACTACAACTGTGTTTATTACTGTTGACAGTACATTTAACAGCTACCTTCAATTATTTAGCCATGATAAACTGAAACTGATATTAAACAGTTCGATATTTAAGATTAAGGAGGTTTTTCCAAATACCTCTTAGACTATTAACTTTAGCAATAGCACTTGCTATACATTTTCGCTTTATTTTTGACGTACAATCTAATACTGCTTAGATTTCTCACTTTAAATATCTCCGATATTGTCCGCTCTCTATTGGCACACCCTGTATAATTTATCAAATTTATTTCATGAACATTACCAGAAAGCAGAATATTTTTTTTGGCGTATTGCAACTTGTAAGTTATTTTAAAACCTGTGATGCATTATCTCTTTAAGAGTGAATTCTAAGGATAGGGTATGTTGCCTAAAATAATTTAAAAATTTAACACAGAATCCAAATTTGACATAAAAATGGTAGTGTTCCATTTAAAATAGGGAAGTTGATGGCTACTTTTAAAGGATAATTTTCAATTGACCAATGATAACAATTTCGTGCTACCTTCTCGAAACTCTAGCCTAAGATTTGAGCAGGTTTTGACTCAACTATTTAACGAACACACTTTATAACAAATATAACTTCATTACTTACAAATATTGCTAAGAAGACCATCAATACTTCCATAAAACTCGTATTTATAATTTAGGTTTACTGCTTAAACTCACATTGTAGCAGTATTAGCCTTAAATATTAAGTGTGAATATTGATATTATCTCCTTTTATCGCTGCCTTATTTCTCGCACCTTCGAACTTTTGAGAGTTGTAGTTTAAGCGGCTGCCCCTCTAAAAGTTTCAGCGATAAATTGTTCCCGTACACATCAGGCGGTGGCGACAGGAAGAGATAAGGCCACGCGATAAGCGTGGTAATAACGGTAGTAATAGTACAATGCACCCTTGCAATCAATATACGCATAGCGTCTTAAAGGCTCCGCGTGCTGTAAAATAACAACGGCCTCTCGATGGACTCCCGACAGAGGGGTGATTTAATCCCTAGCGGGAAACCGTGGGGAATAGCTTAATAGCTTTTAAACCTTTGTCAATAATTACTGAAGCTTTTTGATATTAGTATAGATATAATTTCACAAAAAATATGATTTGTGAAATTAAAGCATGTAGATACCTGAGGAAAATATATTTTTTAAATTTTCACCAATATTTCGCTTTTGTTTAAAGCTTCATCAGGGTCAATAAATGAGTTAAGTAGATAAGCCGAACTTGTGAACTAAAATTCTTTCTATTACGATGTACATTTGAGAAGCTGTGACTAATCATCAGTCACAGCTTCTCTTTGATAACATCAGCAATTGGTGGAAGATGAATCACTTAGTAAGGGGCACTTCACATAATCAGCAAAAGTAAAGCTTTTACCGAAATCTCAAATGATAACGAATGAAATAACGAAATGCTTGAATTAACCGTACTATTGAGGTTTGACTAGTAGAATGTCACGCGTTTAGAAAATTCAAGCAAGTAAATGCAATCAGTATTGCACAAAATGTTATATAGAATCTTTCCATTCGGCTACATTCGGTTATGTCCAGTTCCATTCGGTTACAGTTGCCTATATTCGCTCATGTCCCGGTTCCATTCGGCTACGTTCAGCTATATTCGGTTATGTCCGGTTCCATTCGGTTATACTATTTATAGACATGTATTTTTTTATAAATTAAAGGTTCTGAGGTATGTATAGATTATTTGTTCTGCATACACATTAAATTTTTCTTAAAACAATAAATATTAGTATGGGGTATTTGAGATACCTCCTTTGCTAATGAAAGATTCTCACAGATTTTGGTAACGGAAAGGATAACCTGGAATTTCTAGAGAAGGTAAACATCACAACAACTGATCAGAACAAAATTCATCGTATTTCAAATTATTCGATTCAAAAAAACTCAGAGAATCGCAGAAGATTTATTACTGTGGCTAATTATTACAGTATAATTGCTCTAAATTTTGCAAAAATTACAAATCCATTACACATATTGTTACGCTAAACAGTAAAATTCCCTCGGAGTGAAGTCACTCCTGTCAAAATTTTCAAGTAACTCACTTATTGCCCTTTGAGATATTTATTCTTACAAAAGACACCTGTGTTCACGCAAATAAAAAAAGGCCTTTTAGCAACCGTTTGAGCTGTCAAATATTTTAGGCCGCGCTTACGTTGTCGTAAATTTAATAATTTTTGCCTATCACAAACCCTTAATATACAGGGTGTCTCATTATATTTTGACTGATTTTGCAAGCTTATATTTTCCGAACGGCATGAAGTATTAAGACGCGGTTTTCTCCATTAAGTTTTATACGAGTCCAAGTCTTTTTATGGCTTTTATGGATATGTCATTTCTTCCATAAAAATCGAAAGACCCGATATACTGAATTTTTTTAATGCAATGGTTTATTTATCCCCAGTAATTTCAAAAGGTACTTCTTTTAGCCTTTAAATGTTATTTTAAAAATTAAAATTTATGAAGATACCACTGTAAAATCAAAAATGGAAACAACAGAACAACCAGCGTGCCATGACTAACAGAGGAATAAACACAGTTACAATTCAAATTACTAAACGGGTACTCTAAAACTGTGGCACTGGAACACTGAAACAGTTCACTAAAACCCTTACCACAACACTTAATTCGTACTGGACGCACGTTTCGATAGCCAAGCTATCATCATCAGCAGCAAGACTGAACTAACAAGCTAAGTGAAAAACTAACCTTATAAGAAAGATAAATTATGCAATATGTAAATTTAAAATCGTAAAATTTAATGGGCCGCTTCATTGCACAGGTCTATAAATAGCCTAAAGGTAAAAAAAAATTGCACACGACACTATGACAAATTTAAACTTAATTTATGTGTTACCTTTATTGCATGTAATCTACCGTTTAATTTACTAGATAAGAAAGCATATGTCTTCTTTTAGAATAAATATTCGGACTGCAAATTACCAAGTCGGGCATCGTTACAAAGAATTATGCCATCTGCTCGCTAACATGTTGAAAAAAGAATTAAATCGGAGTTGAAAGATAAAAAACTGTGGTTATGTATGGACGAAACAACAGATCGTAAAAAACTGTGGTTAATGTAATGGTACGTACAATGGAACCACATCAATCGTCACCTTCAATTCTATTAGCTTCCAGAGAAGTACAACAATGTACTGCCGAAGTAATTTCAAAGTTAGTGTTAAATACATTGGAAAAGTTTCAACTTTCAACAAACCAACTGTTGATGTTTATGAGTGATGGTGCCGCAAAGATGCTTTCTGTAGGCCGGTCTCTTAAAAAACATTGTGCTAACTTCTTACATATTACGTGAAAAATTCATTCTTTCAGTCATGTGGCAGATAGTATTAGAAAATGTTATCCTGAGGTAGACGCTTTAATAGCGCATACAAAAGCAGTGTTTGTCAAATCCCGAAAACCTATTCGCAAATTTCACAGACTGTGCCCCCGCATGCCTGAGCCACCAGAACCTATTCTTACACGTTGGGGAACATGGTTACAGGCCGCGTTTTATTATCATAAATATTTTGAGAATATTAAGAACGTGGTTTTACAATTCGATCCAAAGGAAGCTGCGGCTATCAAGGAAAGCCAGTCGAAATTTCAAGATAGTCAGGTTAAAACGGATTTAAAAACTATTCAGAACAATTACTTCGGACTAGTGGAGGTAATAGAAAAATTACAAAATCCTTCCGTGTCGTTACTGGAATCTCTGCAAATAGTGCAACATGTTCACGCACAGCTATGCGCGGTAGAAGACGCAAAAAATGTTTGTGTTCTAGAAAGGTTTGAAGGTGTTTTAGAGAAAGATTCTGATTTTGGTACATTAAGACAAATTTGTGAAGGTGCGTCAACAGAACCATTAAGTTGTTCCAAAGATTATTTTAATTACGCAAATATAACGTCACTAGACGTAGAGCGTTCGTTTTCTGCATATAAACACACTTTTTCCTCACGCCGTACTCGGTTTGCCGAAACAGAAAGAAGAGCATCGCTAAGATGATTCTGATCCCTTTAAGCAGAATTAATGTAGTAATATTTAGCGTTTTATGTATACTCCTATATGATATTTTTTTTTCTTTTCTGCTTAATAAAACATATTATTATTATTATTATTATTATTATTTTAACAGAATAGAATAGGATTAATTAATTATTGCAATGAAAAAACCAAAATGCCGGCGGCAAAACTAATTTTAATTATTAAAAGCAACAAACCGCTGAGACCCATATAGAGGTTTTCACAAAACGGCTGAACCTATTGTAATGTAATATAAAACATTTTTTGATTAATTATATTTTGATACATTTGTGTAAATTCGAAAGAAAATACTTTTAAAGTTAAAGAATATTTTGACATAAAAACTTCGCGATTTTAATGATTTATTTATTACTTTGATGTACGTTGCGAGTGGTACACAAAGACACGTACAATTTATGAAAATATTTTCAGTCATTTAGCATTAGCAACTACGAGGGCACTGAAATATGTACAAACATGCAGGTCAATCATATATCTCCTCTTTAGTGAATCAACACAGTCAGGTAAATAAATAATTTTATAATAAAAAGTACTAAAAGTTCAGTCTGTCTCGGCTTTCTGTTCTTTTATAGAAGTATCGAATAATGGCTCTGTTCAGTATTTAATTTTTATTACGTACCTACTACATGCAAACATGACAAATATAATATTATTACAATATAAAATAAAAGTATGTATAACAAATAGGCAGGTACTTACCTTTTCCGGCACTGGCAAACACTGACATCGATTCACTCACACTTTTCTTTTCAAAATTCCGGAAACAAATGAGTAACGTTTGTCCTTGGCATTCATATTTATATTGGTGAAGAATCAAACAAGTTCATGCAAGATTGCAAGCACAGCACAAGTCGTATTTCGTCCCTTTGCATACCTGAACAAGCGTTGCGGGCGGGCGGGCGGCGCTTTGCAAGTCTCGACACGCGTTGTACTGAATATTGAATATGCAAGTTTTTACAAGTAACAGCCGCTGACCTGAAAATACACTACTCAAAAACATTAAGGGAGGTTTTAAAAAAAGGAAATTAAAGCTAAATAAACAGGCTACCTGATCCATATGCCGGCCTAACTGAAAACAATTTTTTCAAGCCCGTGGACAAAAAAAAAACAAAATTGCAGAATTATTTTTTCGCGCTATCAGTTAGGATTGCATGAGAACTGTAGCTCCTAAAAATTTTTAGCCAAAAAATCTGAAAATTAGAATCTTAAAGCTTCAAAATGCTTTTTTAAAGTCTTAATACGACCATTTTTCACCGAAATACAGCCTGTCAAAAATTACCGAAAAATTTGGAATTTTTTTTGCTCCCTTTTCTTTGAGTGGGGTATTAACCCCCATTTTTTGTTCACGCCAATGTAGACCCCGTCGAGTCTCCCGTGGACCCCTAGGGGTCCACCTGGACCACTTTGGAAATCACTAGATCACTAGATCACTAGATGCATAATATCCTATTATCTGATTATGCCCCAGGAAAAAAAAATATGATCAGTTTAATTATAATTACGTTACTTGCTCGACAATCAAATGCATTAAATTCACGCTTAGATAATTGGGAAACAGCATAAATGGCAGCAATAGTCCTTCCGAACGTATTTCATGATTTGATGTAACTTAGTGCCCATCATCATAGAAATTATATTGATAACTTGGTATATTAGCCACCAGAAGGAACAAAATAAATTGGTTTCACTCACTTTAACTTGTTGTGACCCGAAAAATAATTTGAGTTTTTGCAATTACCTCTAAAGAAAGCTAATCCAGAGATCAGCGGTACCAAAGTAAAATACACATATAATTAGTGTTCGACAGAGCAATAGGGATGATGCATTTTTTAGCAGAGTCGCATTAAGCATGAATTACAGTAGCAATGGCAGCAATCAGTCGCGTGTAGCAACCTGCACCTACATTCAACCTTCTAATAACGAAAGGTGACGTTAATGTAGCTTATGGTATTGATGGAACCACTCATGGCAAAGGCAATGTCAGGAGAGAAAGCACTAGCCAACGAACATGTTTCTATCTATTCGGCATCACCAGAGTTGCTCCGAGTGCTTCTCTACCTTACACCGCTATTTGCCTCTAGCTATGAAACTTCTTTTTGAAACAAGAACCAATATACCCTCCTGCGCCATCACGTCCCAAGAGATACAGAAAGCAGCAACAAAAGCCGGATACAGTTGCCAGACTTACTCTCGAACAGCTTCTGAGCTACTACTCCCGAGATGGCACATAGAAAACGCTCTGGTATTTACCTGCACACCTAAGCGATTCCGACAGGCTTACTATGATGTATTAAAAACACATAAAAAAAGGAGCACCTCTACAACTTTTTATATCACTTCAAATATACGGCGCGTATAAATATTACAACCTACGCAGAGGTTATTCTCCGAAAAGTTACAAATAATTCCTGGAAAGAATGCTTATCAATAAATTTGGAAACATCTACCTCCACCTTCCTTTCAGACTTTCAACAAACAAGTACGCATACTGCGTAGAGATCGACCGCCTACAATCCTGTCGTAAACAATTTCGTTTGCTCAAACCAAACAACTTTCTGCGAGGGAAACGGTATACTTTTTTAAAGGTCAATTAATATTAAAGAACGTCGGTATATTTGCAAATTTTATTGTAGGCAATTTTTAATTAAAGGAGTTTCATTATACGAAAATTGTTTTGGAAATATCGATCGAAGAGTGAGGTGGCACTTCCCAATCAGTCCAATGAACGCATTTATGAACGGTGTGCAATACAATGGTTTATGAAGAACTATTTTTTATTTTATAGATAGAGTGCTAGGTACAGTTGTACTATGTGTTTAAGGGAAATATAATAAATGTGGCGCAGTCAGTAGGATTCGAATACTCCCTTCCAATAGGAAGCAAGTAGATACAAGTTTTGATTATGAGATAACTTTCTAAACTGTTGCTTGGTACACTTAGAAGGTGTCGCTCCGAAATTAATGTCACTCGACGTCGACATTTTTATACTTAATCGGTGAAAAAAGAAACCATTCCTTGGCCCCATTGTTGTTATTACAAACAGCGCCACCATTTAAAGAAGACAATATTAAAACGAGATCAGGCGCTGGTATATTACTCAACTCAATGCAGACCTTTTCTTTCCTGTGGTACCGTAATTTTTGGGAATGCGTTCTTTTGGACAATGACGCGCAACAATACCTGCAAACAAAGGGTTTACATATCTATCAGAGCGATTTAAAACTGAATTCTTTACAAATGTATTCCATTGGAGAAATTGGACACGCTAGTGCAAAACGCAGTTACAACCGCTAAGAAGATTTGTGGAAAGTTGGAAACATTTACTGAGCGTCGACTTAGAAGGAAAAAAATTATGAGTGGTGAAAATTCATGAGACTTGGGGCTATCTGTAGAAGAAGAAATACAAAAAGAAATGTTTTTGTCATAGGATAGAGTTATCCAAGAAATAAAAGTACATTTTGAGCAACTACATGTCCTTGTAGTGAAATATTTTCTAATAAAAAAGCACGAGAAATAAATCTATAAACACGCTACATTTTATCATTATGTGCACTATCCGTTAAACAAAACAAAATTTTTTATTTACTTATTTATGTTCAGTAATTCTTAATAACCATCCTTAATTTTAATTGACTTAGAAAGCGTGGCAAAAGGGACCACCCCAGATGGCAAGAGTTACAGGTACGCCGCTGGGCATGAGATAATACGCATTTAATAACGCCTTCACTTTTAACACGATATTCTGTATCGAAATTTGTATGCGATAGTTCATGTTGGTGGTTTATTACTAGTGTCACTATACTTCTGCTATGACGATGGACAATTTGTAGGTTTGTTATTAAATGTAAACTTTCAAAACTAATATTTACTGTAGCGCGTGGAAACGTGAGAGTTTCTCCGTCCCCGAAAATGAAGGCAATTTATTTTCATGAGTCATAGTTCCTTCCTTCGATCTTAACAACCCTCCAAAACCAAGTTCTCAGCCATTAGTGCAGCGTACATTGTAATACATACCTTTAGTACTATTTAAGGCGTGATCTTTTGAGGAGTCAAATTCTTACTATGTACACTGAAGAAATGAATTCAATAAATCGTGTTGGTTGACTTCGTTTTGTTAGAACAACGAAAAAAATTATTATATTAACAAATAAATTGATTACAATATCGAACAACGAACTACATTTATAAAACGTTGTACTGATAAACACGAATCAGTACAATTAATACCCGTTTATTAATTTATTATGAGAAGCTATTAACTGCTTGACTACTGGACATTGCGCAACAATATAATGAAAAATTTGAAGTTAAAAAAGGACTAAAGCAAGGAGAGCCCCTGTCAATGGTACTGTTTAATAGTCTATTAGAAGTAATATTTAGAAAGACTGCAGTAAGAATCCAAGGAACTATTTACAACAGTAGAAACCAAGTAATTGAGTACTTGGTTCCTACTGTTGTAAATAGTTCCTTGGGTTCTTACTCCACTCTTTCTAAATATTACTTCTAATAGACCATTGACAGGGGCTCTCCTTGCTTTAGACCTTTTTTAACTTCAAAATTTTCATTATATTGTTGCAGACGATGTTTAAGACATTTGAAAAAGAAGGCAAAAGAATATGGACTGTATTGAAATGTTTTATCTCAATGAAATTGTTAAAAAAATTGGAATTTTGTACATTGATTAAATTTTTAACTCTACTGTGAGATTCGGGAGTATTCTTTCACATCCTTTCGGCAATTTTAAACGAATTTTGATATCAAAAAAAATGGAAATTAACAAATGTTAGAAATTAAAAATGCCAACTAACCTTGATTTTTAGAAGATGTTATATATACCCTATGTGTATCTTATGACATTCATAGGGAACCTCCCATTCATAGGAAACCTCCAACTTTCTCTTCTACCTTGAATTTATTCTATGATCTCAATATCGGACACTTTAATTTGGGAGCGCAGCAAAAATACGAGTTAACTCGATGAAAGCTTAACCAGAAGTGATGAATTTATGGGCGTCCCTTTTCTCCGTTATTTTAATCGCGATGGCGATTGTTTCTATCCGCAGCAAATTTCGATGATTTCTATCCAAACAGCATGAGAGAATGAATGTAGTGACGCTACTAGATGACTTAAACTAGACGACTCTGTGCTTTAAAACACAACTGACACCATAATTATGACAAAATTCATTGACGTTCTACTTAATAACTTTATGATAGATACTTAATTTACGAAACCCTACTAGAAATATCTCTGAATTTACTCTGTTGTTTGTTGTAGGAGGAAATTAACTAATATCCGCCAGAGGGAATTTCTTACCTATCGAGTGGCTATACTGAATACCCTATACGTTTTAGGGTGACAGCTGGGCTTGCTGACGTAAATATTTAACATAACAGTATATTAATAAGGGAAAAACTAAATACCTAGAAATGGGGAACGATACAAAGAGGGAACAAGTACAAATCAAGGTAACGATAGAACAGCACAAGAAATACAGGTTCGAGAAGGTCGAAGAATTTGAGTACCTTGGTAGCTAGTAAAGATGACGAAACAAAGGAAATAGACAAAAGAATACCAAGGGGAAGTGCGTCGGTAGGAGCGTTACACAGTACACCAGAAGCCAAAAACATCTTATGGGCAGTGGGACTTAGATTGTACCAATCGGTAATACAACCAGCACTGTTGTATGGCTCTGAATGCTGGATAATGAACAGCAAAGAGGAGGAGAAATTGAATGCTTGGGAACGTAAGGTGCTAAAGTAGATCTTCGGAGGTATCAAGGTAATGAAAATGGATGGAGAAGAAGCACTATTCACTTTCAGCCTGTTTGCCGCAAATCAGTTATTAGTGTCTATTTGATTTATTGGCAAATATTTTAATAATACAATAAAAAACGCTGAATTACATTGTAAGGAATATTTCTGGGTTTTATGGATAACATTTGTTTATTACAGTATTTTCTTTCAGCAAGATAGAGCACCTAACTTTGGACGCGTTGTATACAGAGAATCATGCAAAAACACCCCACCCCTATTCTGTAACGCCTTCCGTAAAGTTAACAAAGGTCGAAATGATCCGTTTCGTAACCTCCGCCGAAACAATATTGTTAAAAAATGCTATTCTGTACATGCTTTCGTAAAAGCCTTGTTGGGTATGCGGTCCAAATGAACCACCAAATGTTTTTACCACAGGCTGTTAAAGTAGCGCTGTCTTCAGGGTGAAAATAATAACACCCAAACATGTCAAAATATATGTGAAATATTTGGTTATGTTTGCGGCCATCTAATAACTCGAGTTGAAACTCTGGGCGTGACGGGACCGGATCCGTTGTTGTCCGTAGGCACCCCTGGGAAACTGCAAGATGTTAGTAACAAACAAATTTCCAGGTATATGGATTAAAACTATATTTACGTACACAAACACAGCCAGGCTTGAATAAATATTACTGGGGTAATTGACATAATAAAATTATGGGATTAGAAACGCTTGGTGTGTCTCTAACGTCCGGGGAGTTAATTATTCTTGACATCATAAGTAAGGTTCGACAAACGAGTGTAACGTCAGAGGCATATCGCGCAAAAGTTGGTACGTGAGATACAGTATTATTAAAAAATAATATGTTCTTACCTTTTATTGACGTCCTGATGTCCACTGCGACAATCGGGCTTACCGGGGCGGTAGTATTTGGTCGCAGTTGACATCAGGACGTTAATAAAAGGTAACAATATATTATTTTTTAATAATACTGTATCTCACGTACCTACTTTTGCGCGATACGCCTCTGACGTTGCACTCTGTCGAACATTAATCATAGGTGTTAGAATTTTTTTTTAATAATTTAATTGGTTTGAGTGTGTGCTTTAATTAATGTAACTTGCCAAAAGCACGCGAGTTGTCGGTTGTTGAAAGAAGTCAACTTGGTTTATTGTTAATGGCAACCGCCAAAAAAAATCGTGTTCACGTTGCGACGTACAAAATGTGTTAAATCATTTTCACGAGACTGGTTCATACAACAGAAAGAAAAATGGACACAAATTCATTGCTACAGTAAGAGATGTAAGGCATTCGAAAAGAATGGCATTATGAGATTAAAGAAAGTCGTCAAAAGATTTATTTAGTGAGTTTTGGGTGCATCAATTTCAATGCGAACTGTAAGAAGACCCCTTAGAGAAGCGAACTTAGGTGCTCGTGTAGCTTGTCGGAAGCCCTTACTGGTGCAGGACCACAAGAAAAAGTGTCTTCCACGAGCAAAAGAATATACACTTTGGTCTATCGAATATTGATCAAAAGTTATATGGTTCAATGAATCTAATGTAGAGACAAGTTTCATCATTTCACTTGAAAACGACATAAAATTACATTTACATTTTTCGGTATCCATGAAAAGACTTAACAAGGTACGCGATTCTTTTATTGTTAATTACAGCGTTTCGGGCGACCTGACATTCAGCACGTACGGTCCAGGAAAGGAGAAGCATTTCACCCTGATTATATCTTACCTACAGTCAAACAGAGCGGTGGAAGTGTAATGATTTGGGGGGTGTATGTCAGTGCCCGGCGTCAAAGAAGTTTATTCGAGCGAAGATCGTAGGAATACCGTTCGCTATACAACGCTGCTAAATGAAATCTTGGTGCCGTCCGTATAACAAAATAAAGGCATTGATAATACACCGCACCACATATCAACTACACTGACTGTTACCGCTTTTTGCCCAGACTAGTTATAATAAAAGCATTATTTTTTGTTTATGTAATATGCTTTATACATATGCTTCCAATAAAATTTATGTTTGAATGTAATGCGCGATTAAGTACGTTTATAAATAAAGTTCATGTTATTATAGTTTATTGCTTTTTATTTTCAATATAAGTAAATTTTCTGAAAATAAAAATTACGGGTAAATAACCGGTAAACCAGTAATGAAAAAAAATGTTACCGAATTATCGGTATTGAAAAAAGTCGGTAAATTTACAATCCCTAGCTGTAGGAACAAACTGAAATGAACTAAAAGTACCATGTGTTTATTTGAATACTCTTGCTGTTATTTTCTAAACCGTGAGCTTTAGTTACCAATCGAAAGCTTACCTTCCGGATTGCACATGCAAATCATTAAAGCAATGTATTAAGCAAGGAACTGCTGTCAGAGGAATCTAATTACCTAGAAATATATGCCCAGATATTCTTATAAAATCCAATGTCCCGTGCCATATATTACTCGATTGCTGTTAGATGTTTGCATTCTTGATGTTTCCTGTTACCACACATTATAACCTTCATATTATTTCGTTGAATACCTTACTGTTTGATGTTATTCCATGTAATACATTTCAGTAGAAATTATTTCCGTGAAGCTACATTGTGAATTCACAATTCGTATAGATGTGTATATTTATTGCTTACACTCCAAACTTATCACATAATATTCGCAAGTTCATTACTGAATTTCATCTAACCGTTCAAACCGTTTAATATTAGCGAAACGAATTTACGGTAGAATTATTACGAAATATTATGTGAAACTACGTAACCGTAATTCTACAATCCTCTATCTCTCAATCTCTGAATTAGCTTGTAATCAAAAGAAGATTCACTCGTATATAAAACGCATCTCTGACCCTTGACGAATTTGTACCCTAGATGACGTGAGAATTTAATTAAATATTGTTTCGGTATACACCGGATGAAAACGGCAAAGCAGCGATAAAGACATATCACGCGGACATTGTTAAAAGCAACGTGTTTATACGGGAAGCGGTAGAGTAGTTACGTTGGATGTTTTATGAAATACGAAGGAGACTTTCCAGCGCCACAGTGCGCAGTGGTTGGTAGTCGCTAATTAATCGTACTACGACTTGAAGAATACTGTTGTCGCTTTGCCGAACACGAAACGTTAGATCTTTCGGGTTGTTATGTCAATTGGGGATACAAAGGTATCGTGTTCTATAGCAGTCGCGCTGCCCTATTTTCACAAATACCAGTGTAGAAATTACAGCGTTTATTTTGCTTTTCTTCAATTAGTTAATGTTTTTGCAAGTTTTCCAGGGTTAATCTGTAGCAAGACCTCTATACAGCGTATGCACTTAGTGCGTGGGTGGTAGATAATTTCTTGACTCAGATCCTTAGAGAAAAAAATGTTCACATAAAAAATGTTCAGAGGCTAATCATTTGGGACCTGTAACTGGAGAGCAATCGCAGCGGCGGTGTGACTGTGTTTAGGTGGGCGGGGAGGGCTGGTCGATTATGATACGACACGACAAATCATCATCACTCAGTTCAGTTTAGCATTGGATAGCGGATAGGGCGTGTTAATTTTATTGAATAGACGTAGTTATTATTTACTGTAGTGCGTTTTGATTTTATCGATACAGATGTAGTTATTAATTGCAGTTTTTAGTGAACATGTCGAAGGCTAAAAACGACCCTTTCAAGACATAGTAAATAAGTTTATTTCTGACTTTCCCGATTTGTTTTACAACGGGAGTAAGATAGTTTGTAAAGTGTGCAAAATACATTTGATATCAAATAAGAAGTGGAACTGTACAAAACACGTAAATTCCGCACAGCATGGAAAACGAAAATTGGGCATGCCACCGAGAAGTGCATTTTTTTATGTAATTCTTATGTTGATAAACTGTAATTTGCCACTAGGCTTACTCGATAAACAACCGTTTAAGGACTTTCGGGACAAATACAATCCCGAATTGCGGTTGCCAACGGAGAAAACGGCACGTAAGCATGTTGCATTTGTACGCGATGACGTGGAAAAGAAAATGAAAGGCATATTGAAAAAACAGTTTCTTTGGTTATGTGTTGACGAGACAACAGAGTGTTAAAAAAAATCAATTGTAAATATGATGGTACGCATACTAGACCCTAGTAAATCTACATTACCACTGTTATTAACTAGCCGAAGACTACAAGAGTGTACTGGTGCACCAATTACGAAGGTTGTAGTTAGTACGTTGGAAACATTTCAAATTTCAAAAGATAAAGTGTTGATATTTATGAGCGATGGCGCAGCGATAATGCGTTCGGTAGGCCGTTCTCTTCTTGAACATGGTTGCAGGTGTTTACATGTTACGTGTAAAGTGCATGCTTTACATCTTGTGGCAGAAACCATTCGACAATGTTCTCCCGAGGTAGATGCATTAATAGCAAGCACAAAAAAAGTATTTTTTAAATCTCCCAAACGCCTTCAATCATTTCACACAGAGTGTCCTGGTATTCGTCAACCACCGAAGCCAATTCTTACACGTTGGGGAACATGATTGCAGGCAGTTTTTTATTATGCTGTACATTTCAAAACTGTTGTTGCACAATTCAATCCTGCCGAAGCTGCAGCTACTAAGGAGAGCTAGTCAAAATTTCAGGATATTTCCGTTGAAACAGATTTAAAAAGTATTCGTAGCTACTATAAAGGATTAGCTAACGCAATAGACCAATTACAAAATAGATCGTTATCATTATTGGAGTCTGCAAATTATGGACGGAGTGCATACGCAGCTACTGACTATACATGACACAAAATATAATCGCGTTTTAGAAAAGTTCGAGAGTGTGCTACAGAAAGATCCCGATTTTAGCACACTAAAACAAATCTGTGATGGTGTATCGAATAATCCACTGACTAACTATAAAGAGTATTTTAATCATGCATGTATAACATCGGTAGATATTGAACGCTCTTTTTCAAAATATAAATTCATTTTCTCACCACGGCGAAGATCGCTCACTGAGACAACTGTGGAACCATCTAATGGTCTCAACTTTTTGTCACTCTTATCCATATGATGTTAATACTGATAATGATGCTTCTAGTTTTACTGTTCCGTAGCCAAGGCTGCTTAAAAGGGTGAGTGTTTCACTACTTTTCACATATTATAATTATGTATTAGTTCTGTTATTTTTTTTTTCTATTTTCTTACTATTGTTTTTGTATACTAGGCAGGTACGGCTATGGCACGGCCCCCTGTTACCGGGCTCTACTAATCATGCATTATATTCGACTATACGGAATGTTTAGTTTCTGCTGCACACAACATAAGTTTGTTTTTATTAACTAAAACATAGGGTATATTATTGCGCTTTAGATGCATCTCTTCCGTATATCTCAACCTTTTCAATATTGTCGATACCTATCTGGCTTAGTTTTTAAGATAATATAAATAAAGCAAAATATTTTTGTTTCTTTAATGCCTGCTTTCTTAAACGTTTAGAGTGGTGATTCAAATTTTATTCGTCTGAGTATTATTTCAAGCGATTTCAGCTGCATATTAGAAAAAAAAAACATATGAACTAAATTTTTTAAGATCGCAATGAAATTGTTGCCATGTTTGATTCATCATTAAAGCGAGATAATGTCTCGGCGCGGCATAGGCGTGCGCCTCCTTCAGTAAGTATAATATCAAAAAATAAGTAATAAATCGAGTAATAACAAGAATTATAATATCTTGAAAGTTGTGAAACACTCACCCTCTTAAGCAGCGTTATCAAATAAAGCACGCTCGGTAACTCCCGGCACACTTCGTTTTAAGTATTTTAATTTCGAACTGTCAAAGTAAATGTCAAATAATTGTTTAGTTGTCATTAGCTATTCATGGTGTATAACTGACATAAGTTTTATAAACTTATTCGTGGTTTTGAAATGAGAACTGTTAAGAACCAAGAACTCGCAAAAAGAATTTGCCACTACTTTGAAAATTCTGCGAATCGAGTCAAGAAAGATGTTATTAGGCATTTTACGAAAGAAAGGGTGGCCAGAAGGACTATATATAATGTTTTGTCGCGCTATGAAGTACGTAAATCTGCAATTTATAAATTGGGAAGAGGAAGGCCAATATTTGCAAGAAATAAAACGTTATCGTCTCGCGTTAAAGCCCTTTACAAAAGAGATCCAAGCATGTCTGAAAGAAAAGCGGCTGCCCTGTTGATTATATCGGCTTCATATTTACACGAATTTAAAGTTAAAAAAGCTGGAATTAAATCTCACGTATGCAAAAGCGTCTCACATTACGTTAACGATCAAGAATCGACAGCGAAAACTGCTTGCAGAAAAATTCTCGAAAAATTGGCACCTCCAGGAAGCGGAAAAGTTATTATTATGGATGATGAAGCATACTGTGCTGTCAAACCTAAGAATTTTTTTTCTTTTTTTCAAAAAATTTTTCAAAGAATATCTGATATGGCAGGCGATGAATGAACATGGGAATGTTTCAAAACTGTATATTTTCACAGCACCATGAATTGAAAAATTTACCTAAATAAGTGTTTACGCAAGAGGTTTATTCCCTTTATCAAAAAATAGGAATGTTCTGTTTTGGCCTGATATGGCAACATGTTATTACGCTGCCAAATGCATAGAATTTCTTCAAGAAAATAACATAGATTTTGTATCAAAAGTAAATAACGCTCCAAATACACCTCAGGTCCGACCCATTGAAAAATATTAGGCACTATTGAAGAGAGAATATTCTAAAAGGGGAACCCCTGCGAAAAGATTGAATTCATTTAGACGTATAGTGACGGCTATAGCCTAAAAAGTTTCAAAAACTAGTGGTGGATCTTTAATGATCAATGTAAGAAGAAAGCTACGTCAAGTAGGTAGACTAAGAGTGTACGAACCTTACCATAAGTAAAAGTTGATATAAATATGTTGCTTATCATTTCAAATAAAGTTCATTGTTGCTGAAATATTGCGTTTAGTTTATAGGTATTTTTTAATTTTATACCAAGAGTTACCGAGCATACTCTAGGTTGGCGGGCTGCATCGGAATTACTGAATATTAAAAGTAGAAGCATCATTATCAGTATTGCCACCCACTGGATAAGAGTTGTTAAAAAGTTGACAGCATTAGATGTATTTCCACGGTTGTCTCGTTGAACGATGTTCGCCGAGGTGAACAATTGTGTTTATATTTTGAAAAAGATCGTTCGACATCTACGGACATCTAATATATGCTGTTTGAATTCAGTTAATGGATTAGTCGATGCGCCATCACAAAGTTTTGTTGTTTTAAAGTGAAAAAATCGGAATCTTTCTTTAACACACTCTCTAACTTTTCTAAAACGCAATTATATTTTGCGTCATGTATAGTGCGTAGCAGTGTATGTACTTTGTCCACTGTTTGCAGTGACTCCACTAACGACGACGCCCTATTTTGTAATTGTTCTATTGTGTCATGTTTATAGTTGTTACGAATAGTTTGTAACTCTTAATTGCTGCAGCTTCGGCAGGATTGAATTGTAAAATAACAGCTTTTACTTGTTTGAAATATTAAGCATAATAAAGAGCTGCCTGCAACCATATTCCCCAACGTGTAAGAAACAGCTGTGGTGGTCCACGAATACCAGGACACTGTGCGTGAAATGATCGAAGACGTTTTGGAGATTTGAGAAGCACGTCTTTTGTATTTGCTATTAATGCATCTACATACCTTGGGTGAACATTGTCGAATAGTTCCTGCCACAAAATGTAAAGCATGCACTTTACACGTAACATGTAAACACTTGCCACCGTGTTCAAGAAGAAAACGGCCTACCGAACACATTGTCGCGGCACCATCGTTCATAAATATCAGCACTTCACGTGGTGAGACTTGAAAGTTTTCTAACGTACTATCACCCTCACAATTGCTACACCATTACACTTTTCCAGTCTTTTGAGATTTAATTTTCTTTTCCACGTCTTCGCGTACAAATAAAACATGCTTACGTGTCGTTTTCGTAGTTGGCAACTTCAACTCGGGGTTGTACTTATACCAAAAGTTCTGAAACGATACTTTTTCGAGAGAGCGCAGTGACAAATTACAGGTTATCATCATGACAAGTAAATTGAAAATAAAGGCAGTTCTCGTTGGCGCGCCCTTTTTTCTATTTCTGTTTTCTTCGGTATTTACATGTTTGTTACTGTCCGCCTTGCCCCAGCACATCAAATCTTTCTCGCACACTTTACAAACTATTTTAGCACCGTTGTAGAACAAATGCACATTTTAAATTAATAATTATATATTTATAATGAATAACACCTAACACAAAACACAACGCACGCTCTCGTTTCCTAAACTGAACGAAAAATAAACAAGCGGGCGCTGACAAAGCGAGAATCTATTTTTACACACAGACCGCTACTCCGGTGAAACGCATATGTATCGCAAAGATGATTACTAAAGCTGGCCACGAGCGGTACCGCGCAGTAGCGTAGAGTCGACCAGGCCTCGCGTTTCGCTAGAGTTATTCTGCTAATAGAGATGTTTGCTGCCGCAAATAATTTCGCTCATCTTTTAAATAAAAATTAAATAACACGTGCTCAAACACTTACCATTTTAAGAGTCCTCCGTGAAATCACAAAGTGAATAATGTCTGTTAAATATCTGCAACATTAAATATGTTTCAACTGTTGTTTCGGCAAAACTAGTACGGCATGAGGAAAAAATGCGTTTATATGCAGAGAACGAACGTTCTACATCTAGTGACGTAATATTTGCGTAAGTAAAATAATCTTTCAAATAACTTAACGATTCTGTTGACGCACCTTCACAAATTTGTCTTAATGTACCAAAATCAGAATTTTTCTCAAAAACACTTTCAAATTTTTCTAGAACAGAAACATTTTTTGCGTCTTCAATCGCGCATAGCTGTGCGTGAACATGTTGCACTATTTGTAGAGATTCTTCTAACGGCACCGCAGGATTTTGTAATTTTTCTATTGCATCTGCTAGCCTGAAGTAATTGTCGTGAATGATTTCTAAATCCATTTTAACCTGACTATCTTGAAATTTCGACTGGCTTTTCTGGATAGCGGCAGCTTCCTTTGTATCGAATTGTAAAACCACGTTCTTAATATTGTCAACATATTTATGATAATAAAACGCGGCCTGCAACCATCTTCCCCAACGAGTTAGAATAGGTTCTGGTGGCTCTGGTATACGGGGGCACAGTCTGTGAAATTCGCGAATACGTTTCGGTAATTTGACAAATACTGCTTTGGTATGCGCTATTAAAGCGTCTACCTCAGGATAACATTTTCTGATACTATCCGCCACAAGATTGAGAGCATGAATTTTACACGTAATGTGTAACAAATTAGCAGAATGCTTTTTAAGAGACCGGCCTACAGAAAGCATGTTTGCAGCACTATCACTTACTAACATCAAGAGTTGGTTTATTGAAAGTTCAAACTTGTCCAATGTATTTAACACTAACTTTCAAATTACTTCGGCAGTACACTGTTGTATTCGTTTGGAGACTAATAGAATTGAAGGTGCCGATTGATGAGGTTCCAATTTGCGTGCCATTACATTAAGAACAGAATGTTTCTTCCGATCCGTTGTTTCGTCGACACATAACCACAATTTTTGATCTTTCAACTCCGATTTTATTTTTTGTTCAATACGTTCGCGCGCAGATGGCACAATTCTTCGTAACGATGTTCGACTTGGTAATTTGCACTCCGAATAGTTATTCCAAAAGCAGACAAATGGTTCCTTGTCTAGTAAATTAAACGGTATATTACATGCGATAAACGTAACGCATAAATTAAATATAAATTTTTCATTGTCTCGTGCGCAATTTCTTTTTGAGACATGCTTTTCGCTATTTACGGGTCGTAGACAATGTTGTCTGGACCAACACATTAAGAGGATTTTACAGATTACACATTTAATTTTAACACCTTCATATATTAAGTCTGGAATTTCCGCAATAAATTTCCGAAGTTTGTCCGACCGCGGTCGTTTTGCTGACGAAATCATAATTTTTCTAGGACAGATAAACAATTGCGCAAGTGACCGGCAGCGAAAATGTCCGTACTGCTCCGCAGACGAAGTAATACCTCCGTTCCTCTCGGCCCGAACTGATTCTACGCCGATGCGCGGTACCGCTCGTGGCCATCGTTAATGATTACCTCGCTCTATTCATGATATTTCAATTTTTCTAATTAGGGCATCTACATGCTTTTCGAGAATATCACAAAAAAGCTCCTCTATAACTTTTTATAGACATTTACCTACATCTAAAGGGCTCCCTTTTTGTTAGTGAATTAAATATGGAACCACGTAAACAAGTTTTTCATTTAGATATATAAAGTGCTGCGATGAAATACTGCAAACTTTTATTTGTCTAAAGGTATAAATTAAAAATAGCGGGTTTAGTTATATAGTTACTGCAAGTTATTTTTTTGAAACAATTGAAGGGGCAAGTTGATGAAGGGGTTGTCACATTTAAAAAGAAACTATTGTTTGTTGTAATGAACAAGTTTCATGAAAACTCAAATGTTTAATTATATATTATTAATCCGCAACCCCTTCTTACTAACCAAAGAAACTGCATATGAAAATAATCATTCAATAAAAGATAGTAACCAGCCCTATTAAAACCTGATTTATTCTTTTGTAACATAACTTCTTCATCCACTTGCCCCGTCAATTCCAACACCTACTCAAAGTCGTCATCATTTCCAGTAATAACACAAATATTAGTTAGAAAACGGCATAAAAGGAATAGATTTATCTAAAATATCGCACACATTTATTCAAAACTAAAAACAAGTACTAACACTAAAACTTGTTTAAAAAATTAGGCAAAACCTTTCTGGATGAATCTCTTAATGCAACGAATGTAATGAAGCTGGCGTTATTTGTAGAAAATATGTTGGTGATATAGTTGCGCATGCGCTGAAAGGCACTTTTGAGCCATGTTAGATGCTCAGTTGTTGTTTAACAGCCGTTTGTGCCAGCAGATGTTAACGTTTTTGTAATAATTGAAAAAATCGAATATCGAGCTGTCATTAAATTTTAGCATTTGAAAGGCAATACGCTTACGCAAGTTACAGCCGACATGGACGTTGTTTACGGGGACTCCACAGCATCATTTGCCACAGTAAAATTTTGGGTAGCTGAATTTAAACGTGCTCGTACCAGCTTGGCTTATGATGAACGTTCGGAATAGCAAAAAACTGCAACCACTACTGATAACATCGGAAAATTTCACCAAATTGTGCTAGGCGATCATCGAATTAAGGTTAGAGAGATAGCAGAGGCTGCGTGCATCTCCTGAGAGCGTCTTTTTCATATTTATATTGACTAAAGATTTAGGCATGAGAAAGCTAACCTCGCGTTAGGTGCAGCGCTTGCTCACTTAGGACCAAAAATGCATTCAAATGAACATTTCCAAATACAAGTCCAAAATATTTTAGTTCTAATTCAAAATATTGTAGCTTGTTTGGGTTGAATTTTATGTTTTGCACACGAGCTCTATTTATTAATTGATTTACTATCTTTTCTAGTCCAACTTCACTATCAGTTGCACACAAAGTCGAAATAAATTGAAACGCCTGCTATATCGCCGAAATATTTCTGGGTTAATTTTTGAAAAATATCCGGTATTTAACAAAGTCCAATTGGTGCACATAAAAACCTAAAGCACCCGAAAGGTGTACTGAAGAACACAAAAAGACTTTTTATTTGTCAAATTATTTCTTGCATAGAAGGAATTGAGTAAAATTCCCTTACAATACTATACCCTTGTATGGACGCAACGTCGGAAAAAGCTACGACAACGACGCGGTTCCAACACGGAAACCAAGAGTATAGTATTATTTATGACCGCGGAAGCCTACGAATTCCCTCACAATGTTTTTATTCAATTCTGAAGGGTCGATACAAACACGCAAAGACCCATTTGCTTTCTCTATAACGACTATATTATTAACCCATTCAGCAGGCTCATCTACAAGTATAATTATATTATTTTTAGTTAACAAATCAAGTGTACATTTTAGCTTAAGGGGTGATGCATAAGTAGTTGGACATCTTTTAACATTGTCTATACTTTAATCAAAAACTATTAGAAACTATGCGATGGTTTAATCTTAAAGCTAGGACTTTTGTTTACAATTTTCGTTAGGTTAAAATGGCGAAAGGTCTTCAATTTTTATCAGTTTAGATGGAACCTTTTGAATCATGGCTTGGATGTAATCTGGACTAATTTGCTTGAGCTCATTGCTAATTCTACGTGCTAACTGATTCTCGTTTTCTGCGGTCCAACCCTTCTCATAAACGAGTCGACTAAGTTCTGCCCAAAAATTTTCGATAGGACGTGCATTTGGAATATTTGGAGGATTCATTTCTTTAGGGATGAAGGCTATGTTATTTTCTGTTAACCATCTGATAACAGTTTTCGCATAATGCGAACTCGCTAAGTCTGGCCAAAAGAGAATATCACCTCCTTGGTGAAATCTCTCAATCAATCGCTTCAATTTTGGTAGACATCTTGTGTTATACGCTTCAGCATTTATTGCTGAATCATGCGCACTTCTTATGAGAGGACTTGAAACACCGGCTTTTGAAATAGCAATCCAAACTAAAATTTTTGGCTCAAATTTTGCTTTACCTGTGAATCTCACTTCGTCAGGAGCAGGGTTTTTATTTTTTGTGTAAAATCCAGCATTTCCAGCGATGTTAGTGTTACCAAGGGTAAAATATTTCTCATCATCTAAGATCAACACTTTTTGTGCAACTTTTAGATTGGTCCTCATCTTCCTACATCGAACCGGAATAATTTCCATTTGTTTATCCGTATATTTTGGTGCTTTTTGTCTTTTATAATATTTTAAATCTTCTTTTTTAAAATTTTTTGATATACAAGACTGAGACACTTTAAACTTTGCCGCCATTTGTCGTTGCGATATTCCAATCTTGTTTTCTATCAATTCCATCATTTTTGTAACTTTACCCTTACTTGGCTTTTTCGCTCTGCCCTTTTTTTCAAGTTAGTAGTAGGTTTGCCATCGTAAAAACGTTTTATGGTGCTCCGGCTAAACTTTTCTTTTGTAAAGTGTCTCACCGCTTCCGCCGGGGTCCATCTTCCAAGGGCAGAATAAATACGTTCCCACAAATTTTCAATAGCAGCAGTTTTCATTCTTACAACTAACAAATAAACGATTTCCTGTTTAAGAGAAACGTTCGTACAAGACATTGACGTTTGGCTCATTTGTCAAAAAAAAATTCTACAGCCTGCTACGCTAATTTTTCAAAATGTCCAGCTTCTTTCGCATCAGGCCTTATCTCTAATTTTTAATGGCACTCTGCGCGACGAGACTAATCTAGGAACTGCATCATTCTTTAATTTTATTTTACACATGTATGAAAAATATCCTAGTCCTTCAAATATAACCTTATTATTTTCAATAAATTAGCTTTCACCTAATTTTCACATATTTTCTATTTGTGATACTATTTTAATACAATCGAGTTCAATACATGTTGACAAGCCAAGTAAAGGAATAATTACAGCTTATAATGTAGAACATACAGTCAAAGCAGTGGACTACGAAGGACGAATCGGTTCCGAAAGAGGTGAAGACTGTTCCATCGGCCGCGACAATGATGGTGTTTTTTTGGGATGGACATGAAGTTGTGTTAGTCGACTATCTTGAAGAAGGAAGAACAATAACGGAGCACACTACGCGCATCATTACTTGACAAGCTGAAAGCAGAAATTGCGGAAAAACGGATACATTTGAAGGAAGGGAGTTTTGTTCAACGAAGGCAACGCCCCGTCCCACACAACCATATTTAAATTATTTTTATTCGAAAATACAACTTCATTAGTCGATGTCCGAATAAAATATTGGCCTACTAAGAAGATTAAAAACAGCACAAGATGTTCAATAGTTTGTTTAGCCCAAAAGAGATATATTGGAAGTAAAATGAGAAAATCATGCAAATTACTCGAATTTCAGCCCCATTTACCGATGGACTGAATTACTATGTTCTCTTTACTGGCTTGTTTACACGCTCATTGTTGTTATCTACCATTCGCCAATTACTAATCGCATGTCAACCAAGCATAAATCTATACCCTCTTCGCTAGTTGCACGTACATACCCTATTTATGTAAATATTTCTAGATTCATCAGCAATACTTCTTCATTTTGGTTTAATAACTCTAGAGATACGTCCCGTATGAAGTTTCCTTTGACTCACACGCGATTATATTGTAGTAGCAGATGGTACAGGGTTCCTTTTACATAGTAATTGGATAGCTTTAAATTCGACTATGTCGGGCGGCGAAATTTAATTAAACGTGCATTTAAATTGCACTCGCTATAAATTGTTTATCGATTGAATCAATTTGAAACTCTAACGTCATTAACGACGTATTTCATTACATATAGGTACTGTGTTTGAACGTATTTGATGTTAAATTAAAATCAACCGCTATGTATGTCATCCACGTAGTTACAAAACCTGACATTACCTTTATTACGTTATTTACAAATATTACCCCTAATAATGTGGTATAAATATGTTTATGATAGAATGTTCATAACACAAATATGATTTAAAGTTAGTAAGCACTCTGGAAAGCTTAAATTTTAAAGAAGTTTGAAAAGCTGGAAGTTAAAATGTTTTTTATTGTGAGCGGTAGATTTAAGGAATAAAAATAATACAATTTTGCATGCATTTTGCAAATTTCATAGATTTTCATTCGAATGTTTGAGAAATACGTCTTTAGATATTAATTTTGTAGATCTAGGAAAATTTTCCGACAACATTTCACCGATGGAGGATTCCCCGATAGCAGTTCGTCGACAAAAAACTGCCCGACGGTTAAATTTCTCGACAAACAATTCAACAAACAACTCTATAGAAAGATAGCATCGAGCATTCAAGACGCAAGTTTCAGCAGGCCATCCCAATATATCGTGGATATAGAGCGAAAACTAGAAAAGTGCAAAAAAAGCAGAAATCTCAGTTTTAACTTGTACATAATATTATAATCTCCTTTAATAGCAAATGCGGATAAGCGATTTTCCAACTCAAAGTAACTGAAATAAACCTAGGTTAAATCTAGTATCTTCGTGCAGCATTTATTGGGCATCTCGAAAAAGCTATATGTAGCGTTGACTAAGATTGTTTATTTGCTTCAAAGTTTTAATATATTTATTGCGGTAAATACTCATATACATACATACTTAAGTGATTTTCTTTGTACGAAGTTCTGTATAAATACAAAAATTAATCTGAGTTAAAAGCTATTGAGTTATTTTAACTGATATTCGAAATTAAAAATTTTTAGTATTCAAGAAAATATTTCTAATAATTTTTAGTTGAAATTAGTTAACAGCCAATAACATATTAAATTTAGTTTCCAACAATCTCATAGACATGTAAATAGTATTACAGTACTTTCACTCTATATTACTAATAGTAATATTGCGGCGCCACTGCAACAGCAGAGTCGTTCATTACTATAACACATGGGCTGAAAAGTCGCGGGCCTGACAAAGAAAACACGTTTTTTTTTTGTTCAAAATTAGCTTTATTCATCAACGTAATTTCCATCAAGAACAACGCAATCATTCCAGCGCCGCTCTAACATTTCAATACCACTTTTGTAAAACGATTTATCTTTTGCCTCAAAATATGCCTCAGTTTCAGCGATAACCTCTTCATTCGAGCGAAATTTCTTACCGGCGAACATTTTTTTTAGGTCTGCGAACAGCCAGTAGTCGCTGGGAGCCAAATCTGACGAATACGGTGGATGTGGGAGCAATTCGACGTTCAATTCATGTAGTTTTGCCATTGTTTTGATTAACTTGTGACACGGTGCGTTGTCTTGATGAAACAAAATTTTTTTCTTCGCCATATGCGGACGTTGCTGTGCAATTTCGGCATTCAGACGCTCCAGTAACGCTATATAATATTCACTGTTGATGGTATTTCCCTTCTCAAGATAATCGATGAATATTACACCACGCACATCCCAAAATACCGAGGCCATAACCTTTCCAGCCGATTGTTGTGCTTTCGGGCGCTTTGGACGAGGTTCACCAGTTGCTGTCCACTCAGATGACGATCGTTTTAATTCCGGAGTGAAGTGATGGATCCATGTTTCATCCGTTGTCACATATCGACGCAAAAATTCCGGTTTGTTACGTTTAAACATGGCCAAACACTGCTCAGAAGCATCGACACGTTCTTGTTTTTGGTCAACAGTGAGCAAACACGGCACCCATTTTGAACAGAGCTTTCTCATAGTCAAATTCTCAAGCAATATAAAGCCAACACGTTCTTTTGATATCTTTACGATGTCAACTAACTCACGCAACTTCACTTTTCGATCATTCAAAACGATTTTGTGGATTTTTTTGATGTTTTCTGGTGTTACCGCCTCATTTGGACGTCCACTGCGTTCTGCATCATCGGTGTCTCTACGACCACGTTTGAAGTCAGCAAACCAACGTTTTATTGTTGTTTCTGATGGAGCGGAGTCCCCATAACACTTTTCATGCCATTGCTTCGCTTGAACGGTATTTTTTCCCATCAAGAAACAGTGTAAAATTAAAACACGAAATTGTTTTTGATCCATTGTTTTGGAAATAACAAAAGTAGCGTCACTCTTAGCGCAATAACTCACAAACTAATGAATAGAATATCATGAAATTTTAACAGCTGTCTTTTTAAGGTTAGTACTAACTGAAAAACAGGTGAATGCAATAAAACTAGTGCCATCTATGTGTTAGGCCCGGGACTTTTCAGCCCATGTGTTATGTAACCCACTTCGACATACATCACCAGAGCATGGTCATCAGCAAATTTTGCGATTGATAGGAGATCTGAATTGATCCTATCAACAGCACCAGCCAATTCACTAATCGGAAACGATAGGTACAGCTGGGTATCATCAGCGTACATATGTATTTTGCAGAACTGAATACATGTTGGCAGCAAGTTGGTGTATTTAGGAAACATTAAAGGGTCTAGAATAGAACCCTGGGCCACTCCGCGACTCACCGATAATGGACTCGACCTGCTATCATACAACTTCACCGACTGGGTTCTTCCTGTCAAGAAACTGCGAAACAAGTCAACAGAGTCAGAGTCACAACCGATATGATGAAGAATGGCCAGCAACAGATCGTGACTAATGGCATCAAACGCCTTACTGAAATCTAACAAAATTAGTGCTATTAATTCACCATGATCCCTAGCATGAATGATATCATCAGTCACATCCAGTAGCGTACTGACACAATTGTGGCCCCGCCTGAAGCCAGACTGATTTGGTGGTAGTAAGTTATACAGGTCGAGGTAATGTCTCAATTGATCACTGAGTATCCTTTCTAAAACCTTATTGAAAACCGGCAGGATATTAATCGGTCTCAACTCAGAGAAGGAGATGGGAGATGTAACCTTGGGAAGGGGTAGTACAATAGCAGATTTCCAAGGTCCAGGAAAACTGTGGGACTCAATGCACGAATTTATTATGTGCGTGATATATGGCAGGGCATGTGGCAAGATCAATCGAAACATCTTGATGCTAAACCCATCAGTACCAATAGCGTTACTTTTAATTGAACAAAAACACTTAAATACAGTATCCTCTAAATATAATAATCTAAAACATGAGGTGAACACGCACTAGCGCTATAGATATTGCTAGCAAAGGTGGTGTTAATTGCCAGCGTTGATAGGTATTGGGTGCGAAAACCCTGTAAATGTACTTTAAGCAGCTTTAATGACCTATCAGAAAACTTTAAATGTATGAAAATATCATGTCAAAAAAATATACCTCACACCCGTTTAACAAGATCAACAAGAAAGACAAGAGGTTTACCTATACCAACACAACATGATGAATGGTCCAATATTTTGCCAAAATTATACAAAAACGTTCTTCCTATAAGTGAAGCCAAGAAAGAAGAACCTTATAAAAATGTAATGTAATTCCTGAGGAACTCCATGACTGGATAAATAATTTAGATACTGACGCTAAGTAAGTTTGGCCGCGTGCCCGATGTTGTATTGGAAGATAGGTCAAAAGAAAAGCTTTATAATTATAATTTAGCTTGCAAATATACACCCATATTTTATAATAAGCCAAGTTTGAAGAAAACTTGCTTGTATTTTCCATTTAACAACAATAAATCCATTAAATAAAATTAAAAGTAAAACACAATAAACGTACACGTGGAAAGAATGCCTAGTAACAATAACCAAAAATTAATGCTAATATAGCTCATGGTATTGGTGGAATCATTCCCGGCAAAAACAATGTAGCAGAGAAAATTGCGCTAACACATGAACATGTTTCTGCCTATCCGGCGTCAGCAGCATGGTTCTGCGCACAATCTTCTGCTGCTATAATTGCGTTTGCCTCTCGGTTTATGCTGCTAATCTCCAAAACAGCACCGAATATGTCTTTCGGCGACACCTATCGCCAAGAGACACAGTCACGCCGTCCCATCATTTGCACGTATAGATGTCGCTGTGCCTAGGCACAACGCCCCCTTGCGTTTGGCAGCCTAGGAGCTGCCCGATAGGTGGTGCACATCTACACTTCGGTTTGTCTTGCTACCCTTTGGGACGGCGTGACTGCGTCTCTTGGCGATAGGTGTCGCCGAAAGACATATTCAGTGCTCTTTTCGAGATTAGCAGCATAAACCGAGAGGCAAACGCGATTATATCAGCAGAAGATTGTGCTCAGAACTATGCTGATGACGCCGGGTAGACAGAAACATGTTTATGTGTTAGTGCAATGTTCTCTGCTACATTGTTTTTGCCGAGAATGATTCCACCAATACCATATCAGCATTAATTTTTGGTCACAATAAACGTGTTTTCAATTTTCTGTTGAAAATATTTTTGTTAACTAAACCAAACTATTTTATTTCTATCCATTCACTAAAATCGTCGATTCATTCTGTTTAAATGATTTTCAAAGTTGGTCAAATCCTTAATCGCATTTATCTTAGAACTAGAAGAATTTTTCACTTATCGGGTTCTCGCTCTATACACTCGATATGGAAGTTCGTGAAAGCTACACAACGAAAATGAAATCTATGTGAGCTTCAGATAAAACAATACGTACGACGAGCTGAGGGCCTGTAGTGAACAAATAGTAACCCTTGTGAGGAATTATGACGAAAGAACCCTTTCCGATTACTTGCGTGGTATAACCCACAACCTATTTACTAAAGACAAAAGACAAAAGAATACAAAAAGTAAAGAGAAAAAACAATTTAAAAGAGAAAAACAAAAAAAATAAAAAAATAATCATGTCAGCATTGTGCTGCACGTCTTAAGCACGTCCCCTTTACAGTCGGGGAATTTTCTGGTTGGAGAACTTTTTGTCGACGAGCTGTTATAGGAGAATCTTCCGTCGATGAATTGTTATCCAGCTCCCTAATTTTATTGTGGAGAAATACAGAACTTAAGAAAAGAACACGCAAAGTCTGTATAAATACGTTAAAATCGAAGAAGGCGTTCTAACCAAGGCTACAAACTTCAAAGACGGACTTACATAAAAGGTATCGGCACACTGTTATTAATCAATTCAAAATACACGTGGATTTTGAGCGACCAAACAAATATATTCGGTCGTCAACCGACAATGGAAATTCACGAGTTTCTCAAACGTGTGTTTCGAGTTGATTAAATAATTTGTATGTTGCGGAGTCTGCCGATACCATTTTTTTGCCATACTACCCCACAGACTTTTCTATCATTTCTGACTTACACTTTTGGCGAGTAATGTTCCTATTTACAATTGCCTATAATTGTGCAAACATACTCTTCATAAGTTCGCATCCTATGTATTTCAATCAAAGCGCGTTATGACATGAGATGGCAGCCTTCGACATGCTGTTAGTACCGTTAACTAAAAGCGAGAATTAATAGACGCTATCAAATGTTACACAAACGGAAGTGTATTAATTACTGAATATTAGCTGGGGTTAAATCTGCTACGATTTGATAACGTTTGAATGTCAGAATAGGTTCCAGTGTAAAACTAAGGGACATTAAGTTTTCTAACTCATTATGCCCAGAGCGTTTCGTGGTCGATGTAAATCGCAGAAATATTTCTCCCCTTTTTTTTTAAATGTTGTTATATTATTTACAGCAAGCATCTATAGCGTTGGATATAAGTATTTCTGCTCTCAGTAGGATTTCTTCTGACGTTTGAAAGGGAAAACAACTTAGTGAACCCAAGCGAAAACATAATAGGAAGAAGCCTGTTGTGAATATTACACAATTTCACCGAGTGCCCTGCCACAAATGCTGTGTTGACATGTACAGAAACAGTAAGTTTATTTAAATATACTAATTATATGTTGTTTACTGAATTGATTTCATATAATTGTAGAACAACGTATTATTCTGGAATTCTTGGGTGCTCAGCTATATAAAATTCATGTTTTCGTGGATGATCAAAAATCACGTATAGTGCAGTTTTGTTAAAAATTCAGTGACTTGATTTAATTAAAAGGTAAGCGCATTAAAAGTTTCATTATATTGTTCTTACTATTCCCTCTAATTTTTTAGAAATAAATCTGTACCGGTGTATGAAATAGACCAACTTGCAAGTAAATATGGCCATAACGTCCTGTGTCTTCCACCATATCATTGTATTTTCAATCCGATAGAACATATCTGGGGCATATTGAAAAGTTATTTACCCGATATGTTGGAGACAGTGGTTGTACACTTGAAAACGCAAAATTAGTTTGGCTAGATGCCCTCAAAACATTAACTGCAGGTACCTGGAAAAAGACGATGGAGCATACGGAGAAAGAAATACAGAAATGGTGCGATAGAAAAGTGGGAACTAAGCGGGAAGAACCTGGAGAATTTATTTGATATGGTTATAGAGAGTAAAAGCGAAGAAGAGTTTGCATCATCACATTAAATTGCAACGTAACTTGCAATATTTTGTCAAATAATAAAATAGATATCATGTACTGCATTGTTCATCATTTTAAAATAATTAAAACCTAGCTTATGTTTATTCAAAGTTCTACCATTGAAATTGTATAGAAAAAACAATGTATTGTGATGTTCAATATTTACATTGATCAACTGCATATTTAGAACGTACAGGGTATTCAGGATAGCCACCCTACCCTCCATTTGCAAATCGTCAAAATAAATGTAAAATTCTCCTAAAACAGACAGCAGGATATATTCAAAGGTATTTCAAACATTATTTCGTACATTAAATCTATTTCGTTAAGGTATCTTTATTTTTGGTAGTAAAATTTTATATTTAAACCTTCGTGCCCACCTCAGTCGGAATTTAGGTCATAGAGTCGTCTAATTTCAGTTGTCTGGTAGCGTTACCGCATTCATTCTCGCATGCTATTTCTATAAATAACTTCCTTTCATCGAAATTCATCATAAAATTTATAATTGGACAAAAATCATCAACATTTGCTGTGGAATTCTGATTCAGCTTCGCTCGAATCAACGAGTGTTTTGACTGCGGTCTCAGTTTAAAGTGTACAATAGAAAAATTAGAGTGTAAATTCAAAGAAGAAAAGGTTCGAAGTTAGAGCTGGCAGATTCCTGTAAAGGTTATAGTAAACAGAGTGTTTATGTGACAGCTTCATTCGAATTCAAGGTTAGTTTGTATCTTTAATTCTAAAATTCGTTGATTTCCATTAATCTAATTCAAAATTCACAATAAAATTGCCGAAAGAGTATCCAGGATACTCCTAAAAATAAGTCCTTTTTTGAGTAATTTAGAGTTTCAGCTGCGCACGGTACAAGTTTGGTTTTTTAAACGGAACATCCTGAATATTATTACGATTTTAGATATCTCCCTCCATCTGCCTTACTTTTTGAGATAATTGATGCAATTGGAGATTTTCGCGCAAGGGTGGTGATTCAAATTTTCTTCGATTGAATATTTCTTGGAGTTTTTGGCAAGACACCGAAGATTTTTTTACATCAACCAGATCATACAAGATAGCAATCTATATCGTAGCCAAGTTTGATTCATGTTACTTCAAGTTTTTTAAATAGAGCACCCTGTATATTTTTTCAGAATGTAATAGAGAAGCTCTTTTAGAATCTTTTTTGTAAAGATTTCCCCATATCTAAAATGCGTCTTTCCTTAGTAATTTAAATATAAATCAATGCAGATAAGCTTTTTGTTTAAAAACGTAGGGTGCTGCGACGAAATACCATAGGTTTTTGTTTCGCTAAAAATATTCATTAAAGCAAATGTGTAAACGTTATCTTTTTGGGTACAATTTCTTCGTCTACTCGAAGTAACCATCATTTTCTTACATACACTGTCTAGTAAGATAAACAGCATATATAAATAATATAAATAGCGAAAATAAGTAGACAAATGTGCCCCACGAGTATGAATTTAACAGTTTTTCACAAACTATCAATGTTAAAACAATATAGGGACAACTTTGATCGCCCCCTAGTGAAAAAATATTCAGAATTTCAAATCTAAGTTTTAAATTACATATAAAAGCAAATAAAACACGAGATTTAGTTAGGAACAAGAACAGAAACATGTTTTACTCAATATAATTATAAAGAATCAGCAATCTTTAATCGCGTAATTTAATAAGCGTTAGGATTTTCTTAAAGAATTTTTGCTCTCTTTTTTGTTATAGAATATCACAAATAGTTTATAAAGTTTTATTGTTACTGTTAGCTGTAACTACTAAAACAGCTGTTGGTAAATTGATATTTGTATGTGTTGTACAATTATGCAACACACCAAGAAAAAACCAACGGCTTACCACGTCTGCCAATTTACTCGAGAGAAACATAAAGTCCTGGTTCTGGATGAAGACCCAAAAAATTTTAATTAAGAAAAAATTTTTGGTTGTGGATGCTTATTAAGGACTTTCGCTTAGAAAACTAGGACGCAAGTATGAAATACTCAATGACGAAATATTTTAGTAACGTTTTATAGAAAAAAAATTAAAATGAAGATTGTTAAATGTTTCATGAATTCTGCGTATGAGTACGTATGTACACTTCTAATGGAAGTTAATTCAAAATTTAGGTCCAGCATCTCAGATATGTTCTTAATTAAGTTGTCCAACTTACGTAATTTGGGTCTAATTTCGACTAAACAATATTTGTGTTCTTATATTTGTTTTCTAGAAATTCTCTCAGGGAGCAAATTTATGGAGAGAAATATGAAGTACGCATTGCCCAATCAAGTGCTGGCTTGATAACTTTGGTGCTGCAAAATAAATTATGAATTAATTTTATTCCAAAGGAATGCTCTTCTGAATCTGTCTTCCAGGAAAAAGTTTTATAAAAATGTATACCTACATATATGAATATTAAAATATAGAAATGGTATATTCCGTTAGCAAGTACGTTAGTCAACGTTTCAAGTCTGTAATATCAAATATGTATGTATTTTATTGATTTTACCAATAGATAATTATGTATGTTCACTGTAAAATGGTATTAGAACATCCTCATATTTACAAGAATTTATCTTCAACATTTTACCATTTGTAACAACAGGGAAAAATTTATGTTTAAAGATTAGTTTCTAAAAAATCCGGTATAATAATACAATCTACAAATTCTGTAGCAAAAACGGCTCTTTGGTATAACAACTATATGGATGTGTAAGATGTATTGCACCCAGTGGAATTACATACAAACTGTTTGATATTGAGATTTAATAGACGGCGAGGTTAAACTATCTATAAAAGCACTTTTAGCATGATTTTTATTCATATTTGCTGGCGCAGGATGCTGCCATCTTAGCTTTTTAACACTAGAACCGCCGAGAATTCTTCATACCTCGAACCGCCGCCCCGGTTAAATCGACCGGTGGTTAAAACTCAATTTTGTTTCGACTGTTTTTATTAATTAACATAATTTGTTTGCATAAAAGTGTATATTTATTCACAAAATATTAAAATAACTTTGGTATTTTAAATATCGTTACAATTTTTGGAATAAGTTACTTTAAATCCACATTTTCCACATATATTCTTGTTACAGTTCTTACACCTATCCTAAGTCTTATTTTCACATTCCTTTTCTTGACATGTACGTCTTTTGCGAGATTACTTATGTGTCTTTGATCTAGCCTGTAAGTTCTTGTTGCATTTTTGATTCGATGTTCCCTCCTGATAGTCTTCTTCGTCGTTATTGGATTGTTGCGGGAATTCTTCTGCTAATTGCAGAATGAAGTCACGACGTTTTATTTTTTTGCCAGTGATGTCTTTGTATACAGCAAACACATTGATTGCAGCAAGATCCAATATATTATAAAAAACATGGACTGGCCATCTTCTTGAGGGTGCCCTCACGCTGTATTTTCGGGCCATTTGATCTATTACGTCAACGCCTTATTTTGTACTATTATAGTATAAAACTGTTTCTGGCTTTTTATTTCTACCAGCATCAATCGAAACTGCTGGATGTTGCGTACTTAGAAGGAGAACATTTTTGTTTATTTTGGCTTGATACACTGACAAAGTGCAAACAGTTTCATATAAAGAACCTTTGGTTTTTTTGATTACTTCGGGAATTTCTTTTCTCGACCTGTTCACAGTTCCAACAATTGTGGTGTGTAGCTTTGCTAATTTCTTTGCAGATTCCAAACAGCTAGAAAAATTGTCCGTTGTCACATTTCTTCCTTTCTTGGTGTAAGGCTCTAATAATTTTAGAACGACGTATTCATCAAGTGGTTGTCCTACTGGTCTCAAATCATCCTTTCCTAAACATGGGAAGGTATTCAACACATATTTAGTGTCAAGATCAAGCCAAAATTTAATGCCAAACTTATCCGATTTATTGGACATATATTGCGTAAGTCGACATCTTGCTTTTGTAGGAAAAAGTTGTGCGTCTATTGTTATGTTTTATCCGGGCACATAATAAATTTTGCAATTATAAGCAAATTTTTGCCATATTTCAGAAACTAAAGCAAACTTGCCATGTTCCAATCTTTCTTTCCTTGTAGACTTGAGATCGAATCTGAGATATCGCATGATTTCTCTAAATTTGTTTCCAGACATCGTTTGACTAAAAAACGATATTCCCCACTTTTTAGACCACAAGGAATCTAATTCTAAGTGACTGGAACCCTGAGCACCACGTGCGTATAGAATGGCAATAAAAGATTCTAGATCTCCTAAAGATAATTGCCAGTCTTGACTGTCTAGTTGTCTTCTAGCTTCAGCCTTGGTGCATTGTCTTAAGTGTCTCAACATCGAGACATCGATAAATAATCTCCAGAAACTACTCACATTTTCTGCAGTTACTTTTTGTTTTGCATAGCCTGTTGAACCTGGATTGTCCCTGAATACATTGGGTTGGGATTTTCTGCCTGCAGTAGGCTGACTTGCAGAAATTACTTGCCATTGGGAATTGTCTTTTGATTTGCAAACTGCACCAAGATTGAAGGAAAATCCTTTTTCTGTTGGTTCCTTTTGCTGGCGATTAGAACGAACAGACGCTTTCACTTCCTGCTTATCACTGGAACTGGCACTAGTCACTGCAACCCTTACATCACAAACTGTGTCATTGTCAGATTCATCACTATTTTGTTCCTCACTCGCAATAACTCGAGAACGAATTTCGTTTTCACTGTCCGTACTAACTGATTTAGAATCATTCTCGGAATTTCCTGGTGAAAGATTTTCCAGTTCGTCTAAATACGCTACAGCCGAGAGGCCTTTACTAGACCACATACTGTTCAGTCTAACTAAGTACTACCGATCTTTCTATATGTTCACAATAGTGCAGGTTGAAACTTGCAAAATATTTTGTACGCATGCGCCAAAATAAGTCTGCGCATGTGTGACACTAAAAAGGGGACGAGTAGAAACAGGTTCTTTGTCGAGGGCAAGGCTGAGCATGTCGAAACAAGTACGAACAAGTACTAACAAATAGGAACAAGCTCTGATCGGTTGATGCAGTTATATGCCTTGCTTTATATGTGATAAATGTTTAAAATGTATATATTTACATGCGGTACATGCCTAAATGTTTAGTTCTTTCAAATGTTGCAACCAAGAAAAAGAATTGACAAATAAAGTTTGTCAAAACATTTTTTTAACGTACCGGTCAACTTGACCAGGGCGGCGGTTTAAGGTAAAATTTCCCAACACCGCTTAGAGTTCTATAAAATATTGAAAATTTTGTGAGAGCATTGCCAAACTAAATTTAGGGAAAGTCACATGATTTCAAGATCATATTAAAATTAATTCCGTTGAAAAAAAAACTTTAAAATTGAAAGACGGTCAAATTAACCGGTGCGGCGGTTCTAGTGTTAATTGAAGCAATTATTTAAAATTGTGTCACTTGAAAAGTATTTACTTTAGAAGTATAAAAATATACGTCAAAAGTTTTTTATTCGAAAAGATATAAAAATAACGGAAGATAAAAACGCACTATTATTCCTTAATCAAAATTATTATTTTGATTCAAAGTGATTCAAAGTTTTAATTTTTAATGAAAAAATATTTCCATAAAATGTGATTTTGTCAATAAATTTTTATAAGCTAGGTAAAGAAATAACAAAGTTGTTAAACAGCAAACACTTGTTACTAGTTGCCTTTTTGTTGTTTTTTCCTTGATAACACAATGATTCATTTTATGTCACTTCAAGTTTCTGTCCCACGTAACACAATTACGTCCATAATACATTCGATGAACGTCCGAGCATCCACAGCATGGGCATCCACAGGATGCCTATTTTCCAAAATGGCTAGGAGCTAAAGTGAGTGCAATAATAAATACCCCTGAAGAACACCTCCAATACCCACTAGAAACTTTTGTAAACAGACTTTACTTATACCAGGAAGATAAAGGACGTTTTGAGCAATTGTTACTACTTTTGCTTTTTATTGATTTATATACTGTTACACTATTTTTCTCTATTTGTTTATTACTTTTAACATTTTTAAGCTATAGCAGATACCTTTTAAGTTAAGCTATCGATTCCATTGGTAAAATTCAAGATAGTGATATCCTACATACACCAGATATACGAAACAAATGATACTCACACCAAAAACTGTGATTTTATGAACATTTTAACTTTACCCGGTATAAATATGTGCAGCCACCACTAATATTTACTTGTAATATAATTATATAAGGTCCTATGCCTGGTTCATATTTCATTTATCACTACATCAGAAATATTATAAAATAGGATTATATACTGCCATTACGTATATTGCTGTGTTTGGTGCAATTTCCGGAAATCTTGATGAAACATCCAGTATTAAGCGGAGACAAGTTGTAGAAATGACCTAGTTATTGCTCGATTACACAGCAAACTTTAATGCGGACAGTGACCTGGCAAAAACTTCCGCTCTTAGACTTTTAAGTTTCTTAAGGATTACGCGCAATGAATACGTCAACGATGCAATTCTCATTTTCTTTAAAATATTTGCGCGTAAATGAAATGTTCTATCGAATTATTAGCATGACTGAATCTGATGTAGAAGTAAAGGAAAAAGCAAATTTTTCCAATTCTTTCTTTCCCTAGTGAATAAGCAAGTTATTTGTTAAGGGCTTATTAGATAAGGTATAAGAAGGAAGATTTCAATTAAGATGGGAGAACAAATCAGAAAAAAAGGTAAGTAGATTAAATTTCAAAGCATGGGTTTTTCATTACATGAAATCCCGTCACGCTTTGTATAACTACTTTAAGGCTATTGATAGGAGGCCGATAACAAAGGAATCTAACACTGTTTGGTTTTATAGGTTTCCTTTATAGCTTGTGTATTAGCACGGGCAGCTCAAACGAAACGTGTTTACCACTAGGGATGTACGAGAAAGCAGTTTTTCTGGATTATTGCATAGCTACCTGTGGAACCAGTGATAGTACTGTAATAGAGATTAAAATGTAACTACATAAAATGTGATGAAAAGATAATTATATTTTTAATTTGATTTTTTTAAATCAAATTGTATGCATCTTACAAAAATATTATGTTACGTGAAACTATTGCAACCTTTAGTTTTAGATAAACTTGATTAATAAGGTGTTGTTGAAATTTTCATATTGCAATTCAGAAGGGACAATGTTTCGCTAGCCCTTTTCTTTCACCTGGATTTAGTTAAATATTATATTGCCACCCGATTTATTTCTTCTCTATGTAAGTAGTTTCGAAGAGTACAGTAGTCAATCTAACAGACGCGGTCTACGCGTCGGTCCGTAACGAAGAAATGATGATGGGTCTTCAAAGAGCAGTGGATGACTTGATTGAGTTGGCTGATATTCCTGAAATTTCGCGACATTTTTAAACTGTTAACATACAACTGTAATTGCGATGACATTTGACAACTAAAAAGTAGAAGATTTTCAATTATGGACCGATACACACTCGCATAACGGATTGAAATAATGAAAATTCACTACAAAGAAGGCGAAAATATCGCGAAAACGGTTCGTAAAGTTCGTACTGCTTTTGGTCATCATCAAGCGCCTTCTCGCACAGCTATAGTGAATTTAATCAATATATTCGAACGTCTTGGACAAGTTAGTGATGTGAAGATTCCAACTCGCCAGGTCAGCTGAAAATATCCCCGCTGTCGCTGAGAGTGTGGCTGAAAACCGAAGTTTGTCCATTTCGAGACGACCGCAAGAAGGATGTCACAAACCAGTTTGCACCATATTTTGCATAAATATCTTGGCCTACAAGCGTATAAGTTGCAGTTGACACAAGAATTGAAGCTAACAAATCATGCACAACACCGTACATTCGCTGATTGGGTGCCGGGAATGCATGAACAAAATTTTTTCAACAAAATTATTCCGAGTGATGAAGCCAAATTTTCATTTGTCTGGGTACGTAAACAAACAAAACTGTCACATCTGGGGCTCCGAAAACCCAAGAGAAATAGTTGAACAATCTCTCTAACCACAACGAGTGACAGACAGTTTGGTGCGGTTTTTGGGCTGGCGGTGTGATTGGGCCATACTTTTTCGAAAATGCTGCTGGTTCGACTGTTACAGTGAATGGATTCCGAACGACATTGATTAAGTTTTTTGGCCTGAAATTGATGCTATGGATGTGGACGACGTTTATTTTCAGCAGGACGACGCCACACACAGCTCGTGAAACAATAGCTTTATTGCGTGAAAAGTTCCCCGGACGTGTGATTTCTCGAAATGGAGACTTCAATTGGCCGCCGAGATCGTGCGATTTAACACCATTAGACTTTTTTCTTTGGGGCCACATTAAAGATAAAGTTCACGCAATGCTCCAGCAACGATTCAAGCATTCAAAGACAATATCAGAGCTACTATTGGCGAAATACAGCCGCTATTATGCGAAAATTTGATGAAAAATTTAATCAAAAGAATGACCGTTTGTAGCTAGAGCCGAAGCGGACATTTGGCAGATATTGTGTTCCATTACCAATCTCAGAGTTTGTACTTTGAATTAAAATAAAAATATAACCACTTTTTACGAAAATATTGCGTTTTTCTGTTGATTTAAAATGACACCACCTGTTGAAAGACACTGTACTTACAGTATTTGACAAGAAACTTACTTGGAGAAGTCACGCCAAGGCCCTTAGAAATGGATACATAAAAACCAGAAACAGCCTACTCACCTGGATCTGCAGAAGCAGTCCGCAGATAACATGGAGTACAGCCGCAAATTCTCATGTTCTGCGGCTCGAGACTCCGCAAAATACAATCTTGAGGACTGTTTATGCGCTGTGGTGTGACATCGACAAGCAGATAAGGAAAGATCTTGGCGTTTTGAGTTTCACATGGGATACATGGGAACGGGCGAAGGAGACGGATAACAAACTAGTCAGAGCTGTCGTCAACCCGCAAGACCGTCCGCCATCAAGAACGAAGGTTGAAAGAATAGGTGATGTACTGAACCTGAAGATTGAGGAAAATTCCCAATAGAAGACCCACTTGCACCAATTGGAAGAACAAAATAACACATCCCCGGAATTAGTCCTGGTTATGCACGGGTGATACACGCAGAGAAACGTTTACTTGTATCAAAGCTGTCCGCCTCAATTCAAGACAATTATTCTTTCAATTATCCGCTATACAATAACTGTTTTAAATTAAATGAAATATTTTCTTAGCGTCTTTTTCTCCGCTTAAGAGAAGCATATACTTGTAATGAAATAATTGTATTTCCTTGTTTAAAACATTTGTTAACTCGATTCAAGAAAGTTTTGCAGAAAATTTGAAAATACCGATTCTTAGTACACATAAGTAAATGGCAATTATAACACAAAACAATATTTTCTTAAGGATAGTAAATAGTTTTCTTAATTCCAGAAAGCGTTTAGGTATTGTTAAATTTAAAAATATATGTAATTTTTTTTTAATTATTCTAGCGACCTCTATCTTTCGAAGAAGCGACTAACAATAAATAGGAGAAAAGATAAGGAAACTATATATTTCATGCATTAAATAAAATCTCAAAAGTTGGTGTTGAATCGAAATTTAATTGTGCATTAAGAGAAAGGTCCCTGTTAGACAACTGCTGACGTAAAATCTCATGAGATTCTAAGTTATTTAAACAACTACCTTTAATAACGATGTGTAAAATGTCAAAAGAGAAAATAACACATCTCCGAAATGTGTTGAACAATAAGGATGTTGTTGATGAGATGAAGAAGAGAGGAGTATATAAACTCACATGTGATACCAATGTAATTACGTTGGCAGAACATATCGCCACTTTGATACTCGTATTAAAGAAGACTTGGGATGCTTACAACCCAACGCATCCGGCTTTTCTCACTTCGCTAATCATCCTAAAGACGCTAATCACCATTTCGATGTTAAGAACAATTTTGATGTTTTACACATCGCTAATAATGATAATTATTTAAATAACTTAGAATCCCTTGAGATTTTACGTCAGCAGTTATCTAACAGAGCCTCTCTCTTAATGCAGAATTAAATTTCGATTCAACACCAACTTTATAGATTTTATTTAATGCGTATAAATGCGTATAAATAATTAAAAGAAAATATACACATATTTTTAAATAAAAAAAAATTGCTAGTCTTATTATACTCGAATAGGAGGGGATATAAAATAGCGCAATACTGATTCTTGTACAATTTATTGTTAAATTTGGTCACCTTCTAACATGTTGTGTTTGTCCCCTTTACATATAAATTTTTAAACATTTTACAGGTAAATAGTAAACAGCATTCTTCAAAAAAAAATTGCACGCAACATTATGACAAATTTAAACTTAATGTATGTGTTTACATGTAATCTACCGTTTAGTTTACTAGACAAGGAAGCATATGTCTTCTTTTGGAATAAATATTCGGACTGCAAATTACCAAGTCGGGCATCGTTACAAAGAATTGTGCCATCTGCTCGTGAACATGTTGAAAAAAGAATTAAATCGGAGTTGAAAGATAAAAAACTGTGGTTATGTGTGGACGAAACAACGGATCGTAAAAAAACATTCCGTGGTTAATGTAATGGTATATACAATGGAACCACATCAATCGTCACCTTCAATTATATTAGCTTCCAGGCGAATACAACAATGTACTGCAGTAATTTCAAAGTTAGTGTTAAATACATTGGAAAAGTTTCAACTTTCAACAAACCAACTGTTGATGTTTATGAGTGATGGTGCCGCAAACATGCTTTCTGTAGGCCGGTCTCTTAAAAAACATTATGCTAACTTGTTACATATTACGTGTAAAATTCATGCTTTCAGTTATGTGGCAGATAGTATTAGAAAATGCTATCCTGAGGTAGACGCTTTAATAGCGCATACAAAAGCAGTGATTGTCAAATCTCCAAAACGTATTCGCAAACTTCATAGACTATGTCCCCGTATGCCTGAGCCATCAGAACCTATTCTTACACGTTGGGGAACATGGTTACAGGTCGCGTTTTATGATCATAAATATTTTGAGAATATTAAGAACGTGGTTTTACAATTCGATCCAAAGGAAGCTGCGGCTATCAAGAAAAGCTAGTCGAAATTTCAAGATAGGTTAAAACGGATTTAAAAACTATTCAGAACAATTACTTCGGACTATTGGAGGCAATAGAAAAATTACAAAATCCTTCGGTGTCGTTAGTGGAATCTCTGCAAATAGTGCAACATGTTCACGCACAGCTATGCGCGGTAGAAGACCCAAAAAATGTTTGTGTTCTAGGAAGGTTTGAAAGTGTTTTAGAGAAAGATTCTGATTTTGTCACATTAAGACAAATTTGTGAAGGTGCGTCAACAGAACCGTTAAGTTGTTCCAAAGATTATTTTAATTACACAAATATAATGACACTAGATGTAGAAACTTCGTTTTCTGCATATATATATATATACACTTTTTCCTCACGCCGCACTCGGTTTGCGGAAACAACTGTGGAAACATATCTTATGTTGCAGGTATTTAACAGACATTATTCACTTTGTGATTTCACGAAAGACCCTTAAGACGGTGTTGAGCACGTATTATATTTTATTTCAGACCATTTATTTTGTGTAAACTTTTATGCGCCCGCCACTGGCTGTTGGCGCAAATTGAGCAACTCTACTTACAATATAGATTCTTGATCATATTTTAGAACTTTCATAAAAAATGTAAACTATAGCCTATTAACAATTTGCTCTCAAAAAAATACATTTACTTTGTATTATTTTCATTGCATTTGCATCCTTTTGTTATATAACAAACAATACCATTTTATTATAATGAACTGTCAATAATTGTATCTTCTACTACTAAATAATTTAATGGGTCCTTGCAGCTTGCATGAGGATGAGATAAATATCTCGAAACCGGTAGCACGTTTATTTTATTTAAAGAGTTATTGTGAGAAGTAGACTTTTATTCTACCTTCCCCGCATATATAAATGCTTAGCAGATTGAAGCACAATCACGGGTGTAACAATTGAACTTAGTGATTGTTCTGTTTGAAGAAAAAGCGAAATTGACTGTTGCTAGAATGGGATGTTTTTGAGATTAAAATATCTTTAAATAAAGATAAGTTTTTCTCTTGAATATGATTTATTGTATATTAAATATTGCGAAGATTTTTTGTTTCAACGGATCTCCAATTGTCCTTAGATTTTATCTTTGAAGAACATATACTGCAATACATTTGTACTTCAATTATTTTAAAGAAATTTGCGCCTTATAGTATGGTTTTCAAGTAATTTCAATTAGCCGTAATATTTTATGATGTGCTTTCACTTTTAAATGAAAATGTACAAGTATTTACAAGCTTGAATAAATCCTTCTTGTGGACGTGTTACATCTTACGCAAGCATTTTCCATGCAAGGCGAAATTGAGAGAAATATTCAAACTTCTCCAACAACCTTCAACGTTCAAGCTCGTTAATATACATACATATGTATTATATAAGCGCTTCAACATTTATATTAAACGTTTCCATTTACCACCGCCTAGCAACATCGATTTAAACAACAACCGGATGGAATTAATTACGACGAAATAATAAAATGCTAATTCATGCTCCAAAACATTTATTAACGGCGATCCAGGCTCCAATCCACGGACCGGATTTCCACTGCCATCGAAAAGGATTGACCTGAAAATTGGCTTTCATTCAATCCCTCGTGCGGAGTTCACAAACACTCCAACCGACTCGTACTGATCTAGCGGTTCAAGTGCCCAATGGCAAGCGGACGAGTACTCAATTCCGCTAAAGGCTAATTCGTGCCTTCCAAAGTGGTCCTTTTAATTACCTGGGATGACCGTTTGCAATATTGTTGCGTTTAAAATTCTTACTACGTCAGTAGATACATTTCAAGAGGTGTTGGCTAATCAATTTTTTACCAAAATAGGCCATGTTACAAGTTGGACAATTGAATTCTGTAAGTTAATCCCATCGTTGGTAATTTAATAACAGCGACTTTTCCAAAAAAGGGTATCCATGAAAGTAACTAAATTTAAGAAGGATTAAAAACACGAAAACTACAACGTTCCTCATATTGGTTCGTAACACAGGGCAGCCATTTGGGACGAAGCTTATCTTTACCCATTACGCTGGTAGATATACTTTTTGGCACACAAATCATTTATTATTTTTTATATGTAACCTTCTATGCTGGTTTCAAATATGTAAGTAGATTTTCTCTATCACACATAGTTTTTGGACAATATCATTTGTAGTTATTCATTTCATAAATTTATCGTATTATTTTTAAAGCCGTTTACAAATGTAGATACAACAATTCTTTAAACCAAGGGATAGTGAATGCATGTGTGAAGGATGACTCATGGAACAAACATGCTGCAACAGGTCTCCTAACAGCCTCTTGCATCATATCCTTTAAACAAGCCAGTATTGTACCGGCATTCGTACAGTATACTTGCATTCTATTTTTTCTTGTAATAAGAATTGTTTAGTTGTGTGCTGTATTAAGTAGTGACTAAATATGCAAAGGAAGTGTGTAAATCATCCAGATAACTTTGACATCTAAAGATCAACGTCGAAATTTGACTCTACTAGTTAAGAAGTCTGAAACAGTTCACTAAAACCCTTACCACAACACTTAATTCGTACTGGACGCACGTTTCGATAGCCAAGCTATCATCATCAGCAGCAAGACTGAACTAACAAGCTAAGTGAAAAACTAACCTTATATAGCAAAATAAAGGTGGTTATCTGACAAATTGAACCAGTTACCTGTACAATTTCCAGATTTGGCTATTAAAAATTCTTACGAGTTCATTGAAAAAACTAAGGACATTGAGCTTACTGACAAAGAAATTTTAGTATCGTTTGACGTAAGTTCACTGTTCCCTAGTGTTCCGGTTGATTTAACTTTGGAACATTTAGAAACACTTTTGTTAGATAACCGAATGGATAGAGAGGAAGTTACTAGCTTCATTTCTTTGACAAAACTTTGCATGAAACAAAACTTTTTCCAAATTAACAACACTTTTTATCAACAAACGGAAGGAACAGCAATGGGTAACAGCTTATCTCCGTTTATGGCTAACCTCTTTATGGGTAAATTTGAAACTGACCTGAAGAATACTTTGGCTTATTTCCCTCGGCTTTGGATCAGATATGTCGATGACATTTTTTGCATCTTTGACATCAGCAAATGTTCAATAACGGATTTCATAGAACAACTTAACTCAAAATTTACCTCTATCAAATTTACCCACGAAGAAGAAAAAGACAACAGGATTCCTTTTCTCGACATGTTAGTAATAAGAAATAAAAATAAGTTAGAAATAGACGTATATAGGAAACCAACTAGTAATAATAGATTCATCTTACAGGATTCTAATCACTCATATGAACACAAACTTTCGGCTATTAACTTTTTGGTGCACCGGTTATTCAATTTTCCTTTAACTAAAGATAGATATCAAAATGAACTAAAAGAAATCATCAATATTTCTAACTTTAACTGATTTTCTGAAGATGTCGTCTATAACACTATTAGGAAACATAAGAATAGATTAAGAATTAGAAATGTAAGCTCATTAGAACGCATTGATGGCCGTAATAATAAGTAATATGTTAAATTACCCTTTTATCCATGTTACACCAAGGGTCTTCAAAAAATCTTTTCTAGGGTTGACCGCAAGATTGTTTTTCCTTCGAGCAATAACCTTAAAAACCTTTTAGGAAGTTCCAAAGACCCAGTGGATAACATGGATAAATCAGGAATTTACAAAATTTCATATAAAGATTGTGATCAAGTGTATATTGGGTAGACAAAAAGGTTAATCAAAATTAGGTACACAGAACATTTGGCTCATCTCAAATTCAGAAGGTTTGATAAATCTAGCGTTGCCCTACATATGCTTGAAAATAACCATAATGTTGATAATATAAAGTTAATTAAAAACGTAAAGAGTACTGTTCAATTAAATTGTTATGAAGGCATGGAAATTTACAAAAACAAAACTCACTTAATGAATTCAGATTTAGGACCACGAAATTCTGGCCTTTATCCTTTGTTACATCATGTTTAATTATTTATAGTTGTAATTTTAAACATGTGCAATGAACCGCTTCATTGTAATACTAGGATTTAATAACTCACGACATTCTGACCATTTACTTAATTCAGGGTTTTCTTTAGATTTGCACTTAGGCTAATTATAGTCCTGTGCAATGAAGTGGCTCATTAGGATACACTTACAGTGAAAGTTTTAATTTTACGATTTACTTTAAGGTTTTGAAATTTACATATTGCATAATTTTATTTTGCTATATAAGGCTAGTTTTTCACTTAGCTTGTTAGTTCAGTCTTGCTGCTGATGATGATAGCTTGGCTATCGAAACGTGCGTCCAGTACGAATTAGGTGTTGTGGTAAGGGTTTTAGTGAACTATTTCAGTGTTCCAGTGCCACAGATTTAGAGTACACGTTTAGTTAAGAAGTGTTGTCAACTATATTTTAAATGTAAGGTTGGGGATCAGGGTGAGAATTAGGTTCCCCATATCTGTTGTTCTACTTACGTAAAACGTCTGACAGATTGGGGTAAGGGTTCTCGCCACATGAATTCCGCTGTACCCATGGTTTAGCATGAACCAAAAGATCACGTAGCCAATTGTTATTTTTGTTTAACAAAGATAAAGGAAATAAGAAGCAAATCAAAGCATACGGTGGAATACCCAAACTTACCGTCTGCTATGAGGCCAGTACCCCACAGCGCGGATTTACCAATACCAGATCCTCCCATGAATCCCACTGTAGAGAAAGATTCGGAAAATGAAGACACAGAATTGCAAAATGAGGAGGTGGGTGACCCTGCGTATAAAGATAGCAGCTCCAGTAACCTCATTTTATAACGCAAAAAGAATTAAACGACCTAGTTCGGGATTTAAAACTGTCCAAAAAACAAGTTGAACTCTTAGGTTCTAGGTTGAAAGGTCTTCTTCAAAAAGACACTAAAGTGTATTTTTTTCGTAACTGCCACGAAGAACTTCGTAACTTCTTTTCTAAAGAAGATGATTTAGTGTATTGTAATGATGTTAGTGCTCTAATGAACATTCTTGGTCACGAGTATAAATCATTCAAGTGGAGATTGTTCATTGACTCTTCAAAAATCAGTTTAAAGGCTGTGTTTTTGCACAATGGTAACAATGTTCCTTCCGTGACAGACATATGAAAACATGACAATTTTATTGGAAAAAATTCAGTATGAAAAGCATTGTTGGAGTATGTGCCAAGAAAAATCACAATATTAAGAAGGAATAGCCAACACGTCAATCACTGACACCTGGACAGAAAAATGTTGTGTATGCTGCACTAGACGACATTCTTTTACCTCCTCTTCATATAAAGTTGGGGCTTTTCAAAAGCTTTGTCAACGCAATGGATCTGGTTTTCCATATTTGAAGGAAAAATTCCCTCGTGTAAGTGCTGCTAAAATCAAGGAAGAAATTTTTGTAGGTCCCCAAATAAGACCTTTCATTGCTGACGAATTTTTCGAAGAGCAGCTAAGCCAAGCTGAAAAAACCTGACATGGAAGTCATTCAAAAATGTGGTTAGAAGTTTTTTAGGAAATCACAAATCTTCGAATCACCATGAAACTGTGCGTGAACTGTTACAGGTCTACAAAAATTTGGGGTGCCCCATCTAGATTTCTTTCCTGACAATCTCGGTGCGGTAAGTGATGAATATGGAAAGCGGTTTCATCAAGATATTTCTGCCTTGGAAAAGAGGTATCAGGGAAAATGGCACGGACGGATGCTTGCTGATTACTGCTGGACACTGAAAAGAGACGTTCCTGATGCCAAGTATAGAAGAAAGTTATAAATAGTTTCGTTTTAGCTAAGTAGAGTATCGCGAAGTATATAGTAAAAGTAAGAATTTTATTCAAAATGAAACTGTGCATCACAGAAAAAGTGTACGTGATGGAGAAAAGCTATTTATATATTTCAATTCAGCGACAAAAATACCATTAGGATCAGCTATTTTCCCGCATGTGCCAAAAAAAAGTTTGGTTTTGTTTCCCAGTGCAATGACATCAAACATCGTGTAAATTATCCTGTTCGCAGAGGATCTAAAGTTACTTTCTTCTGTTCGTTCTACTTTTGACTGTTGTAAACTTCAAGCTGATATTGACAGTATATCCATTTAGTGCAAAGATAACAACATGTCATTAAACATTACTAAATGTTATACTGTTACCTCACCAGGAAAAAGAAGAACATAATTAGTTATCCGTACACAATCAATGACACTACTCTTGATCGTGTAGACCATATAAAGTATCTCGTTGTTGTTCGATGTTTCTTTAAGATTCCATTTACACATCGACTAAATTGCTTGCAGAGTTTTTATACTTTGCGGATTCATTAAACGTCAAACAAGTGACCAACATTACCGGAATAATTCCTCTCCTTTATAGTTTAGTGTGGCCCACGATCTGAGAAAGATGAGTGCGCACATACACTGTGCTTCAAAAGGAAACGTAACATATTTTTTACATATTTCCATCAAATCTATATGGTTATACTTTGTTTTGGGTTTTGTTACCTGTTTAACTAGGTTCCATGTTGCTTTTGTTTCGTTATCGGCCTGCAGTATATACTCGGAGTTTACGCGACTTTTGTGTTTTTTATTTCCTGTTTCAAGTAGCCGCAGTGGTGTTTATAATAGTCAGCGTCTACTTTCTTTTGAAGCATACCTTCGTGCAAGTGCCGTTTAATTTGGCACTTATTTTTTATTTCTGGCGTTATCCATCTTTTCTTCTTTCTGTTGTTTTCATTAACTGAGATTTTTGGGGGCATATTTATCAACAATATATGTGAGTTCTTGCAAAAAGTATTCATAGCTTGTGTTTACATCAGCGCTCTCCAAACACAAAGATCAATCCATTTGGCTCAACTCAAGCTCGATTCGTTGCAGGTTCACTTCAGTGAATATTCGTTTTTTTTTCAAGCATCTATTTTAGAAGCCGTGTGTCTTTTGATCAATCTCGAAAGTAACTTTCTGACCTAGGTGATCGGACAATGCTGTACAAATAACTTCTGCCGACCAGACTTAGTCTACGGTTATAAATACCTTGTCTATCATTGTGGCTGAACTTCTGCTTATCCTTAACATTTTTGTCTGTGAAATTCAAAAAATTTATGTTAAAATCGCTACATAATTTTACCTTACGTCTAAGAAGACGTTTCAGTGTGTAATCTAATATATCCTCTAAAATTAGCAGAAAATTGTCATAATCACCTTGAGGTGACCTACATGTATACAGTAATAATGCCAACTTTTGCAGACTTCAGCCTTACAGCACTACACTCTAGATCTAATTCCATGCTTTTGTTTTTCAGGTAACATCCTCGCAGTCAATTGAATCGGAAACGAAGATGCAGGAACTACCATGGGATTTGAAAGTTCTATTGTAGCAAGAAGCCATAACGTATCCATCTACACGTATCAAATCATTTGTCATACATGTGGGCCAATGCTCTGTTAATGCCAAAATATCTATTTTTGTGGAGTTGCTTTCTAAGAAGCAATGTAATTCGTCTAATTCTGGTGTGATGCTTTGTATATTCTGATGTAATAATAACAAGTTTTGTTTTTCATTTAAGATGTTTTCTTTTCCAGTGCGGCTTCCGAAAATTTCTATACGGGCGTATAACAGTGTTTAGTGGCCACAGATTCTCGTCAAGCAAATCAGAAAATTTTTCTTCTTCGATAGCTATTTTAAATGCTGCTATATCTTTGTTCATTATTTCTAATTTTTCGCACTGTTTGCTTTTGTTTAAGATAATTCTTTACGTCATCCGCAGTTGTAGTGTTTTTTAGCCGTGAAATAAATAACCCTTTGGACTTACTTGCTGCAGTTAATATTGTCGTGTTTTCCTTCTTTCCTGTCACTGTGAGCCTCCTATGCATTGCATCCGTATATTTATTTATATTCTTTGTTTGTTCTTATTTTTAATATTTATTTTCGTTGTCGTTTTCTTTTGTTTGTTGTTTTTGTTTTTTCCTTGTTCCTTCTTCTTCAAAGCGGCCTCTTGGTTTTTTTTCCTCGCCTCTAGTATTTTCGTCTAAAATATTTACATTGCGACTATTGCTGCTCTCTAGCGGAGGTTTTTGTTTACCAGATCGTGTATTGCGATGCTTGTGATTTAGATATAACGTTAATAATTTTGTTTTGTTCCTCACTCTTTTTATCTTGTTTTTTAATTAGATCAATACACTGTTTAAGTTTAATTTCCATATCTTTCACCGCTTTTAGAATTTCTCCTAATTCATCATTTTTCTTAACCTGTTTGCAATCTGTACACAACCATTTTACACAGTAAGCGTTATTCTCCAGGAATTTTAATTCTGCAGGTTTCTAGGGACTGCAGCTGTGATGAAGTCCATTTACAGAACACTTGTAACACGTAATTACACTTGTCAGTTGCATTTAATGTTGCAGAGCGACTCACACAATACGCAACCTTAGGCGGCACCATATTTACTTATTATTATTACCTTATTTTAACTCAAAAACATGAAATTTTGTTAAGGTGCTACAGAATGTTTTCATTAATTGTACATATAGCACCCGGCTTTCATTAACTCCGGTTGGATTCGAACCTACGACTTTAATACCTGCATCTTCGATGCCTGCAATATCTCGACACACAAAAGTGATTCGTTTCTGTGATGTAGTTGATTTAGCGAGCCTGGCAAATAGGAGCTGAGTTCAAATCCTACCGGAGTCAATGAAAGTTTTATTTAATAATAATAATAATAATAATATCTCTTTATTACCATTTGCATACGTAACCTTGCGTAAATTAAATATTATGTGTAGCAAAAAAAAACAATAAAACAATAACAAAGTAACAAAACATTTACAAAAACTAATTATATAATATAAATGTATAATATAAATCTGCGATGCGTCGATCACAGCGTACCCTAGCGCATTCCCTGTACACATTGTTGCCTAAACACCAACTTAAAGCATCTCCGTTTAAATGTACCGACATTCAATTCCGAAAAACCCGGCGGAACCCCGTTGTATGATTTATAAAGGTGGCACGTGAAACTTCTTTCGAAAAGCGACAATCTGTGTTGCGGAGGGTGACGGAGGCAATTAAATCGCGTGTAACGATTAGGAACTTGAAATCTATAACGCATGAATGAAATTTAATTACGTCGGAGGAACCAAGAAAAACTATTTTTTTATTCGCCATTTAGTTTGAAACAAATCGTTTATAGAATTTTCATAGAAAATATTGCTCTTGATGAAAGTCTGCTTGGTCCTTAATTCATAAGTCGACTTCTTGTTACTTCGAACAATTAATTAAATTAGTAAATTCAATTTTCTAGTGTTGGCTATAAGAGTAAAGGAGTATATTTCCCAAAGGAATAAGAAAAATTATTAAGTTATTAAAATAACATGATCCCGATCGACCCGATCGACATCTGTAGAAGTATAACCACTATAAATAGCTACAAAGTTATGTAAATTTGTGTTGTTTATTGCTACTAATTAATCAATACTTTAGTGTTTGCCAACTAATAAACAATTTACTTTTAACGTCTCCTAAAATAATGTATTGCTAACCATGTGTTCTTCTTTTTTCATTAGTAAAACATTGCAAGGTAAGTGGGTAACGTGTCGCTTCCAGGAAAAAAGTTTCTTTAATTGCAGTAGAGGTGATTTAAATTGTTCCAAATTCCTCCCGCATGGAACAGACTAAATTAAAAAGTTTTAATCGGAAGTAATCAAAGTTAGTTCCAAATTTTAAAATTAGGTACAGTTCGTAATTATAACTTTATTTCCGTAAATAAAAACCAGCGTAGTACCTTCCCCATATACACTTCCGTTCATGGAAGTTCGGGCAAGCAAAAAAATGTACGGAAGTCAAAGAAAATAAGAGAAATATTAAATGGCCATGTACTTAATACTTACTTACATGATTTTACATATTTCCAAACACAAAAGAAAAAGTTAATGTAATACAAATAATTTAAATCCGATTTTCATCGAAAAATCCACCTTTTGCCTTTAGGACTGCTGCCACTATTCTCGGCATCCGATTCACTAATTTTGCTAATGTTTCATTGGGCAAGCTTGTCCATACCTCCTCGAGAATGATCCACAAATGTTCCTTCGATTTTGGATACTTTTTCCTAACATATCGGTCTAATTCTTCCCATAACAACTCTATCTGGTTCAGATCGGGGGACTGTGGCGGCCATTCCATAATTTTTAGGGTTCTTTCATTTACTTCTTGCTGCAGGTAATCTGTGCACAATTTAGATTTATGTTTGGGGTCATTGTCCTGCATAAATTCAAATCCACGACCAATTAATCGGACTCTTGACGGTATGGCATTTTCCTCCAGGATTTTCCGATATTCTTCTTTTTTCATTATGCCCTCAATTTTGGACAAGTCCCATGTTCCGATTAAGAAAAAATAACCCCAAACCATTACAGAGCCGCCTCCATGCTTCACCGTAGGAACTATACACTCCCGTAACATTCTTTCCCCTCTTGGTCTGCGTACGAAAACTCTCCGTCTACTTCCAAAAACCTCAAACTTGGATTCGTCAGTCCACAAAACGTTTTTAAAATCGTCCACTGTCCAATCACTACGAGCTTGTGCTCACTTCAGTCGTTTCAGCCTATTTCCTCTTCGGAGTAACAGTTTTCGACAAGCCACTCGCCCATGCAACTCAGCCTCTTTCAGCCGACGTTTCACAGTACTCACAGAAACTTTGGAATCTCGCTCATTATTGAATTCTGCAGCAATTTCTGATGCTGTTAGTCTTCTATTGCGCTTACTAATTATTTTTATTCGTAAATCTTACGCAGGAGTCGTTTTTCTTGACGGTCCTGGCCGATTACAATCTTGCACGTCACCGGTTGTCTTAAATTTATCCGCAATCCGTCTTTCTGCGTACCCTTCGTGATGCAAGGGCAGATCGTTTTGAAACAGCTAGAGGCTTTCCACATTTTAAGCAGTCAAACCGAAATTATTTTATTTTTCACTTGCACAACCACAGATACATTCACAATAACAATCTCTTCAGAACTACTGCGTTTACAAATGTTATAATACTTTATAAAGGGTATACGAATATTTCCAGGTAACACGAGTGAATCAGCTAATCCTCCTAGGGATTATTATAAAGCTTTATTGTCACTGTAATTATTGGGGATTTTCAACATAATTATATATTTTATGATAACGGTCTTATAATAGACAAATACTACCTGGAAATTGGTAAAAGGCTTCCAGAAAAGGTTAGTTTTAATAATTCCTCACAGAAATGTATATTATATAATTTTAAAATTTTTTCCTAAACAGTCAATATAATTTGTCAGCTTGCCCGAACTTCCATGAACGGTACTGTGTGTGCAAATTTAATCGATAAATCGTTTGTTCGTACAAAATTTTCAAATATTTGTCGATACCTTAATGACAAGTATATACGGTAATTTTACACATAGTACACATACGCTCGCAATTTCCATGTAGGTTGAAAAACTTTGTACACGTAAGCTTTACCTTCAAATCCTGTAGGATATATACTTCACAGAATATTGGTAAAGTTTGAAGAGTGTATTATAGAAGATTTATTACTAGATTGTAATGGTGAGTACGAAGTAAAAGCTAATTCAGATTTTCAAATGCTGAAAAATTAATACTTATGAAATAATTCGAATCTAAAAGAATACGCTTTTCTCAAATTTTCGTTTCTATCGCCCTACTAAACTAAGCACTCCTAAACTTAAATATTGCACAGAAAAATAACTATTATTTTTGATAAATGCGTACAATCTATTCAATCCAATCCTCTATATTAATACTGTCTGCAAATGCTTTTCGATCTTTCAGCAGATTACACCATACGTTTAAAAATTTTTATTCACACGCTGGAAAAACAATATTTCAATGGACGATCATCCTTGTAATTTAATATTGCCTGGTAAATTAATATTGCCGTAGGCCTGCGTTATATAGGGAACGTTTTCGCATCTTTCTGTAAATTGCTGTGTTCATTTTTTTAAATTGTTTTGCCAATCCGCATATCTGTCATTCTACACAGTTGGTTCCATTCCATCCAATTTATTTCAGATCATTCGAATTGTCGCGACTAATCCACAGCTCGGGAGCTGCTGTAGCGCATGTACAGGATATCTACAAAATGCCAAGAGTAAATATTTATTTACCGTTGAAATTTTCCAACGGTTTTTCTATTAATGGTGATACGATATTATTACTAATTTTAATATTTGTTATGGTTCGGAATATCTAAGACATTATCTACTTTACAAAGAATCAAAGATATAATTTTGGTGGAGGCGCTTGTTGACAAGGTAGGTAAGTTGTATCAAATTTTATTTGCTTTAGAAGTTATACGTAATGACTATCTAGGAATAAATATAGATGATTTTACAAGAACGTTCGTTAAAATTTCATTATTTTAAGAGAAAAAGGCTTTTGAAAATCCTCAAAATTCAAACTTCAATCACGTGATTTAAAACGCATTAGCGATTAGTGTGACGTTATCCGATCGCCAACGGATCTCTTCCCTTTGGCAGCAATTACCACAGCGGATTACTTAATTTCGATTGCTGTTGGTATGTTCCTTTAACAAATATGATTTAGATATAATACGAAATTTTTCAGCTCTTCCTTTCCTTTCAAGCATTACCTAGGCACTAAGTAATAGCGATTTCAGCATTACGATTGCACTTAGTTACCATAACTATAATAATACAATATATTAAGCACATAAATCCATAATTTCCTTGGTATTTCCGACGTAATTAAATATTTGAAAAATTATTCCGGGTAAGGAATCGAACCTGACATCTTCCATTTGCCGGACAGGCGTGCTAACCACTACACCACGGCGTCTTATACCAAGAACGAAATCGCTTCTTTATACGTAGGAATTAATAGTCAGTACGCCTGTCCGGCAAACGGGAGATGTCAGGTTCGATTCCTTACGGGCAGAGATTTTTTCAAGTATTTAATTTCGTCAGAAATACCAAGAAAATCGTGGATTTTCATATTTCACCGGCGCCAGCCAATGTTTGTTTATCAAGCACATATTTTACTGATCTAAACATTGTGAAATTAATATACTCTTTTGGTCTGCGTTCAACTGTCATAGTGTCATGATGTGAATGTCAAATTATTATTATGTCAAATATACGAAACGCCATATACTTTATGTTCAATTAATTTTTAATCCCAAAAATGACAATACAAATCAGTCTTTGTGATGTGATGGAAGTAGAATGTTAATATTAGTTATCATATACATAATATCAAAATTCTTTGTTTTTAATTAAAAGCGTGCAAATTCTCTATTGTGATCACTAATAATAACGATTTATGACAATGATAAGAATGTTTCAGCTTCGATAGTATCGCAGAATATTGTCTTTTGAGGGACGAAGAAAATGAAATAAAAGTAATACAAAATAGTAAATCGCTTCGGATGCGATTGGTGTTCTTCCAGAAATGGAATAACCAAAAAACATTTCTTGCAGGATTTACGGAAGACTAATTCATGTATTTCATATTACCTGTTAATAATTGTATTAAAAGATTGGTCTCCCAACATTCTCGCAGCATTTCATATTTTGGAATCTATTAGTAACTCGTGTAACAAGTGTGACGTATTATTCTGGCCTGGTCCCAAATCACAGTAATTGTAAATTTCTTATTATTAACAATTACTGCTTATAGACTGACGATAGAGCCAAATTTCAATGTCATTTAATTAGAAAAATGCCAAGCAATAGGAATTAAAGTAAAAACAAAAATAATTACTCTGAATTTTTAGATCTTTGGATCAATTGTTTAAGGTTGATACTCCAATAAAATAATATAATAATGATTATTATTGCTATTATTATTATTATTATCGCTAATATTACTATTATAGTTTATATTACTTATATTTACTATACAGGGTAATCCAAATTAACGGGCTACTACTGCTATTTTCGTTACTATTGTCAGCACCATATTTAAAATTCCTACAAAAGTCAGCGCAATGAATATATAGTTTTTATACTTATTTAATCTTTTATCTTATTTATTAAAAAGACTGTTTTACGTAAGATTTATTTCAAAATATTCAATTATTGCCATTTAAGCAAAAACATTTTTAACATCGTTTTATTTGAACCAATACCAATAGCTTATTAAATAAACTTTGAATTTTCTACATACCTTTTATTAAACTTCATACATATACAAGACTGCAAGAATATTGTAACAGAAAAATAGAAAATAGAATGAAAGTTAGAAAAGTCTCCACAGAAAATGGAATATTCTTAATTTTGCATTAGCGTTTGTTCTACATACTCCGTGCAACAATTGCGATTTGGAAAACTTACAAACTTTTCTTTCGAATATCGAAAAAAATTGTCAACGTGTTTAAAATCAGAAAAGGAACTCTTTGTGACGGTGTCGAAATCCAATATTTCGCCGATAAGAAGAAAGTTGATGATCGCCAGAAAGAACCGAAGCGTCATATAAAAATGTCGACTACACTATTAAATGGACGATCGAAAGTCGCCTTGAAAATGTGTTTTTGGTTTTTCTCTACAAGGCCAAATAAGGGTGCTAGAGGTGAAAAGAAAATGACAATTTTTTGCTTTTTTTTATAACCTCGAAAGTGGCGTCAACTTTCTTATTTTAAATAGAACACCATGTAAGTTTTAACGCTTCTTGAATAGTGAAGGAAAGGCGAATCCAACGATACCACATAAGTTATACTTTAGCTTAAAAAACATTACGATATGCAGCAATAAAATTTTTGGTAATCTATTTTAGTTATTATGCAAAGTTGGCTTGGAAAGAACGCCAAATTGTCTCTTGTGACGCCTGGTTGATTCACTCGTTTTGTCAATAGTTGCTATATCTTTACTTTATTTAAACTAATTACCATAGGCTTGTTTAAATTTGTCAGTTCTTATTGTATTCTTCCCATAGGGTTGGGCCAACGCTCTTCGATGCTATTAGAATTGAGATTTGATAGTTCGGCAATTGTTATATTTACATTGCCTAGCAATGAGCTCACTAGATGAAACTGGCATCAGAAAAGATAATTTGCCGCTTTTTTCCCAGCCAAATTTGCATAACAAGAAAAATAGATTATTGCATATGGTAATATGTCTTAAGCTAAAGTATAACATATGTGGTATCGTTGCACTGCCTTTCCAAAAACAAAATATACAGGGCATTCTATTTGAAATAATCATCACTTCTAATGAAACCAAAAAATAAACTCTAACAAATTAAATAAATAGTTTATCCTTTCAAAAAAATAAATAGAATTCTATAGAAGAGGCTCAAAAATCCCTCCTTCCACAACAAGACATTGTCCGAGTCTGTTATAAAAACTTTCCCAAATTTCTAAGCATGTTGATTGTTACGGTTCTCAAAAAACAGCTCAAAACGTTTACATTTTGAGACCCTCCAATCATATCTAGCATATCTTGCAAGAAATGCTGTAATGTGATAACATTACAGTAGTATTAATTAGGTTAATAAAAGAACGAATTTCCGTTCATATTCCTTTAGATACTTATCCCAAGGTATAAGTATGCAAGTGCTTGTGTGAACGTTTCATGTGAAGTATTATAGAACGCACAAATTGTAAGTCCTGTTTCTCTAAAATCACTTTTTTCTGTCGTAATTTCCGTATATCGATGTATTGTATTATTTGTAAACTATTATTTCATCGGTTTATTATTCAATGGCAACGAACTGGAATGATATACGAGGTGTGGCAATGAAATAACTGGACCAGTGCTACTATCGGCAAACAGCGAGGACGCCATGGCAGCTTTGAACATGTCTGTGCTTGTAGATGCTTCCCCCACCCTAAGCTCGGTGGGCGCGGTTGTACGTTGCTCAATCTCGCTGTAGCAATCGTCCGTTCAAGTTTTTACGTTAGCGTCGCGTCGGAAAAATGCAGAGTGCTCAAATCGAGCAACGAGTTAACCTCAAGTTTCTTGTGAAATACGAGGTTCTACCCCCCCCCCCCCTTAACGAGTGAGAAGACGAAGACCCGATTTGTGGAAGAGTAAATCCTGGATGTTCTACCAAGACAATGCGCCAGTCCATTCCGCCTTGCCTGGCGTTCTTTGCGAAATCCGGCATCACCGTGTTGGACCACCCACCGTACTCGGAGCTTAAGAGGACAGGATTTGACAGTGTGAAAGCGAAAGCCACGGAGGTTCTCAACAAGCTGACAGAAACGGACTTCCAGCTCTGCTTTCGACAGTGGAGCGTATGGAGCGTCGTAGGGATCGGCAAGGAGAGTACATTGAAGGGGATAAATTTTATAATGTAATTGGTGACCAATAAAATGTTTTGTAGCACCAGTCCGGTTATTTAACAACCACACCTCGTACGTGTGTGATCGTGTGATCATGCGGCCAACGCGCTGCTACCAGATATATACCGCACACGCTTACGTTCTACTGTATTCTATACCCAGATATAACCCCGGAAGGAATCGAAGCTGACATCTTCCGTTTGTTGTATAGGCGTGCTAACCACTACATCACGGGGTCTTGCACAGCTCAAAACAATCCCCTTAATGAAAAGAATGCCAGTGACATTGTAAAATATGAGTTTCCATAGTGTTTAATAGTGTCGTGTGAGAGTCTTTTCATTCCACAGAGATACTCTAGCTGACAACAGGCGCAAATTTACTCTTGAAAATTTGTTACACCATGTTGTAATTAAATGTAGTTATAATTTGTCCGTGTAGTTTGATTAATTTTAATTTAATAATTTTGTGTTTTTAATTAATGTTGAGTAAATAATTTTGAAAAAATTATTTGTGCTTTTTAGCGGAAATATAAATATGCGTTAATATAAAAATTAGTTGATTTTTAGTGCACTTTTAAGTGCATACTCTTGATGTTTTTGGTGCATATTTGCATGCATATTTTGAAGTTTTTAGTGCTTAATTATCCTAAGCCTATTAATAACGCCAAAAATTGGTTTACAAAAATAGAAATCGACCTATTTTTTTCTAACAACGCTAGTTTTGTCGTTAAAAGTTACTATGGGGCCGGGGGACACACTAGGGGCTCATTGTATATCCTATATATTTTATTTTCAATAAGCTAAAACTCAAAAAAGTAAAAAAATTGATTCCTTGGAATCAAAACCGATTCTTTATTTTCTCTGAGTAAACAACGGAAGTTTGCTCATTTGAGGTGTTTACACGGTATTGCCACCAACATTAAAAATGTTAATAACCGCGATTGTTTCCGTAAAATTTTAACATTAGTTTAGAGCAACTACTAACACGACTTTATTGTTGTAATTTCAATCTATTTTTTTCTCATTTCTATATAGTTAAAAGGGAGAAGAAAGAAAAATTTGTTTCAAGAAATAGTGCTTCAGAACTCTTAACAAAAATAACAAAGGATGGCTCTTTAAATAAATATTTTCTAATCAAAGATATGTATAAGATACAAAGTTAGTAATTTTGTAAACTACGAAGGAAAAACACAGAAATCGTACATCTTTTAAGTCAAACAACCTATTCGTTAGAGTTTTAGAAAAATACCCCTACAAATAGCTAGATTGATTCAGAAATCTCGCAACCTTATCGGTCGAAGTTTTATCACATTTTCCATGATATACTTTATACATGTACGTTGCACAGAATTTAGCTAACGTAGCAAACTATCCTAAACCGAAACTTAAATTATAGTTCTAAAGTGCAACCTCGCTTGAAGTTTTCTGGGCCAAACAATTGTCATGTGCTTCGAAATTTTCTTTTAATAAGTAATTCTTCGCCGCGAAGTTTGAGCAAACTATTTCGAGAATAAATTTGGAGATACATAATTAACCCGAAGCCAATAATCCATCATTAATGTCGCAAATCACATTAAAGAAGCAAAATCTTACCTTTTAAAAGTTGCAGAAGTCGGGTATGTTTGCAGACAAGGACAGTGAGATAAGAGATAGAAGAGCTTAAAGACGGATCTCTTGCAGCTTTATCGGTAGTAAAAGCACAACTGCTAGCCCGTAAGCGCGCTGAAACTATGAGACGCGAATTTACACGAGTTTTATCGACGTAATATTTCAATATCCTGTATTTCTTGTTGCTAAATTGATTCCGCAATTTATATCATGCCATCATACGTTGTCGGTTGCATTCGATGATACATAGATAATGTTTTTCCCAGATACTGATGATACCATATGCAATACCGGCAATTTGAAACGAATAAAACGCATCATAAAATTGGAGCCACCGGACGATTAATCTTGTCGTGGAAAACTGATGTGCAATGTACGCGATGTTACCCAAATGTGTTCACTAGACCATTAGAAACCAAACATGACCCATATGACACGTTAATAGCTATAGCGCATATCGTCAAATGTAATGTTTTCAAGACAACAGGAAATGAATTTCCGGGGATTATAGTCGACCAAAAAAGAAAAAAGAAGAACCTTTCTTTGTACTCTGAACTTTCAAGAGAAACAAAATAGGTGAAAATATAAACTAGCGAAAACATCTATTTTGTTTCTCTTTGAAAAAGATTTAAAATAAATCGAAAGCTTAGAGTACAAAGAAAGGTTTTATTTTTTTTTTGGTCGACTACAATTCCCAGAAATTCATTTCCTGTTGTCTTCACGTAGTACAGTCGGTACTACTGCTCAGTGTAATGTTTTCATTACAAGGCATTTATTTCAATCCATTTATTTTTCCAGCTTGGATTCCAGTAATAAGAAGATTTGCCAAAAGAGCGATGCTCCTTTGCGCTTAGATATGTGGTTTCTATAATTTCAAGATCAACGACAGAGTTTAAGTAATATTTATTAATGGTGGTCTATAACTAAATGCAGAGAAATGGTTTCTTGGATCAAGAAAATAGATTTTCTTGCAAAAATCAGTCTCTATTCAAGAAAATATTTTTAATTCAAGACTATAAAAATGTATAATAACAGAAAATAATTTTCTTGAAATTTTATTTGGATTAAATACATATTTTCACAAAGTGCTATTGAGAAGTTAGGCGACCGATTTCGTATTTAAAAAACACATTATCAGGCCAGCTACAAGAATATCTAATAAAAGAGAAATTACAATAATGGAGAAAAAAAACCTAAAGTTAATAACTAAAATTAGGAGCAAGTGAATGAACTAATGAAAAAGCTTTCTTTTTATATGTTACAGCAAAATTAAATTATTTCTTTAATAATGTAATTAAGTAGGGATTATTTTTATGTAGCTTAATCATTAATAAGTTAATATTTAAGTTTATTTGTCCCTATTTTTTTGTTATATATTAAAAAAACTATATTTAAATTAGTACACGTGATAAATAGTAAAATAAGCAAAAAAATATTAATAAAAAAATATATATCATTGCATGGGTAAGTATGCCATTTATATTCCGGTATCTGTATTCGATACTTTCTAGAACGGCATGACTACCTCCTGCCACTAGGTGACGCTGGGAAATATTTCAATGCTGTTTTTAGAGATTAGGAGCATAAACTGCGACGCGAATAATAATGTTGGCAGGCAAATAAAGCGTTAGTGCTTTCCTCTTCTCATATTGTTTTTGCCGGGAGCGATTTCCATCAATACCATGAGCTATTTATTAGCATCTTGGTTATTATTTCTAGGCACTTTTTTCATGTATACTTCTACATTAAGTTCACTTTTGTTTAAACATTACTCTGTAGATAACCTCTACCTTAGCCATTTTGAAATCACAAGTAATAAGAATAATTTACTGAATTATGTACGGATATGTGGTACTGTTTTAAACAAGGTAACTGCAATTAATAATGTGGATATGTTACCGGCAAAGTGTATATTTAGGAAATGTATAAAATGACTAGGCATTTTATATCATGCGTACACAAATTAGGCAGTGTTTAAAATATGGTCATTTAACACTAGAGTTTGTTAAAAAGGTGGTACCGGATGGCAGTAGCGTAGCGGTAGCGGCGTGGGTGGGGGTAATTTCCAACTCGTACTCGATCTCGACAGCACCGCGAGAGAGTTCAAAGCGACAGTACGTTGCACGCTGCACGCCAAATAAGCACGCGGGGATGGGACGCCCAAAGGGTGTAACGTTCCCTTCGATTGTGAATAAATATCTCAGGCATTTCCCTGGATTAGAATATAGAAGTCCGCATATTTATTGCACAATATCCAATAGCGGATTGCTAAGTCGCGATAGGTCTGAATGTAGAAAACATTGTCAAAATAAACGTCATGTATTGAATTTAAGAAACAGTATTCCATACTGGCAATTTTTATATGATTTTATTTTTATGTTAAGTGTGTGCAACATCCCACAACATCTAGTATCTAATGAACACTTTCGTCTTTTTTGGGCTAAGTGCGTTCCCTCATGGAAGCTGCCAACATCTATGCAATTACGATACAATTTGCCACGTGTGCAAGGTACAGTAAGGGAATGTATAAAAGACGAGTTGAGAAATAAGAAAATCTGCCTATGTGTAGATGAAACAACTGATGCTCAGAAACACAGCGTCATTCATGTTGTAGCGGGTCCTTTAAAGCGTGATGGTCCACCAGCTTCATTGTTGTTATCCAGTAAAAGGATTCAGAAAACTGATGCAGAAACCGTTGGCAAGGTAACAAAAGATTCGTTGAGAGAATTTTGTATCACAGGAACCCAAGTCACAATGTTCGTTACTGACGGAGCCGCAACAATGCTGAGAGTTGGTAGGATGTTGAAAATATGCTTTCCAACTCTTCTTCACATAACATGCCTCATACACGCATGTCACCTCGTAGCAGAAACCATTCGAAAGAATTCGAAAGAAGGATCTTTCTTTATCTATTTTTACTGTCGTTTTAGCAATATTTTAACAGATCGTTTCATAAATATTGAAATGTTTTAAATGAGGTAAATTGTTGGAAAAATTAAATTTTAGAAAATTAATTGATTAATTATATGAACTGAGGGTTCGGAAGTGTTCTAAAAGACTTTCTTGGAAATTTGGATAAACATTAAGATCAACAAATGAGATTTTAACGACATTTACAACTTTACATTAAAACTAACCTGGATTTTACGATGTCAATATAAACTCTATGTTTACTACATTTACAGGAAACCTGCCCATTCTTCACCACCAACCCTCAATTCCAACTTGAATTTAATAGCAGCACTTGAAACTGGAAACGCAGCCAAAATACAAATTTCTTCAATGGAAATTTCACTCAAAGTGAGAAAACCAATTATCGTCCCTCTTCTCCTTTATTTCAATCGCGATGGCGATTGTTTTATCCAGAGCAAATTTTGGTGATTCCTTTCCAAATACAAATTGACGATGTATTCTCGATGAAAAAAGTTATTTTTGAAAGTAGCATTATGAAATTAATGTAGCGGCGTGACCAGATGACTCAAAATATACTATTCTATGCTACAAAACTCCACTGACAACCCAATAATAATAAAACTTACTGACGTTCTTTACAAAAACATGAGGAAACATATTTCATTTACCAAATTATGCTCAAAATACCTCTGAATTTACGCTGTTATTTGTTATAGGGGCATTTTTCATTAGTTTTAAGGAATTTACGAAATGCAGAAAATGATCAGAAGAGGAATTTCTTCCTCGTTACCCCACGTTTATCGTTGGCTGGAGTTAAAATGATTATTTAATACCTTCGCTCCAAAAATTAGAGGCTCGTGGAAGAGTAGAGGTTACCGAAAGAGAACTGTTAGCCGCCAGAGGGAATTTCACATTAAGCGAGTGGCCATACTGAGTACACTATATGTGCTGAAATGACAGCTGCGTTCGACGGTGTAAAATTTTATATCACTTCAATATATTTTATGCATGTAGCTTAGCTGCGAAAGTATAGGACCATATTCTATAGAATCCATCCATCAATTCAAGTTATTGATGTTATGACATTTACTGTTTCTCTGAGCTGGAAGGGGATAGATTGTGACGTTATCAAACTCTTTAAACTATAAATGCTAAATGAAAATCAACCTAAGAAAATAAGGAAAATAAGAATGGGAACTCGGAGAGTTGTCCCTTAATGCCTACAGCCTACCAATGTGTCTTTGAATGTAAGTTAGTCGGTCGGCCTCGAGTGTGAAAATTTTGTATGTGGCCACCCTGTTCACCCCGTTCATTCTGGTCGGAAAAGTATATAGAAAATGATCCCGATAGAGACCAATAATTTAAAAAAGAAGAAAAGGGAAAAATTGCGCTTTTCTGAGTTTTATATCCACTAACTTAATACTAACTAAAATTTTTATAAAATATTATCAACCATAATAACAACGTGATGAATTAGTTACGTAAAACTTCACATATTCGTAGTAATTATTATACGAATACAGAATAAGCGTCACATATAATTTACAATTTCGCTAATCCTAAAATAGGTTTTGCAATTCACTGAGCCCATTTACATTAATTGGATAATGAAACGTCAGAAATGATAAAGGGATGAAGTGAAGAAATTGCATTATTAGTTTAGGCACCAAACCAAAATTCATACACGTCATATGAAGCTAAAATATCTGTTAATTACAACGATCTTTGTAGTATTTTAAATCTTGTCTTTTTCGACTATATCAATGAGGAATAGGGTACGATCTCTCTAACAGAAATAATATTGATTTATTTTCTTTTTTTATAGTTCTATAATTCGATCAATTGCAAGAAAACCGGTATAAATGGGTAGGCAGTGAATTTAAACCAATAAAATTTGAATGTTTCGTAAAAGTAGATGGAAGTTTATCGATGTTCAATAGACTCAAATTGAATATTAATGGAAGCATTGATGTAAAAAAACAGACGTTGCACAGAATAAATTACAACTTGTAGAGTGGAGCAAATATTGGCAAGTGGAGGAAATTACAAAAAAGTTAACGAAACCCCATAAATTTAAACTGACACTTAATAAACTGTGCAAATTTAATGATACTTTTCCGGTTACTAAAAGGAAACTTTCGAAAAGAAAAGAATTTATGGAGCAACTAAGCTGACAACATTGGATGCGTAATTCAAAATAACATTCTCAAATATTTTGCTATGATATTTACCAAATGTGTTGGAAAACGTTGCGGCAATAAACCGTAAATAAATAATAAAATCTTTGTATTAACTAAACGACATAAGTTTTTAGGTGGGAACACGTGGTAATTGTAGTGAAATAGATATCTTATTTCATTGGAATTTTTGTTAAGTTTAATCTATTGCGCCCTTAACGTTTATAATAATAATAATAATTTATTGGCTTTTATAATATAACCATTACAGAAAATTGTCATTTTTATGATTTGTAAAATATATGTACAATAGTCAAATAAATAAAACAAATGTATAAATAAAATCAATAAATATATACAAATTAACACCGAATATTTACGCTTTACGTTAATTAAATTTGAAAAGAGAAAACTAACCTCAAATTGTGACGTCTTCAATATAAACTTTGTAGTTATGCGTTCACAGAAATCCCGCGTATTTTCAAATAATTAAACGTGACTCTTACTTCGTAACTAACGTTGAATATAAGCACTTAGATTCACAAGACACTAGACAAATACATGTAGATATTTGACCTAAACTGAGAAAATTTTAAGCGTCAGCACAAAATTTGTCCATGTGTACAACGAATTGGCGATGCGTCCGCCCTATTCTCCGTATTTGGCTCCCTGCAACTTCTTTTTCGTCTCAAACATGAAAAAACAGACTGGGAAGAAATTCTCATCAAATGGAAAGATCATTGCCGATACAGCGAGCTATTTTGCAACCTTGGAGAAATCTTACCTTTTGAAGGGTTTGTAAAATTTGGAATATCGTTGAGCGAAGTGTATCGAGCTAGAAAAGCAATTATTTCTCAATTTAATTAAGAAATAAATAAAAAAATTATAAAAAAAAATGATTTTCTCCCAAACAATATGTGACTTTTCACTCAACTCACATAAAATGTAGGAGTACCAAAGACATGATCAAAGGAAATGTGAATTTGGTCAATAATTAGAAGATTACAATGGAATTTACAGTGGAAATAGATATGTAGCTTTTTAAAAACTTTGTGTGGCACAATTTCGACAGCCAAATTTCTCAGGAAAATATTTAGCAATAATTAAAAATGGTTTTGGAATTATTTTAGAAAGATTTGAATTGGATTTGATTGATTTTTGGAGATATATGTGACATGGATCCATCACTTTGATTAGGAAACAAAAGCACACAAGATGTAGAATAGGAGCGTAATGGCTTATCGTTCCATGAAACCGATCACAGGCCAATGTTATACATAAATTTCGAGAAGCTGAAAGAAGATTAGGAACTCGCTTTGTTATGATGAAATTGTAACCATTGCTTATGAACGGGCGTCTGGTAGGAGTAGAAAAGGAATATCTTCACTAAATGTATTCAATAACAAACGTACTTTCGTGACTATCGTCAGTGATGTGATAAAACATTCTTTTTCACAGAACCAAATGATTTATTTTTCAAGGGACGGCAGTTTATTTTTCAGGAAATGGCAATATTTGTTTAATTAATACAACTTAGGAACTCTTTTGGGAAGTTAGGGATATTCCGATTTATCCATTTTAAGTTAAGGTTTCATGTAACATTTTTTATTTATTTTGTTAGATTGGAGATTTTATGACATCATTGACGATATATTGAAAATTAAAATTTCGTCCCAGTTGTTTTCTTCCAATTATAATTAAATCATATATGCAGCACCAGACTATTATTTGACAACATGTTCTTTAAACCCTCAATTGAGTTCCATTGTAATGTTGATGTAGCCCAGCCAGAAGGTGTCAAGTACAGTGTACTGGAAATTTCTTTGACTACTTCACCGAACTCGCGATTGTTAAAACTGTATGCACACATCTGCTAAGCGTATCGAACTTTTACATCGGCGGAACTAACTTTGCCAATCAATAACCAGTTACTCCATTCTAATTTCGCATTAAGTTTCCAAAGTTAACTTAGCCGTGCTATCACAAACATATACAATGTGCATATTTATTAGATGGAGTGCTACATAGGAATCTGTGCAACCTACATGCATACATCGTATATCCAAATTTAAAGTGGCATTGCATTTATGTAAGCGTTTACCGTTTCAGCATGCCTAAGCGATTTAAAATCGTTTGGGGAGATATAAATGTTTACCCAGGATTTACTTTTACGTATAAAAGCACGCTCAAATAAAACTGAAACGTAAATTCGCAGCATGTTACGGTGGGTGAAGCCTTCAATGCAAATTCATTATTTACATATAGAATTAATTTCTACAGCTAATTTATATTTTCAGTTTAATTATAAGGTAGCTTATGAAATATAGTAAAGTAAGCAAGCAACATGCGAAATTTACGTTGAAATCAAGCATGTAAAATAATTGCTCTACGTGATTTTCATTAATAACAAATCAAATAATTTAAATTGTAATCACTAGGGCGGGCACAGAGAACTTCGTACCAGGTCAGAAGTGAGGTTGCCGCGCCCACGACGCGGCGTATATATGCAGATGAATAGACACGGGCTACCTCAGCGAATGAAATGATTCATTTATTGCAACAGTTTCTCATAAACTCCTGGCAGCGTTAGTCGTAATTATAGAGATAAATATAGGTATATAAATATATCTAACGTACGCAAGGAAAATAATGGACCGTTGGCTAATAAAGTCACTAAATTTATCAGTGAATTTTCGGATTTGAACTATAATGGAGCTAAGATATTGTGTAGAGCTTGTAAAATACCTTTAATGTGCTGGAACAAAGGCGACTGTAAAAGACATGAATAATATACAGCATAAGGAATAAAGAATCGTTTCATCACTATTGACGTACATACAATCCCGAGTGGAACTTATCACCACGGTCACGCTACCGAAAGAGCTATCAAGTATACGCAGAAGTTATCGAAAATAGGATCAAAGCAGAATTAAAAGATAAACAGCCGTGGCTATGTCTTGATGAGACAGATTGTAAAAAAAATCTATTTCGAATATTATAGTACAAAAAAAAAACTAATAATGGCAATAAAAACACTTCAGCGTGTGTATATATTCGCTTTACGTATTTACCAAATATTTTTATTTTTTACACTAGGGTATTGATTTCAAAATATCATTTCCGTCAGTTGTGAGTCACACATACACTGTTTATAATCGGAGACGCATGCGACTGATCCGATTCTGTTGCGAAGAACGGTTGTGCTCGATTTAGTAATCACTAGTCTGGGCAAACAGCGGTTACAGCCAGTGTAGTAGATATGTGGTGCGGAGTCGGCGATTATTTATTTCACGCGTTCACAGCGTCAGTACTAAATCGATGCTGTATGCGAGTAGTTCTGTGTATATGTAGGCTGTCGTAACTTATTTCGTAATTGTACGCTTCTGTTTGCTTTAAAAATGTCGCAGTTTTGTAGGTACGTCGCGAAAACGACCAATGGCAGACACAGTTAAAAACTTTATAGTGGACATGCCGGACTTAATTTTTGATGGTGCTAAAATTCAATGTCTAGTTTGTAAAATCCCTTTAATGTGTTGGTCCAGAAGCCATTGTCAACGTCACATCGAAAGCAAACAGCATTCTTCTGCAAAAAGTGGCATATGAGACCAAGAAAAATTTACATTTGATTTATGTGTTACTCTTATTTTATGTAATCTATCGTTTCGTTTACTTGACAAAGAAGCATTTGTCTCCTTCTGTAATAAATATGCGGACTGTAAATTACCTAGTCGGACATCGATACAAAGTGTAGTGCTATTTGCTCGTGAACATATAGAAAAAAAGAATGAAAACGGAATTGAAAGATAAAAAACTGTGGTTGTGCGTGAACGAAACAACTGATCGTCAAAAACATTATGTGGTTAATGTAATGGTACGTACAATGGAACCACATCGACCGTTATCCTCCTTCTTACTTGCTTCCAAAAGAGTTATAAATTGTACGGCCAATGAGATTTTGAAGGTGGTGTTGAACTCATTGAAGAAATTTCAAAGTTTCAACTAAGCAACTTTTAATGTTTATGAGTGATGGTGCCGCAAACATGCGTTCTTTGTGCCGATCTCTTAAAGAACACAGCTCTTACATGTAACGTGTAAAATCCATACTCTAAATCTTGCGGCACAAACGATTCCTACATGTTTTTCACTAGTAAATGCATTGATTGCTTGTATAAAGGCAGTGTTTCTAAGGTCCCCGAAACGTACTCGACTATTTCACAAATTGTGTCCTGATTTACCTGAACCACCACAGCCGATTGTCACACGTTGGGGAACATGGTTGCAGGCTGCGTTTTACTACAACAAATATTTTGATCAAGTAAAGAAGGTAGTTTTAAAATTCAATCCGACAGAAGCTGCAGCAATCAAGAAAAGCCAGGAAATATTTCAAGATAGTCAAGTTAAAAGAGATTTACAAACTATTCACAACAATTACTTCGGACTAGCGGAGGGAATAGAAAAATTACAAAATGTTTCGATGTCGCTAGCGGATTCTGTTCAAATAGTGAATAATGTTCACACACAGTTATGCGCTGTAGAAGGCGAAACAAATTGGTGTTTTAGAGAAAGACTCCGATTTTCTTATATTAAGACAAATTTGTGAAGTGCGTGTGAAAATGCATTAAGTTGTTTCAAAGATTATTTTAAATATGCAAATATAACATGGCTAACGGTCGTTTTCGGTTTGTTGTTTGTGATTTCACGGAAGACTTTTGAAACGGTAAGTGTTTCAGCACGTTTTATAATTTACTTCTTACCTTCCATTTTTTGTGTAAACTTTTATGCGGTCGCCACGCCTCTGGCTGTTGCCGCATATTTGCCCAGGTGTGTAATCACTATTATTTTCACCTTTTGTAGTAAGGGTGACTTAATATTTGTCAGTAAATGCAAATGTTGTTACAAATAAGAGATCTATAGATAAAGTCAGGTGTATATTATAAATCTCTCAATCTCCTGAGACGTTTGTTGAGTTGGGTTTGGATAGAACTCGTAGGAGTTCCATTTAAACCCTTCCTTCACTGTTTTAAGTAAAATGTAGCAATTACAGCAATCTAAACTTTTGGAAAGGCACGTATAAGAAAGAGACCGGTAACATTAAGCAAAATGTATCAATGTATGGGAAATTTGTCCACCTAAACTACTTGTTATAATTTCGCTGTATGTCAATTCATTCCATAGAGAAAATATAAATTCTAAATATTCAAACATGACCTACTCAAATACCATTTAATATTAAAACTAAATAAACAACGGTAAATGAAAATGAATAGTGAATTAAATAGTAAATAGTGTCTGTTCAATCGTGCATGTAGCGAAGTTACACTTGCATGGAATGTATGGCTACAATGAACGTTTTATCCTGGAACACTACCCATTCTTCGAGCACTCGGCATTCTAATGCTCGAAACAATATGCTCCATAATGGAGAACATACTATTGCGCGATATTCTAACTGTAAATAGAATACAGCATAAAATTTAAGCTTTAGTAGATTAAGTATGCCGCTTGAACGTGAGGCCAGTAAATTGAAATAGGATGGCGATGAAATGGCAGACGTCTGCCTTCTATGCTTCAGAGATCTAATTATAATTAACTACTTGAAGTAATAATTAGTCGTAGCTCTTATACATTAGCCGGTTCTAACCTTGTAATTTCCAAAAATTGATTATTAAGAAGATTCAACCATCAGACGTAGGAAATTAGCGTCTAATTTCTTCCCGCATTTCCCAATGCTTTCGCTTGTAAAAGATAATAACATTGATCGTATATATCTCGCGCCTGCCTGAAATGAATCTATGTAGAAAATTTTCTAGAAACATTTCGAAATTTTAGCGAAATTGCTTACGATATAATCCGATACATCGCATCTCATCAAAGTTTCATTGTTCGTGAATTAATTAATTTGAACCAATTTAACCACGTCTTCAAGCTTCATACACCTATTAAGAGAGTGGAATAATTGGCATCACTTAGTTCTAGAGTTGTATATGGTAACACGCTGAACTTGGTTTTATTCATGTTAAGTGTTGAAAACTTTGATGGAACTTTAGATCTCAAGTATCAAAAAACAAGAAACGAAACATATATGTATACGTATTATATGAACTGACTGGAGTTTCAAGCTTAGTGGGGTAAAATCCATATTACATACGTATGTATTTATCATATATTTTAAAATAGGGATTACAGTACCGGTATACTGGTAATTGCGAAAATTCTTTCAACATTTTTATCGCTAATTTGCGATCTCTTACCGGTAAAACTAAAAAAACGTGTAGGAACTAGTAAAATTATATTGTCATTTACAATATCTCTCTTGTTCGTAGTTATGGATAAAATTTCACCGTGGTACTATTTTAACAGTACACAAGTAAAAGATGTGGCTGTATATAAACGGTGTTTAAAGAAAATTAAAGTATCTCGTGGAAGTATCAGCGGTTTACACAGCCACCTCAGAAGTCAGCACAATACTAATTTATTGAAAAAATAAAAAGAAAAAATGATAGTATCACTCCGAATGAAAATATTAATCACAAAACTGACGAGGATTCCTGATCAAGAACTATTTCTTCTTAATATTTCATATTTCAAGAAAACAACTGATCAACAATCTTTCCCTGCCGTACTAGGGCGAATAACGGCACGGGACGGAATTCCATTCACTAAATTTTGTAGGTCACAAGATTTACGAATGCTGTTAATTGCAAATGGGTATGTAAACATTCCAACATCTTCGAATACAATTCAAAAAATAGTCTTTGAATATGCAGATACGATTAAGTAAAATCAATGGTCGAATACAAACATTCTAACAAACAAAAAAGCAAGAAAAGATCAACTAACCAACCAAAAGGAAAGGAAACAAAAACAAAATAAAGAATAATGCTAAACTAAACTAAACATGAAGATAAATACGAAACGTAGCGATGGGGTGGCTTATCCCTATAGATTAGTTGCTAGGGTTGAGAAACTCTTCTACACTGTAGTAGCTTTGCTCTATTAAATACCTCTCAGTAGACTGCTTAGATCAGGCGCTAACTCTTATTTCGCGAGTTAGTTTATTGTATAATTTTTTCCCAGTGCTCGTTAATCCTCTATCAGTGATATGCAGCGTACATCTAGAAATATGGAGATCACTTCTTCGCCGGGTTTCATAGGGATGTATGTCTTTTGTAACAGTATACTCCTCCTTGTGATTATGGTGGTAACACACGGCTTCAAGGATGTATAAAGACGGAAGAGTTAGAACACGCAACGTTTGAAAGAGAGGTTTACATGATTCTATAGGTTTTAGCCCGCCCAATATTCTAACAAGTTGCTTCTGTGCCACAAAGACTTTGGCAACAGTAGATGAAGATCACCAGAGGAGTATGCCATATCCCAACCGCGACTGTATTTCAGTATAATATACAGATAGCAATGTATGTAATGATACCGGATCCTTCAAGCTGCGAAACAGAAACGTTTTGGTATTTAACATTTTCACTAGGTGGTCACAGTGAACATTCCAGAGCAAGTTATCCTGAACATGCACTCCGAGAAATTTTGTTATCTCTGTGAATAGTTACTGAAGCATATATATTTTGTGCTCGCCGGCGAGTGTGAAAAACAAGTTGTCAACGAAATATCACAAAATAAACTCAAAACATTTAGTTTAACGTTAGATGAGTGAACATCTGTTAAGAACCGTCGATATATGAACACTAATGTTCATACATGTGATTTTTTTGGAACCTTGAATTTTGTCGTATTCATGGATCTATGTCCACCGATAAATGTTTAACTCTCATTAAAAATAAAGTACAAGAGTTTGGTATTTCTTTCAAGGAGCTTCAATAATGAAGAAAGTAGGAAAACTGATCGGTACAAGCCATCAGTTATGTTTCGCACATGGTATACAATTCGCTGTAACCGAAGAAGAAATTAAGTGCGATAATGAAGAACTTGTTGAGTTAGCTGATACAGATCATTCTGATGACGAAGACGATGAAAATGATGGCGAAACTTTATATATATTGTAATGTTCAAAATTTGCGATAACAACAACTTCAGCTGTCAACTTCTGAACGAATAGGGTGTTCAGGTTTGCCACTCGTTGGTAATTCAATATCCCTCTTGCGGTTAAAAATGGAAATTTCCCAATCACCATTTCCCCCCAACCAATTGGCCTTGGGGCGAGGACATTATATAAAAAATATAAGTCCAGATAACGACGATCGTAGGGGAACGCAGATAAAACTCCATCTTCTCGATTTCTTCATTTGTAATTCGTCAAAATTAATGAAAAAATAAGCTAAAACAAACAACAGACTCAATTGAGAGGTATTTCAAACATTATTTCATTAATTAAATCTTTGTCTGAACGTTTTTAGATAAATCGTTGGTAAAATTTCACGTTTAAATCTTGTCAGGCAGATTTTAAGTCATAGAGTTCTCGTTGCGTCACTGCATTCATCCTCGCATGCTATTTACATAAATAACATCATTTCATCGAAATGCATCATAAAAGTTTATATTTGGGTTTGATTTATTAAAATTTGCTGTGGAATGAAACAATCGCTACCTTTCGCGATTATAAATAAAAGAAAGATAAACGACGCCAAAAATTTCATCAATCTTGACTCAGCCTTCGTTGAATTAATGTGTATCTTAACTACGATTTCAATTTAAAGTGTTCGATAGCGAAATCAAAGTACTTATTCCAAGAGAAAGTCTAGAACAGGCAGTTTCCCGTTGAAGTTATTATAAACAGAGTGTTTATATAACATTGGCTTCGTTCGAAATTCAAGGTTAGTTACATTTTTGCTAAAAGAGTATTCAGGAATACCCCCGACTCCACTAAGAATTGTAAAATTTAAAGTAAGTTAGAAAATTTAACATTTTAACCAAAAGTCCCCTGAGACAAATATTTCAATATATACTGTTATGTTCAACGTTGTATGTACGACAACAACAGCCTCAGCTGTCACCTCTGAACGACTAAAGGTCAGGTTAGACACTCGTTGGAAATTAAATATCCCTCGTGCGGAGAAAAATGGAAATTTACCATTCCCCCCACTCAACTGGCATTGGGGCGTTGATGTTAAATATTAAATATAAGTCCAGATAACGACGATTGTAGGGTAACATGGACAAATCGACTCCTCAGTTAATTTTCTTATTCACGTAATTCGTCCAAATTCATGTAGAAATCGTCTAAAATAAGCAAGAGCGTAAATTGAAAGGTATTTTAAACAATGTTTCATCAATTAAATCTTTATCCAAAAGTTTTAAGTAAATTGTTGGAGAATTTTCACGTTTAAAGCTTGTCAGTAACATTTTTTATCATAGAATGCTCGAAATACAACCTCCTCGTTGCGTTACTGCATTCATTCTCGTATGCTATTTGCAGAAATAATTTCATTTCATCGAAATTCATCGTAAAAGTTTCTATTTGGGTTAAATTATCAAAATTGGCTGTGGAATAAAACAATCACCGGTCTTTCGGGATTTAAAATAAAAGAAAGATGAACGACGCCATAATTTTTCATCAATCTTTATTCAGCCTTCGTTGAATTAAAGTGTTTCTTAACTCCGATCCCAATTTAAAGTGCTCGATTGTGAAATCAAAGTATTTATTTGAAGAGAAAAAGGGTTAAATTTCCAGAACAGGCAGTTTCCTGTAGAGGTTATATAAATAGAGGGTTTATATAACATTAGCATCGTTCAAATTTCAAGGTTAGTTAGCGTGTTGCTTCGACAGCGTGATTTGAACAAAAGAAAGTCTTTGGCTTTGAATCGGGTGTAGCTTCGAGTCTTTTTTCAATTGAATAACTACAGTGAGCAATTACAAAATTCATTATTTGGCCAAATAAACAATAAAATTTAAAAATTTAAATACATTTTCAAGTAAATAAATTCATTTACGATTTTGTTCCACCACGACAATGCATCAGCTCCCACACCTGGAGTTGTAGTTGCCAAATTATCATGAATTACAACCCCATCCACCTTATATAATATGGAAACGTGGCTCGCAGGTAATGAATTCAGCACAAACGAAGAGGTCATTACTGATACAGAAGCTTATTTTTGAGGAGTATAAAAAGACGTATTTTTTGAAAGAGTTAAAGAAAAGGCACGGGCGTGGGAAAAAATGATTCTTACTGAAAAGAGATTATGTAGCAAAATAAATGAAGATTTTTTTGAAAAACTGGTGTCTTTATTCAAAGCACGTGTATTTATTGATCCATCCTCGTACCTCGAAGTGGAAAAGATAAAAAACTAATTAAATCGCAGATTGCCTAGACTTCCTACGGGCTTAGCACATGGATCGTAAGAAGAGTCAATAGATTCGTGGACTAAAGAATTGAATCTTTGTATGTAAGAACAATCCCTGCTAAAAATGTAATCCTTTGGGAGTTCCTCTTAAGAACTTGTTTTGAAACTTGTGCCCTATTGACGTGAGAAGAATTTAATGAAAACAGCTTTCACATAGACCCTTTCAGTAGAATTATTCGATGCTTTGTATATTATCTTCGTGCTATTTGCTTGCTGTTCTTAGATATACTATAAACTGCTACAAACTTCTTTAAGATTAGGTTAAAATAACCTAACCAATTACTTATGTAATTATTTATGTATATGATTCGCAAATGAAGAATAAACATTACATACAACAAGACCTGAACTCGTGCTTCAGACTGTTTGCATTGAACGCGGAATAAATTTTACTGCTCCGAGGAATTTTGTTGATTTTAACAAAAAGCGCTGTATGGTAAACGCTTTAATTATAAACCGCTTATAATGGATTCTTAGATAACATGATTATTATGCGAATATTTTCTAACTGGGCGCAAATATACACAACACCCGGAAATAAATAGACTTGGGAATCCTTGGGAATGGATTCGTATGTATAAATAATTCACTGGGAGCTGTAGGAATTGTAGGGAACTACTCAGTACATACATATCATAACTGAATTACCACATATACATATTTTCCGCCTCGCGTTTGCACATTACGCAATTCAAATCTAACAACCGGAATAATATGCAACAGGAAATAGGGAAACGGTTCTTGTGTTTGTAAAACCTATTATTTTTCAAATTAAATTTGTCAGGGTTTTATTTTATATTCTATACAGTGCAGACGTATTTAGAAAGGTCTCGTACATGCAAACCCTTGAAAATTTATTCGTGGTAGCGGCCTCGAGTTGAGGTTCCTCTCTTTCCCTGTCTTGCAAATTTCAAATCGACCTATAAAATACGACCGACCTGTAGGGCAATTAAAATACGCTGAATAGCGTCGAAGGGGAGCAGATGCGCCATGCAAATGCCTTCATGCAAAGTAATTTGAATAAAGATAGAGCGAAATTAGTGCTAAATACTCGCTAAGAATGTCGACTACAAATAGTGTCATCGTACTTGCCAGCGGAGGATGAAATGTGCTGTTGGAAAATAGGTCATAAGCATAAGCATATTACATGTACATCACTGGTCATAAAGACGTGCCTCATACGGAAGCGAGAAAATATTAAAATTTTATTCGTTAATATTTTTACACAAAAGAAAATGCTAATACTTCTGTTTTGTATTGTAGCTCGTTAGTTTCTTTTTTGTTGCGTTTCCTGTAGCATTTGCTCTTTGGAGTTTACATGTTTAAAGTTTTGTCTTCCCCCAGAAACTTTTTATATTTTTTGGGACTTGTATGCTTACTGATAACAAATATGACAAAAATGTTTTCAACTTGTTTATAAATAGTTGCATTTACTTCTTCCCAAAGTTAGGGAAATTTGTCACAATGTTATAACACTGCCCTCAGGCCACAGCCAGAGGCAACGCCCGAGGGCGATGTCTTAACTCTATAGGATGTCAAATAACCGAGATACAACCTCTTCCCCATATAAATCATAAAGAAAAGGAAGTAGATGCGGGGGCTGGAACTTTAATAGTGATAACACTGCTGTGAAAGCGAAGCCAGACGGAATGAATTATTCTCACTACTACCATAAATTAGTCTATGCCTTACCTATCTTACAATAAATGGACACGCCTTTCCGAATCGAAGCGCATGCGCTATGGTGAGAAAAAGTCTTGTATGAGTTACCGATCGAAACTATTGTGGTCTGTGTTTTAGTCATGTTCACAAAAGAGGAACAGAACGAAACTGGTTGGAGACAATGTCGTAAAGGTCTTATTGAAACGTATGGGAAAACAGCGTTACCATACCGAACAGAGGCGAGATGGGTTAAAGCTTTCAATGAGGAACGTGCGGATGTGGCAGACGAAGCTCGGCCAGGTCACCCTAGTGTCAATGAAAAGCAAGTGCAAGCTATTACCGCGTTCTTAGACACAGATCAACGTTAGACGACACGTGAATTAGGCCACGAGATAAGATTATCGCATACGATTGTGCTTCACATTCTAAAGAATCGACTGGGAATGAGGTTCCCCACAGATTGACGGAAATGCAGCAATGGATACGGTACGATACCGCTCAAACTCACTTGGAACGTTATGGTCGTGAAGAAGACGCTTTCTTACGCAGCATTATGACGCTTGATGAGACATGGGCCAGATCATACGAAGCTGAACTTAAGCGCCAATCCAATGAATGGTGGCATTCCGGGTCACCACGTCGAACAAAAGTTCGTCCTACCCCAACTAATGTGAAAGTTGTGGTGATTCTTGTGTACAACTGTCATATATGCCGTACCGCAAGGACAGACTGTCAGTGCACGATATTTCCTTTAGAAGAAAGCGAACCACATTTTTTGTAAAACCCTCCTATCATTTTGCAGGATAATGCTAGGGTGCACACGGTACGCCCTGTGCTTGATCTGTATAATCGCTGGGGTTGGAAAGTACATTTTCATCGGAGTTAAACACATGTGACATTGATTCTCAAAGATGAAGGAACAACTTCATGAAATTCGATAGAAGCATCAACAGAACAAGCGCTGCTAATAGCATACTACGACATCCACATCATTGACAGTAGTAGTTTCACACATGTCGGAATGTTCTAGGCACTTCGAGAGAGATCATCGACGATATATATAGGAGCCACGCCAGCCGACAGGCAGTCAGTGTTGTGCATTTGCCCGACAGTATTAAGATGTATATAGAATAGAATAGAATAGAGTAAAGTACAGCAGTATAGAGTAAAATAGAGTAGACTAGAGTAGAATACAGTAGAGTGGAGTAGAGTAGAACACAATAACAAATATTTATTAGTAAAAAAAAAGTTTAGTCTCACTTATCCGAAGAACCCAGTATACGCAACAGTGTTTTATGTAATTTTGTTGTAAACATGTCCGGAAGAGGGTACAAAGTAAATCCCAACAGATTTTGCTATATTTGTGGCAAAATACCGTTTCTCATAGGAGATCAATGTCTACAATGTTAAAAGAGGGATCTGCACTATTTTGGATTATCGAAATGGCCAATGTACGAAATGGTCTAATATTTTAAGTTTAGAATACCAGTGTTCTAGCGAGAACCATGGAACTACGAAACGAACTGCTACTTTTGTTTGACTAACACCATTGGTTTTAACTGCAAAAACAAGTAACATATACAGTACATAAATATCCCCTCAGTGACGTAACCTCTCCCACAATCTCTTGACCTACCATTCCCGGTTTGTTTGGGTCAATCCAGTGGGAATATGTGGAAAATGAAATAGAAGAGAAAGAGAATTCACAGCAACCAAGTGCTGCTAATGAATATATTGTGGAACCTGATTAATCACATTTAATATCCCATAGTGAAGTTAACAATCTCGTAAGAGATTTTGCAACTCTCTAAATCTAAAGTCGAATTACTAGGTTCTCGTTTCTTGGTCCCAGACACAAAAGTTACCGTTCACCGATCCAGAATTAACTCGGTATCTTGGTATTTCAGAAAACAATATAAGTTCTGTTATTGCTTCGATATAATTGGACTTTTCAAATTATAAACCAACCATACTTTTTCGGACGAATGGCGTTTATTTATTGATTCTTCCAAAACATCTTTGAAACCAATTGAGTGCTTTTATGTCATGGAAATCAGAAGCCATCTACTCCTGTTATCCATATTGTGAATTCTAAACAGTCTTATGCAACAATGGTAAATTTAATAGGACTTCCTAAGTATCAGGACCACAATTGAAAGGAAGGTTTGTGGAGATCTATAGCATTCGGTTTATTACTGGGTTTGAAAGGTGGACATAAAAAGTATTCTTGTCTTGTGTGCTTATGGAATAGCAAAGTCAGAGAGCGCTAATACGTTAAAAAAGTATAGCCGGCTGGAAATGAATTTACTTCTGGCAGTACCATCAAAAAACATAATTTTACCTCTTCACATTAAGCTAAACTTGATGAAAAACTTAAAAAGTGTAAAGCACCTGGCCAACAAATTATCTCAAAGGTGTAATAATATACAGGATGTTCCATCTAAAGGACCAAATCATCGTTTCTATGTATCGTTTGTAACGAAAACCCGTCATGTATACTTGGGTATAATTTGTTGTACAGAACTTGCTTTGGATTATCTTTTCTTTGAAACCTTTTTTTTTAAATTGCCCAGGAACTAAGACGAAATATGAGGTAATCGAAATTTTTTACAATAGCTTTGGATTTAACTACCCCAAAGATTCTAGTAGCCTAAAGGAAGTTGAGCATTTGAGAACCATGCAATTGAGAACAAAACGTCACCAATCCAATGCCTGCGCGGCTACAGCCCAAGAAACCAATCTGCAAAGTGGGAGAAATCGTTAATTATTACTAAATGCAGTATCAAACGTTACTTGTCCACAAAATAATGATTTTTAAATATTCAATTATTTTAATGTTATTAATATATTTGGTTTCCGTTTCAATTATGAAAATCTATAGTTTTCCTTGGAATTTCCGACATAATTGCCGGTAACAGTTTTAATTTCTTTAATTAATTACGTTGGAAATTCCAAGAAAAATTATAGATTTTCATAATTGTCCGACGGAAGCCAAATATATTTATTAAATTGATGTACTTGTAAAACTAAAAATTGTCTGTCAAAATATTAGGATATATTTGCAGATAAATAACATCTAGGCATTAAGTAGTGAACTTCCTCGCATAGGTCCCCCTGGCGTAGTGGTTAACGCGCCCATCCGAAAAGCGGGACATAATTTTAATTTCTTTAATTAATTACGTTGGAAATTCAAAGGGAAATTGTATATTTTAATATTATTTTTGCATTCGCACTTCTCAGATATAAATACTAAATGCCCCGCGGTACTACAATGAATGAAGTTTCACACAATGAACATTTCCTATTAACCTTACCATTCCTAGTAGGTGATTTTCTCCGAAAATTACGGAGGTTTATAAGAATGAAACAAACTTTGAAGAGTAATTGTAAGAAAAATAAATTCTACTGCACTGTAGAAGAATATAAGGGCCGTGACATACACCCCATCTAATTAACGTTATAATAATTCCTGATATTAAAATATACAAGACAAAGTTTTAAACTCACCGCCGAGATAAAATCTTCAACGACCTCATAATAAAAGCTTTCATACTGCAGCATAAAGGTCAACGGAAACATGAAACTTTTATAGCCGCTATTGTCGGCGTAGTATTTAACAATTTTGTTATTGAATTCGTACATTCAATAACTTCCGCAACCAAAAAATGATTTTCACATTAGAAAAAGGTATTTCCTGTAGGTGGCACCGAATTCATCGTGTTCACTACATTTCCGATGCGAAAACATATGATGCTCACAGGAAGTGAAGATGGGTGTGTTTCGTCAAATTATAGCTTATAGGTTCTATTTACTAGTATCAGATACCAATCTTTATAGGCAATATAAAAGCAAATAATAAGGTTTTTACGGCGGCCTATATAGTGCAAATAATTTTATTTGATTTTTATAGGTAATCAAGTATTAAAACGTTTCCTTGGGGAGTAGCTTATTTAAAGTTTTTGATATAAAGCTGTATAATAATGAAATCAATTATTAAGAAAAGGATCTCATTTAAGAAAAAAAAGGGAAGACCAAGTTAAAGATGACGTAAATCTGGAGGAGGCGCCGGTTTTAATAATAATAGTTTTTATTGTCCAACGGCTACCAGTAACAGGACAACAATATACCCAAAAAAGTACATATAATAATAAAAAAATAATAATTGAAGAGAAAATAGAAAACAAAAATAAACTCAAAAATCACTAATTTTGCTGAAAAACACATCATCATATAGTGTATCGGTTACGCGGCACATAGAAGTAATGGGGGGAAAGGATAACAAATTTGTTCGAGGCATAGGAAGGAAGAAAGTAGGAGGAAAAAGATGTGCGAAGAACTAGGAAATTTAAGGAAGAAAGTAATTCGGAACAATCAAGGACACCATGCACCAACTTCCTCACCTTGTCGCTCCCGACGAGAGGCCGCGGTATGCATTTCATGCCGGTCGAAAAGAGCGCTATAATCCATGTTCCGCACTGGGTAGACTCCATCAACTTTGAGGGATAAGAATTTGAGAAATCTCCGTTGAAGCTTCTCAATCTGCAGTTGTAAGTAGATGTAGTGTGGTGACCAAACAGCCGAAGCATATTCAAGTTTGCTTACAACAAAGGTATAAAATAGAGTCTTAAAAAGAGATATGTTGTCGAAGTATTTGCAGGTGCGCATTACGAATCCCAAAACTTTCGTTGCAGAAGTGCAAAGGTGGTTAATATGCGACACAAAATTTAAGCGACTATGGAAAATAACTCCAAGATCACAAAGTTCGCTAACTTTTAAAAGTACTTGACTTTTGATGGAGTATGTCGAAGGAATGAAATTAAATTTCCTCGTAAATGACATGTAGCAGCACTTGTTCACATTCACCAGCAACTTAGAAGAGGTAAACCAATCCGAGATTGTATTAAGGTTACGTAGCTCAATAACGTCATTCCAGTTCTTAATGGGCACAAAATCATCTGCATACACTAAAATAGGGCAAGGTACATCATTTTATTATTAGATTAAGATTGTTTGATTGTATTTTAAGAGACAACATCATCTAAATCACTTGCTTGAAGACTGTGGCACCGAAACACTGAAACACTTCACTAATACCTTTACCACAACTCTGCACACAATCTGAATTCAGTTTTACTGCTGAAGATGATACCTTACAAGGAAAGGAACCCAATTCGCACATTCAGAATTTAATTCAACTGGAATGGTTTGCAGACCTTATAGGACTATTAGTTGAATAATTTTACATTATTTTTTCAATTTCGTTTAACTATTATTTTGGTCACCTACTTTTTGACGCTGCTGTATGTCACCCTTAAGCAATTGTGTGTATGAACTTTTGTAACATTTTATTTCGAAAATATTTTGCCCCCATACATCACGTACAAGAAATGATACGTCAGACAAATTTTGGGTACGTAACGCCGTGCAGAATCTCATTCTGCAGTTCTCCCTTGTCCTTTCCCGTGCCTTCTCTCTTGCATCGCAAATGCCTAAGGTCCTTGGTGCGTATTCTGCACTCACATCTCTGACGGCTAGGGTTGTCCTTGGTGGGCACCCGGACACTCCACACGAGAACACTTTTATCTACACACCTATGTTATTTTTACATTCTATTTATACATTCTATTTATACACCCATTTCATTACCTTGTAAGTTTAAATAACAAATGTGTATAATAATGTAAATTACAATTTACAATAAAGTTAAAACAAAAACGAAAGAAAGGAAACCTATTATTATAACTTACCTGCTTTATTTCAATAGATCTTTGAACAATCGCTACCCCGAGATAAGTCGTTAATGAACACTGTGGTCACAATCGCGGTAATTTAGTATTTTCACTAAGTCCGTAAGCAATAAAACTAGTTATCACTAACGTAGTAATTGTTGTTTGTTTAATCACATCAGAAATTTGACATTTGTCAACTCTATTTTTCCACAAACAAATACCCATAGCGCCATTTAGTAGAGAGAAATGCAACCATACAACTATCGCTTCTAATGTAGATATTTTATTGTCATTTAGAACAAGAACATTTTACAGAAAATAAGGAAAACAATTAACGATTAATTTATTTTTATTTTATTTATCAATGCAAAACGAGTTTATTAAGAAAATAATTAATAAAACTATTTTCCACAGTTTGTGAACGTTGAAAATTATCAGAACCGATATATCTGGTCCAGAGAGGGAAGCAGGTGTTACAGCCTTCGAAATTATTGGAGTTTAATTTAGAGCGTTAATCAACCACTTTAGTAGTTACAAGTACTCCGTTACTTCCTCCCAATTTCGCATCTTTTATTGATAAAACAGACGTATATACAATTTTTTTTGGCCTGCAAATAGATACAGAGCTTAAATGGGTGAAACCCATGACTCTTTTTAAATAAGAACTTTGCACGAATGTTTCCACCGTTAGGAGCATTATTTCTGTGTATAAGCACATCTCTTTATTTTCTTATTTATTTACATGTTTGTGGCTCTTGTTTTCTTTTCGATTTGTTATATAACTTTTTGATGACAAATCACTATAACTATCTCTATCACATGCATGAGGTACAGAATGGAGTTTTTTTAATATCAATATCTCCGATTCCCATTCTAGCTAACTTCTCAATACAATGGAACAATTTTTAGCAGTAAGAAATGTAAATCAATTTATTTGGACTTAAGTAAGGCTTTTGATCGTGTTAATCACAGCATTTTGATGCGTAAATTAGCTGTCTACGGTATTAGAGGTCTCGCTATGGAGTGGTTAGAATCATTTTTGAGGAATAGAAAACAATATGTTATACAAGAGTTTTTGACAAGTAATGTTACGTGATTTTAATTATATCTAATTCTGTTGATGCTTTTAACGTGTAAGCGCTTCGCCCAACTACCTTTTATTATTGCCTTTGCAATTGTAGGCTTACTTAATGTATTTTTTTTAGTGTTATTACTGTTGTATTTGTGTTTGTATTGTGTGTGTCTTTAGACCATTTCCTATACTTTTTGTAAGTCGTTGGAAATAAATTGTTATTATTATCTCATGGAGATTCAGATGGACTTCAGGAAAGTAAATGCAATAAAATAATAAGACAAAATATGCTACAAAGTCCACATCTTAATTATTCTTCAGGCACCCTATACGAGATAAACAATAAAACATATATGTAGTATAATACGTAGTAGAGTTGGTAACAAGGCCTCATAATACGCACTATACCAAAAGTGTGTTATTTATATTAACGATGGCAATAATGGAAATGTATTTGGAGCGATAAATCTGTAATATAAATGCCATAAATACACTCGACGTTTAAAACAGAAACATAGAACGCACATTTCTATGACGATAATATGGACTACTATACAATAAATGGAACTGTAGCTAGGAAACGCCTTTGCCGAAGGCAATATCCTTTATATTAAACTAACTGTGGCTATAACGCTTTATATACCTTGTACCCATATAGAATTTTATTGTGCAGAATAAATTGACAGTTTTGCTGGGACCGATAATGGGTGCCAGATATACCAGCTAATGGTTTAATTTATTGGATATTGTAGCAAGTTACGGATGAAATTTATCAATATATAATACTAAGCTTTTTTTCGTGATATATTGCATTAAAACGTCAATACGTTATGTAAAACCTACGATGTTGAATTTATGGCAAAATACTGCTACAACCTTTGTATGAAAAAAAAACACGTTTTATGTATGTTCGAGGAAGATATATTGCTATTATAAATACTTCATTTATTGCAGATTACGCGAGAGACGTCCTTGTAACAACATTGCTCATTTATTTGCTAAAAGCGTTTCGAATTATAATAAATGTCAAAGGAAGTGTTTCAAAGCAGGACTAAGCGTTACATTTAAATCCTTGTTTAGCGTTGCGTCAGCTACAATTCAACTTTATTAATCCAGGATGAAGAAAAGCCCAATATAACGAAGCTCCTGTATACAGTTTTGGTACATCTATTAAAATTTGATGGCCTCGTTCACTTAATTAAATTATTTTAAAGCTGACGTATTTATAAAGCGGCGAATTCATTTCATTTACGTTTGAAACTTGTATGTACGAAGAATTTAAGCAGTATTTGGGGATTCTGAAGTGCTGATAGTGTAGTACACGCGAGAGTCGTCTCTTTAGTCTTTAGCCATAACAGCAAACAGTAGGTAGATCAACCTAATGTGCTTTATTGTTTTTCAAGGTATTCTCCACAAAGATTGATACACTTTTTCATTCTTTCAAAATCAACTGTTAAAGCAGTTATGCCAGTCATCAGTTGGAACAGCCAAAATTGCCATTTTAAGGGCATCGATTGGTTTCTCCGGCAACTCGAGCACCGCAATCACTTCTGGTAAACAAACGGTTGTATATCAATCGGCATTGACTGTTCTTCGATCTTCTAAAGGAATTGTAACAACATGACCCGAAATTGAGACAAAAGTTGCGACCATTTTCTTCGACACACTTCGAGGGCGAATAACTTTTGTTGGCTTCCTCTCACCTTGAAACACCTACACAACGAATTGATCTTTGGTTTCAGGTTCATAGGAAAAAATCCATGATTTGTCACCACCCACGATATTATAAAATTTTTTTGAGCTACCTTTGTTGTACTAGCACAAAGTTTTTCGACACCAATTAAAGCGAACCGCCTTTTGGGAAACTGATTTTCTCAAAGCTAATTCATCAAGCAGAATTTTTTGATTGAGGTCTCTGAAATGAATAAGGATGTCTCACTCTCGTGGTATGTTACATGTTGATCTTCCTTGATCAGTTACCGCACGGCAGTGTTGTTTTTTTTGAATGACTGCTGCTTTTGATGGTCCTATCCTGGGATCGTCTTTGAAACTGATGCATCCACGTTGGAATTCACAATACCAGCGAGAAATTATCGACTAATAAGTTGCATCGTAACCAAGAACAGAAACCAGCTCGACGGGAAATTGTTATTGAGATAATCCTCCCAGAAAGATGTAAAAAATTATTTCCCGAAAATTTACTGGGCTCAATACCATCTTTCGAGTAACTTGTCAGTTTTAAAAATTCTCTGTGGCTAAATCACCCGCCATATCTTGATGAAACTTAGAATTTAAGATCATTAAATATTGAAATTTTGCATATGCAAAACTAAAAAGACAACCCTCGTAGGATAACTCGCTTAACTGAAAACTTAATCTCTCATTTCGCTGACATAATTAGTTTCCTTGTATGAAAATGAAAGATATTTGCAGCCTATTCACGGACTAAGGTTAAACAACAAACCTTGAAATCGATCTCTGTTTAATTTATATCGGTAAAATGTCATTATAAGCGTATTTCAAAAATAAAGGTGGAAAGTGATACCAATATTTACTTGAGTTATTTAAAATTTTTGTTTAGCATATACAAGATGTTTCAGGAGGAAAGGTAAATATTTTAGTAGGTGATAGTGTAGATTAATTCGAATAAAAAATTCCATATAACATGTGTCCAATTTTTATTTCTAATTTATTTTGGCAATTTTATATCGACTTTATTTCATAGTTCAATCTATTGGTTCATATAAACATGTGTCGCTTAATTTTCCGTTATCCGGGTTTTGGTATATTACAGTGCAGTTCAAACATTTCTTATAGAAGGTGTAAAAAAGGTTGTCTGTGCGTGTAAAAGTAGACACCTTTAAAATAATCTTTTTCTCCTTTACTGGAAAGTCGAGGTGGAAATATGCCGATAGATGGTAAAAGATGCCTTGCCGCTGAGGTACTTACCGTAAGTACTCGCACAGTGCTTTAGTTAAATTCATGTAGTTAGGATGGTTTAGAAAACCACTGCACATTAAAAAAATTCTGCCAACAATGGAAGAGGTGTATTGTCTACTTGAAGAGTAAGCTGTTGTCTTTCGTAGATCCCTTATTCGCAGTACATTCTGTATATGATTTAAATTTTAAATGTAGGATATTTCTTTTAGTTTTTTTCTTTATGCACTAGGCTCGCGGCGTGTCATTAGACAATTATCATTTCCAACCTATCCGATGGTTGCGAGGATTGCGAAGTCCGCTAATTCCGTGTTACGTTATTCGCTAAAAATTAAAGTAACTTTCTGTTATAAGAGCCTATGTATAGCCACACTTAAGTTCTTATAACAGAAAGTTACTTTAATTTTTAGCGAATAACGTAACCTTAATTTTTTTTACTTTGATTTTAATGCTCCAAGTTTGCCGAGAACGCTAAGTAAGACAAATTATCATTGTTACATAAATTTGTGAACGAGATTGCCATAAAGAGGGTCCATTATTAACAATTCATTGATCGTAAAAGGAATTTATATTCCGCATTTTTTTTTTAATTTCAAAAATATAAGATTCAGAGCTTTTCCGCTGATTTTACTTCCAGTTAAGAAGTTCTATGCGTATGTTACAGGGTGCGGCAAAAGTAACTGACACATTTCAAGGCTAAATAAAATCCAAACACAGTACGTATATAAAATTCTTTTTATTCTCATCACTCGGCTGATCATTTCCTGTCAGCCTGGCAGCTACTTCCTGTCGAATTGCTTGTTTTAGTTCATCAATAGTGCGAAAGCAATGAATGTATACCTTTGATTTGAGGGAGCCTCAAAGGAAATAATCACATGGGTTCAAGTTGGGTGACCGGGCATGCCAACCTCGCAACGAAATTAAACGATTGGAGAACATCTCCCTCAAAATCCCCATTGTACGGAGAGCAGTGTGGGCTGCTGCCCCATCCTGTTGAAACCAAACATTGTCCATATTGTCAAGTTCATCCAGTTCGGGTCTCAAGGTCTCCAAGATCTCACAATATCGATCCGAGTTCACAATCACTGTAACATTGTCTTGTTCAAAGAAGGACGGGCCACAAATGCCGAAATCTGCAATCTCACATCATACAGTCACCTTAGAGCTATGCAAGGGTCATTCATGTAACTGACGAGGATTGTTCTCTACCCGGTATCTGAAATTTTCCTTATTAACACTGCCACACAAGTGAAAATGTGCCTCATCGCTCAATGACACAGAAGCTGCACGGGGGATGTGTTGTTGAATTTCCAGACACACTGCTTTTATTTTTTCCCAGTCTCTCTCCTTGAGTTCCTGTGCCAACATCATTTTGTAAGGATGCATTTTGAGTTCTGTGTAAAGAATTCTTTGTACACTGCGATCAGAAAGCCCAGCGCAGCGACGTCTTTACGTGCTGAGCGGCGTGGAGATTGTTTAATGGACGCTCTTACCGCTTCCACATGTTCAAGAGTTCTGGCAGTCCGAGGTCGTCCAGATTGTTTTCTTTTCAATGCTAATCCACTAGCTCGAAAGTTATTGACCCATAACAAAATCGTGTTTCGAACAGGCATGGCGTCACGGCAACAAAGTCTAAAGTGCACTCGAAAAGCTCTTTGAGTAGCAGTCATAGATTCGTTGTTTTTTGTAAACGTTTTAATAATGAAAGCGCGATGCTCACCAGTCCAGTTCATGATGACGTCTGAAAATGGCATGTTACCTCTTCTCTAATTCGACGCTCCCCACCACCGTACCGCCTCTACTCACCGAGTAGTGACCTTTGAAAATGTGTCAGTTACTCTTGCCGCACCCTGTATAATACAATGACTAATGTTTATGACAAATTACTTCATATAATATCGAAGTTTAAAAGTCATATTGCTGCGGAGCAAGATTCAATATGGTAACCGTAGGAGAATGGGTCTAAAATCTAAGAGATTATAAATATGAGGTAGTATAATCGAATTACAAAAGTTCAACAAAGAACAACGTTAGATCTAAAATGCGTATTAAAATTATGACAATTTTAACTGTTTAATGGAAACCTTTTAAATGCAAAAGTCTTCAGTCATGTATATTTTTGAAAAAGTGCCTCGTTGCAAATTCAACAAAGGTGATATAAACATATTGGAGATTTTGAAAACAATTATCTAAACAAATGCACAAAGTGATAAAAGACTTGCACCTTCAAAAATGGTAACTATTGCTAAAATTGTGAATAAGTCTTGAATAACAATACTAAAGTGAAATGATGTGAAGCCTTTGTGATTTCTCGATTTACACCTTACCAGGTGACACTGGATTAAAACAGTGAATACCGCAATTAGAAAGTACAGAATTCCTACCTAGAGTTTATGCTATACAACCTCAAGGAACTGTTTCTTTCAAATTGGTCAAATATAAGAAGTCGTAGACTGGTCCAATGTTTTTGATGATTTCAAAAAATCTTACACTACAGAACACTTCCTTAAGTATATAATACAATGACATTCCGTTCTGATGTTTAGAATGTTACAATTCTCCTTTGGGGACTAGTTCCACCATCACCATACATGTTAATTTCTTTCTTTCCCATCAGTTGTGTCACAACTATAAAAATATGCCGATCGAAATAAAATCAGTTTCGTTTAAGGTTTTCAAGTACAGGCTCAAAAGCTTAACTTTATGGTAGAAAATGTATGGTATATATTACATTATGTGACAGGGGATAGTTTGTAAGAATCCATACTTGCTAGATTTAATTTTACAATTCTGACATTACCAAGAATTTTAAGCAGTAGTCATTTAATTAACACTAAATTTAGTAAATGTTTTTTTTTTAATGCAGAAGTGCTGGTGTATACTACGAGGGGTAAGTCAAAAATTACTTACGCTTTTAGTTCTACAACTGTATTAAACAAAGATAGGTGTACAACAGATACACTATTTTTCGATAGAGTCACAAGCTTCCGTATGCTTTCCTGGTAGAAGGTTTTCGGTTGGTCGTGAAGCCACTTTTGCACCGCAACCCGAACGTCTGTGTCTGAGGCAAATCGACGACCTCTCAAAGCTTCCTTGAGCGGTCCAAACTGATGTTTAAAGAAAATGCAACCTCATCTATGGTAACTCGCCTATTTGCTGTAACCATCTCTCGAGCTTGCTGGATGTTGTCGTCGGTGGTCGAGGTTGACGGCCGTCCAACTCCCTCTTTTTGTGCTATGTTCGTTCGGCCACTTTAAAATATTTCAATCCACAAAAAACGCTTTTACGAGATAAAGCACTGTCCCCGTATTGTGACAAAAGTCTCCGGTGAAGTTCACCACCTTTAACACTCTCTGACTATAAAAATCGGACCACTGCTCGTTGTTCCTCTTTAGTGCAAACTAATAGCGGAGTTGACATGCTTATGCTGTTGTAGCTAGCAGACAAATGACGCGATCGTGATTAAATTCCGCACACATAACCACAGAGGCGCCAACTCAACGCATGCGCAAGCGGCCGCCACTACGATAACCTTCAAAGCTTGTTATGGCGAAAGTGTAGATAATATTTGAGTTACCCTCGTAGATCGCGACTCCTGATGAAGATCTAAATAAATGGCGAAATAATGTGAAACTTTTGAACAAATAATTTATTGATTTAATAGCGGCCGATTACCGCGAAAGCCGAATTCAAATTACTAGCGAAGACGGTCGACACATCCGCTTATATTCACATTATTATTATGATTATTATCAAGCATATTTTAAAGTGTGGGATCCACTTATTTTCTTTTGCTAACAGAAATCGAGTGAAAAATTAAACATTTTTTAGTGTTCAAGAGCTACAGTATTTTTATTTAATTTAAAAATTATATTTCTTTTGGAAAAATTTTGAATTTTGAAACATTGACCTAACGCAATCCCCATCCTAAAATACTTATTCGAGTTTTTTAAATTTTAAAGTTTGATTTTAAATTGAATTTGCTTGTTGAGTTGGCCAAATAACAAATTTTATATTTGCTCACTGAAGTTTTCCAGTGAAATAATGCACACACTTCGGTGTCCGTTCTTGTCCGTTGTCTTGGATCGAAGCTGCATCCGATTCAAAACTAAATATGTTCTTTTTTCAATTCTTGATTAGTTTAATAATTTTGTTGTTTAGAGATCCAAATAAGTTTAGTAATTGATATTTATAACTATTTGTGATGAAATAGTTTCATATATTATTGAAAATTTTAAACTTTATCGAAGAATTTTTAATGTGGAACTGTCGAAAATTGTTTATCCCATCTCATTTTGTCTTTTTATTCAAATCCACAGTTTACTATCTGAATTAAATCAAATAACATCTTTCATGTTTTCAAAATCAATCGAAAATACCTTTCGCTTCCACGATGATGTCCACATTTTCAGGTACGGTAATGTCAGAATGGTTACCATGAAAATGATTCTAATTTAATGACTGCATGTGAATAGCACTATGCTTGTCCATACACAATGCAATAACATAATTTTGAAATGAAGAAATGTAATGGAATTTTCCGTTCGTGAGTTTAGTTCCTCGTACTAAAAGTTGTTTACTGGACTCATCCTTTTTAACGAAAATACTTCTTGTCTACATGTGTAGGACAAAAGAAAAATGGATGTGGGGTAAGTTGTAGGGAAAAGTTCACCAACACTGCTTCGCCTCGTAATAAAATGGAACTAAATGCAATCAAATGTCAAAAGAATACGCTTTTAAAGGTAAGTAAATAAATATCACAATAATATAATTGTTATAGCGTGGCACTGTGAATTGTAGTCACATTAAATTGCATGTGTCCAAGATGTAAGTAATGTGGGTGCCAGGTTCGTGAAGGCTGACCAGAAACCTGAAGATTTGCAGATGTCTAGTAACAATTTTAGGCTTGTTCAAAAAGGTAGCAAAATGTACATTTTCATATTCAAGAATCAAAAGTTATAATTCCTAGAGTGGAAGCAATAATAATAATAGTAATAATAGCAATAATAATAATAGTAATAATAATAATAATAATACCATTTATTTGTCCAACGGTATACCCCATGACAGGACAATTAAATTTAAATACATACATTATAAATGAAATGACAGAAAACAAGAGAGAAAAAAGAAACAAACTAAATTATGAATTGAATCAAAAAAAATGTCATTGCAAAATATTTCCGCATTACGGCACATGGCTACTATTGGGGAACTCTGGAGTAGGTTGGTACGAGGAAAAGGTAATGAAAAGGTAGAAGGAGAACGGGAGGAAATGCGAGGCACAAGGAAATTAATAGAGGAAAGTAAATTAGGAGAATCAACATAGCCATGCACGACCTTCCAGATAAACTTAGCTCCTGCAACATCACGGCGGTGTTTAAGTGACTCCAATTCATGTCTTTCCAGGAGCGAATCGTAATCTGTGCCGCGTTCCGGATAAACACCATCACTTTTAAAAGACACATACTTCAAGAAGCGCCGTTGTACCTTTTCGATGGCTAGCTGGAGATATACATAATGCAGTGACCAGACAGCTGACGCATATTCCAATGCAGGGACACATAATTGCAGGATATGAGGAGAAAAACTCAGCCGAGAATCAAACAGTACACCCAAGTGTCTCACAGTATTAGCTCTTCTAAGAGCGGAATTATCTATCGAGTATGTCGAATCAATGTAGTTAACTTTTCTGGTGTAAGAGATGAACAAACACTTATTAACATTTAACTTTAGTTTAAAGGTTGAACACCACTTGGTAATTACATCCAGATTATATTGTAGATGTAGGACATCGTTCCAAGATCTAATTGGTAGATAGATTTTTATGTCATCGGCATAAGCCAACACAGGACAGGATAGAGATATTAATAGGTCGTTAACAAAAAGCACAAACAGAAGTGGTCCCAGATGCGACCCTTAAGGTACACCAGATGATGGACGAAACTCAAAAGATTTATATCCATTATAAAAGACATAATGTGATCTGTTCGTTAAGTAGGACTGCAAAAGTTTTATCAGCGAAGAGCTTAACCCAAATGCTGATAACTTTTTTAATAGAATCCCATGGTGAATGATGCCAAAAGCACTGCTGAAATCAGTGTATATTACCTCAACTTGACTTTGAGTATCGAGTTGTTCACTAATAAACTGACACATGGGAACGAGATTTGTAACAGCAGACCTTCGGTCTGTAATTGTCAATAAAATATAATACAATATAAATAATGTGGCGGTATTTACTCAAAAAATAACAAATCATTTTTATCGGTTGAAAGAGCAATGGCCATAATATTTTGGAATTTGAAAGGAATGCTCCTATTGCTAACCTAGCAATAGACCAAATTATTAGGGGACATAGTGCCTTGCCTTTCCTGAAAAACTAGAAGCATCACTTATTAGAAGGAGATGTGGAGCGAATCGACGGAAGGCGTTGTTTTATTATAGCAATATTCCTGCGTGTAGAAGCCCGAATTGCAAGACGTTTCAATTGATTTACAAGGACACTATATTGAAAAATTGAATCATATTACTTTCCTCATGATTTCCATGTGGATTCTCCAACCATTTTTGCATAAACTATTCAAGCGACAAAAAAAGAGCCAGTATTAGCATGGGAATTCAACGTTTGCTATAGAAATTCAACGAAAGTTGTCAAATGCGGAGTTAAAATGGGAAAAGCCATTTTCATTGTCGGACGGCATACATTCTGTTTTTACTATTAGATGAACATTCTTTTCTTGTAGACGCTCACATTATGACACATAAAATCACTGAAGCTTATAAGCTAGCTACTACGCAAACTTGTCCATCATTGTGAATAAAATGTAGTTTTATGCAAGCGCTAAAAACTGATTGGAAAATTTAAATATTCTCCGCCGGAAAATGAAAATCCTCCACAGCCTCGGGTCGTGTGTTTACGAAGCTATAAACCCTCCAATCTGTTGTACCTATTCACTTGCTCGTAAATAATACACCGATGCTAACACACATTACACTCCACAATACTAGCCTGCATACACTTTGTAATTGCTGATAACGGAAAAAAGAGTGCGGTGCATATTTTTTAATGTGCTGATGCGTTGTTGTGAAATATACTTTTGCAATTTACGTGTCACGTTGAAGTTATGTTCGGGTGACGCGTCACTATTACATAGATATGTATGTCTGCATGATAATGTATGTATCTAGGAATTACATTTTTGAAAGCATCCATTTTAATTGGATTTTTTTTATTTATGAGTTGCTTTTGCATGCGTCGTGTGGAATTACTCGAGCTTTCTGGTTTAATATGCCTGATTACACTACTCCCCTCATAATATTTGTTAATATAGGAACCTATCTTTAGTCTGGGCAAACAGCGGTAACAGTCAGTGTAGTAGATATGTGGTGCGGAGTCGGCGATTATTTATTTCACGCGTTCACAGCGTCAGTACTAAATCGATGCTGTATGCGAGTAGTTCTGTGTATATGTAGGCTGTCGTAACTCATTTCGTAATTGTACGCTTATGTTTGCTTTAAAAATGTCGCAGTTAGGTACGTCGCGAAAACGATCAATGGCAGACACGGTTAAAAACTTTAGTGGACATGCCGGACTTCATTTTTGATGGCGCTAAAATTCAATGTCTAGTTTGTAAAATTCTTTTAATGTGTTGGTCCAGAAGCCATTGTCAACGTCACATCGAAAGCAAACAGCATTCTTCCGCAAAAAGGAGCGTACGAGACCAAGAAAAATTTACATTTGATTTATGTGTTACTCTTATTTTATGTAATCTATCGTTTCGTTTACTAGACAAAGAAGCATTTGTCTCCTTCTGGAATAAATACGCGGACTGTAAATTACCTAGTCGGATATCGATACGAAATGTAGTGCCATTTGCTCGTGAACATATAGAAAAAAGAATGAAAACGGAATTGAAAGATAAAAAACTGTGGTTGTGTGTGGACGAAACAATTGATCGTCAAAAACATTCTGTGGTTAATGTAATGGTACGTACAATGGAACCACATCGACCGTCACCCTCCTTCTTACTTGGCTCCAAAAGAGTTATAAATTATACTGCCGATGAGATTTTAAAGGTGGCGTTGAACTCATTGAACAAATTTGAATCTTGTGGCACAAATGATTCCTACATGTTTTCCACTAGTAAATGCATTGATTGCTAGTACAAAGGCAGTGTTTCTAAAGTCCCCGAAACGTACCCGACTATTTCACAATCTGTGTCCTGATTTACCTGAACCACCACAGCCGATTGTTACACGTTGGGGAACATGGTTGCAGGCTGCGTTTTATTACAACAAATATTTTGGTCAAGTAAGGTAGTTTTAAAATTCAATCCGACGGGAGCTGCAGCAATCAAGAAAAGCCAGGAAATATTTCGAGATAGTCAGGTTAAAAGAGATTTACAAACTATTCACAACAATTACTTCGGACTAGCGGAGGGAATAGAAAAATTACAAAATGTTTCGATGTCGCTAGTGGATTCTGTTCAAATTGTGAATGATGTTCACGCACAGCTATGCGCTGTAGAAGGCGAAACAAATTGGTGTGTAATACGAAAATTTGAAAGTGTTTTAGAGAAAAACTCCGATTTTCTTATATTAAGACAAATTTGCGAAGGTGCGTGTGAAGATGCATTAAGTTGTTTCACAGATTATTTTAAATATGTAAATATAACATTGCTAAATGTCGAACGGTCGTTTTCGGCATTAAAAAACATTTATTCCGCACGTCGTACTTGACTGAAACAGCTATGGAAACATATCTAATGATTCAAATATTTAACAGATGTTACCTAGTTTGTGATTTCACGGAAGACTTTTAAAACGGTAAGTGTTTCAGCTCGTTTTATAATTTATTTCTTACCTTCTATTTTATGTGTAAACTTTTATGCGCTCGCCACGCCTCTGGCTGTTACCGCATATTTGCCCAGGTTATTTATAACTCATTGAATCTGGTGTTGCTGGAGACAGTCAAGGAACGTTAACCTATTGCGTACTACTGTCATGTACAGGATGGCGCACCACATTCGCGTCGGTTTATATACAAAAAACGGTAAAATATTTTTATTAAGAGCTATGTGGGTTCATTGGGAGCAAGTTTTAAAATTGTTTTGAAATATACAGGGTGACTCAAGTAGAAGTTACACCCCAAAGTTGTGAAAATTTAAATAGAATATCCTGCATATTATTGCATATTTTGATAGTGCGGGCTAAATAAAGGCAAATTACTGTTGTTTCCTATACCTAACTCAAGCCGTTTATGAGACATTTAATTATTCTTGAAAATGTAGACCAACATTTTAAGAGGCGTGCCTCTCTTACGTATTTAAGCTAGATATTTGTAATTGTATTTATTTTTAGTCAAAGCATTAAACTTGATGGCAAAATAAAAATAATCCCTAAAAATTATACAGGCTGGACGAATATATACTTTTGATTTGGACTATCATTAAAGTCAAATAACTTTCTTATGTTAAATAGAACATCCTGTATTCATGCTCGTATTTAGATTCTAATTTTAACCATTTATAAAATTGTATTAAGATTTGCTATATTTATATCTTATACTTTCTTAGTAAATTAGCATTTTCGATTTCAAATATTCATTCCTTGCCATTTAATTTACAAAAATAAGCTTTGTCGGAACTGATGTTATTATTACTCATAAACGAACATTATTCGACAGTGGTCGTTAGTTAAATCATTATCGTTCTTTGAAATTGTTTAAAAGACATTTTAAAATGAGAATTTACTCCCATGAAGAAAGGAAAAAAGGACATTATTCTTACAAGCATTCGTTAGAAAATTTGCTGCAGGTTTTGCGAAAAACAGGAAGTATGTCTTATAAAAAAATGGAGCGACAAAAACTAATTACCGGAAGAGAAGAAAATGAATTTTTAGTTATGGAATCTCTAATTGAAACTCCGCATAAAAGTCAGCGAATAATGAATGAAACTACAAGAATAAGCAGACGAAACATCGGAAGAATCATAAAGGGACACAAATTTTATCCATACCACATACAATTGCGTCAGGAACTTTTGGAAGTAGATTACGACCGACGACTGGAATTTTGTTTATGGATTCTAGAAAAGTTAGGAGATGACGAACATTTCTTAGATTTTGTACTCTTTTCTTTGAAAGGGCATTCAGCGCTGTTTTAAACGTCGCAATTTGTGCCACCCGTTAATGTTCAATAAGTGTACCAGATAGCGTTATCCCCAACTGTACGAGTTTTTCTCAATTATCATCATTTCTCAATTACATCAAGCAGATGATCTAAAAGGGATGCATGCTAATCTCCTATTATCGTGTTACCTTTTTGAAGAAAATCGATCAGACGAATCCCACTGCAGTTCCAAAAAGTAGTGACCTTTCCGCCGAGTATATGGTCTTCGCCTTCTTCGGAGTACTTACACTAGCCTCAGTCCATTGTTTCGATTGTTGTTCCATCCGCGGGTATAATGGTGTAATCAGGTTTCATCAACCATTACTATTCGGCACCAAAAGTCCTATGGACGTTAAATTGAGGGGTGAAATGCGTTCTTACTTACATTTGTGATCAACCGTCAATGAACGCGGAACCCATTTTGCACATAACTTTTTCATATTCGATTCATTTTGCAAAATCGAAAACACACATGAGATGTGCAGAGGCTTTGCTATTTCACGCACTTTTACTCAACGGTCAACTAACATTATACCATGGACTTTTCTAATCATCTTTTACGTCTTTTAGGTGTCCACTGCGTTGTTCACCAAATACATTAGTCCGGCCATGTTTAAATTCAACTATCCATCGTTTTATGGTTGCAATCAATTTAAATTGGTGGCCATAAACAGATCCCAACTGAGCTTTGTTTTCGTCATTTGTCTTGTTCATTAAAAATAAGGACTTAATCACTTCTTCCATTTTTCAAAACGGACTAAAGACAGTTCACTTTCTATTTCAATAACAAGGGTCCTTACACTCGGAATAATAATAAATATTGACAGACATATTTTGAAGGTTTTCCAACTTGAAAAAGAAATAACATTTTATGATAGTACTGCACCCTTTCACTGAGCTCGCTGATTACTGATGCACCCTCGTAATAAGCTATTTCAAAATCTATCATATCGGAAACCAGGTATGAAATAATTAGTAATAGGATTGTTTGAAGACCATATTTCTTCTTATTAAGAATATAAATCCAATATTTGGAGTATATCCAAACTACATTGAAATAACGAGATTAATAGTATAAAATTAAGGTCCAGTGCATACATATGTTGAATTTTCATGCATAGTTCATGTGAATATTTTTTGTTTTTGGAACATAAAATCCTATATACATTAAGCGGAATATACAGTTTTCTCAGGTGAAGTTCGGAGAAATGCATATTCGATAATATTCAATTACAATTTTTTAACTAGTTTAATTAAGAAGTTAGAGACTGCTCAAATGCCTTTATTAGAGTCAATTTCTGTTGTACAACATAACGAAAGTGTATTAAAAATGATCCCAGTTAAAATTGGTAAAACTGTATTAGATAAATTTAACACTGTAAGGATAAAAAATGATGGATTTCGAACATTAATTGCAATAGCAAAAATTTTATCATTAAATCCGATTCATAATGCTTTAGATTGAAATCCCGACCATACGCTGTATTAAAATACGCACCAATCACATCAGCCGATGTTGAAAGAACATTTTCGGTCTAGAAAAATATAACTGGTAGACAAAAAAGGCAAAAAGTGCATAAATTATAAAATTTATTTCCGGCACATTGCCTTACATGGTTCAAGTACAATTGAAAAAAGGTTTTGATTGAAAAAATTAAATAAATTTTTTCTTTATGAAATGTCACAAACAATCTGCAATCTGCAACTATAAAGAGATGAAAAACGAAACTACAAACGTTGTCCAATAAGATTCGTGCTCTTGAATGATGTAATCACATATAATTTTAGAAGATAATCAGAAATATTTTACTGGAGTAATTTGATGAAAACATTAAGAAAAATATTTATGAGGATAGATAAAAGCAAGAAACGGTTTATCAGTGCCCTCTGTGGTACTGACGACAAACTAGTAAGAATGCCAGGTTGCTCAGGTAGCTAGATTCCTAAAACGTTGCTGTTCGGCAAGGGGCGATTTGAAATATTAATTATTCTCTCCGAAAATTATTAATAAGATTAATTTTACTATTTTCATCTAATCCATAATGCAAACACATCGTATTTAATACTTTCCGTTTTCTGTAACATTTTTGTAACGGAGATAAAATTATGTTTGCAGGTGTCAACAATCAATCATTGCTCTTAATATTAGGAATAAAGTTGTTATTTAGACGGAAAAAGTTGAACAATTCAATCATTGCAAAGTCCACTCTAGTAATTTTATAAATCTTCTGACATGTCATTAATTTTCCACTGCCGGGCTTAATTTTATGGCAGAGTTTGTAACTTTTTGCGTGCACGCGAGCGTTTGTAAATGTTTATATTTTTGTAAATTATATAGGAGGAAAATGGTTGTATAAAAATGTCTGTACACAAAAATTCATACACATATATTCAATAGCGGAAGAACCAGGGCCGTGCGATGGATTTTCTCAGTATGATGCAAGTCTTCGAAATGTCGTCCCTTAAACGTTTTTTCTTTAAAATAACCTTTGATTGAGATTAAAAAAAAACTGCACAAAATGTCCCAGAATTTAGAACTTTTTTTGAGATAATCCTGTGGTGAAGTGTAATAATTTATGTTGGAGAGGCTAAAGTTTGCAATGTAAGATAAAACTTATATCTGTTTGTAATGAACTTCAATCCGTCCATCTTTAAATCTATGAAAAACGTTTCGCTAAAGGTATCATCATTAGATATTTCTCTTAATAATTCTTTTTACATGGACAATATTCCTAACATCGATAACACTGATTAACACACTTTGTATTGCCACTTATATAAGAACGAGTTTTGGGTAATTTTATGGTGCCCATTCCAAATATGACTACTTTTGCAAGAAAAAGTAATAAAGAAGCATATGATTCATATAGATTATAATGGAATTGTTTTTAATTGCGAAAAAGTTAAAGTTAAAAATTCATATAAACATATAAACATAAAAAGTCTCAGATAATTCCAAAAACTATAATCAGTTTTTAGAAAAACCCTGTTTGTACTTTATTCTATGTAATTTATCAGGACGGTCACGTTGGAGACTCCAGCAATAGTCCGCCATCATGTGTCTGCCCCATCTCCCTTTCTATCGTTCTTCCATTACTTTAATTTCCTGGTGGAACATCTCCCCTTGCTCGTCGTTAAAATCACCAAGATAAGAAGGAAATCTGTTCAAGTGGCTATGAAGAAAATGTACTTTTACGCTTATATTACAGCCTAAATTTTTAAAATTTGTAAGCACGTTTCGAACGAGTTCCACATAATTTTCAGCTTTGTGGTTACCCAAGAAGTTCTTGACAACAGAGACGAAGCTACACCAGGCAAGAGTTTCAACAGGGTTCATAGATGTTATAAAATTGGTATCCTTAATAAGTTTCCAAATTTACGGACCATCAAAGATACCAGCTTTTAGTTTTTCCATGCTTAGTGCAGGGAACTACTTGCAAATATATTTGAAGTAATCGCCATCTTTATTCAAAGCTTTAACAAACTGCTTCATTAATCCTAGTTTGATATGAAGTGGTGGTAGAATGATCTTATCCTTGTCAACTAATGATTCGTTGATTACATTCGCTACTCCTGCAGTTATATTTTTTGTTAAAGGCCATATGACTTTTTTCCAGTGATTTTGCTTCGCCCTACTATCCCACAAGCAAATGAAACAAGGGTACTTTGTATAACCACTTTGTTGCCCAAACAAGAAGTTTACCGTTTTCAAATCCACACAAATGGTAAACTGATATAGTTTATATCTCTCATGACATGTATGCAACGCCATGTAATGAAGTAGAAGTTCGTGATTTATTTAAGAAATTAAAAAATAAAGCGTCTTCGGGGCCTGATGGGGTACTATGTAATTTGCCGAAAAAAGTATCAGATTGTTTAATACCTCCAAATACTTTTTTGATTAATTTGTCATTTGAATCTGGTGTGTTCCCATCGAAATTGAAAGAGTCTTGTGTCATTCCTATTCATAAGAACGGTAGCAAATTAAATATTAAGAATTATCGTCCACTTACAATTTCTTCCAGTTTTTCAAAAATTTTTGAGTATGCTATGTTGAGCAGGTTTTAAATGTTAATAAAACCAAATATCTCATATTTTATAATTCTCAAAACAAGACCCAATTCAATGTCAAGATTGCTTCCAATGATATGGTAATACATCGATTCTGTGAACTTAACTTTTTAGGATTGTGTATTGACGATAAATTAACATGGCAAACACACTGTTATAAACTTATTAGTAAACTAAATTCCTTGTGTTATCAAATACGAGCTTTGGAGTATATCATTGAACACAATAGTATGCTATCTTACTATTATGCTAATGTTCATAGTAGACTATCTTATGGTATCACAGTATAGGGTGAGACAACTTTTGTTAAAGAGGTTTTTTTAGCACAAAAGAGAATTATTAGATGTATGGCAGGTATTGATAATAGACAGTCATATAGACCTTTAAAATGGAATGTTCTTCCCGTTGCCGCGATTCATATATATGTTTATAAAAATAAATCTGATTTTTTGTGTAACAACAATATTCATCAATATAATACCAGATCTAAATTTAATTTCTACATACCTCCTTATAGTTTAAGTTTAACAGAAAGGTGTCTTGGAATTCTGAGATTACGTTTCTTTAACGCTTGCCTCGCGACTTGAAATCAATTTCAAATATAAAATGTTTTAAGCGGAGTATTAGAGCTTTTCTTGTGCATCACTGTATATATTCATTAAACGAATTTTTCGAATTGGGTTGCGCATCCAGCAATGCCTAAAAACTGTAGATTTATTGTTATTGTGTGATATTGTGTACTTACTGTGACAATTGTCTATATTTTTTTTTGAATTTATTACAATTATACTTATTATTATTAATTAATACAGAATTTCGCTCATGATTTTTGGGTAAATTTAGTTTCATAGTCTCTACTGACGTTTCGTCACTGGATAGCACCTGTACCGAAAGCATCTTGGTTAAAGATATGAAAGATTTATGCCCTATTAACATTTCACCATAATTAGGTAAAGTTTTTGAAAGAATAATTAAAGATTAACTCCACAACTTTGTAAACGACAAAAATATTTTGCGTAAATACCAGTCTGGTTTTCGTTCCTATTATAGCTGTACTACTGCTTTAGTATACATAAGAAACGATACCTTAAAAGCCATAGACGACGGGACTAGATTTTAATAAATCTTTCGATATGATTTATGATATTTTTCATTTAATTTTAACTTCGATGGGCCTGAGTAATTGGTTTCCCTCTTTCCTAATGTTCCTATGTTCTATAGATCACAGCAGATTAGGATAAGTCGACAGTTTTAATGTCTTAAATGTAACTACACTGCCAAAGATATTCACTAGTCCTAATTAAATGTTTAATAAACGCAAGTAAAATGTTTAATAAAATAGGGGTAGATAAACTGTTTATATACCACAAGTAAACGAAGATTCTTGACATTCAGTGGCTGCAGTAAGTATACATTTGCTGCTAGTGCTCTTCCTTTAGCCTAATATGACATTTCTCTGATTTGACACCAATAAATTAGTTACATGTTTTCTTACAAGTTTTAGAGATGGTAGTTGTATTCCCACATTCAATAAGGAAGTATTTATTAATTTACTGATATTGTAGCTATAAATTCGTTTAAATATATCTAGAATATGCTTCAGAATGGACAGCAAGTTGGAAGTACGAGCATTACGTCCATATTCTAGAAACCTAAAGCGGGCCCTGCTGTATAAATAGCGTGTTTCAATCGTATAATGTTTATAAAAAGGTTTACAGTGCATGGTTCGTCTGTTGTTCATATTCAGGTGTTACTCTGAATAAGTTGCACGGTAACACCACAAGTTATTCAATACAACTGCTTCGCAAAGCATCAGTCTGGTCGAAATATCTAGGCATGTCTATGCATGAAAATTGTTTTGGGAGCTGGGATAGATTTTTTAATCAAATGCGACGTTGTAGAAGCGAATGTTGTTGTCCAGAAACAGTCCTAAGTTTTTTGCACTATTACTTAAAGTTTGATTTTTGATAATTATATTTAGATCTGATGTACAAAATACCCGGTGTTTTTATGGAACAAATAAGATCTATCTGTGTTTGTTAACCACACAATTCAGGCAATTTTCACAAAAAATTAATATTTTGAAGTAAATATTTCAGTTACTTATGTAGTAAAACATTTGCTAAATTATATAAAAATTAACTATAATACAGGACTATCTTCCTTTTTACATTTTAACGACTGATTAATAGGAAGGCAAACAAGAAAACTTCAAAGCAATGACATTCTTTATTTAAATATCAACAACCCAGTTAACAAATATATATTGAAATACTAAAAATAACAAAATATGACTTAATATATAAATGCGTTTTCCTTAATCTCTCTTTTCTTTCATTTTTAAGTCGGTACTGGCAGTAAACTCTAGGCAAAGTACCATTTTTTCAGCTATAGGTACGCAAACAAGTATTAATTATAATTCTACTGCAAGAAACTATAATCACAAACAAATGTATCAGTGAAAATACACTTATAGGCATGTATATATCGTATATTAATGTACTTCAACGTACTTCGTCAATTAACAAGTGTAAATCAGAGAATTTTATTTACAATATATTATATATAGATAAATTTTTACGTAGACTTCTCATTTGTTAGAATTTTGTAAAAATATGTATACGTATGTATATTTCTAAAATTTCTTTAACGAGTTATTAATATCGCACTGGTTGCCAAGTTCCAGAATGTTCGTCTCTCCTAAAGTAATGAGGACGGTTATCTCTGAAAACGGTGATCGCCGGGAACTGATTATCTTGGATGTATTTAAGCGTAGCTCGTATCTGCAACATCGAAAACCATTAAGTGATCAGTCTCATAGAACACAAGCGATATTACAAACCTGCATTACAAAATGTGGCGGCTCCACTTCAGGAGAAGTAGACAGATGCTGTAGAATGAAATCATCGCTTTGTTCCAACCATAAATCAACACCTCGAAGAGGTTCGTAGTTAAAAGGTCCAATTCTTAGTAATCCTAAGTTGCTGTCGTATATATCTAAAACCTACAAATTCAAAAATAAATATTACACACTTGAAGAAATCAACAGTAGTCACATTTGGATATAAAGGGGTACTCAAAAGAAGGTTACAAGCTGTTATGGTTATTAAAATCAATTTTAAGTGCTGAATATCTCCAATATCAATTACGAGGATCGTTCGGACACTACGTGGCCTAACAAAGAAAACGCAATTTTTTTTCGATAAAAAACATTTTGTTTTTCAATATGCTCGCTCAACACACTTATTCCAACGATATTCGAAATTAGCAATACCTTCCTTGTAGGTCGATGAATCCAAGTCCTCGAAATAGCAATTTACAGCAGCGATTACCTCGGAATTAGACGAAAATCTTTTACCGCCGAGCCATTTTTTCAGTTTTGGGAACTGATGATGATCGTTGGGAACCAAATTTGGGGAATAAGCCGAATGCGGCACTAACTAACTCAAATCCCAATTCATGAATTTTGGCCATTGCAATCGCGGACTTATGGGCAGGTGCATTATCCTGATGGAAAAGCACTTTCTCCTTTACCAAATGAGGCCGTTTTTCTTTGATTTTGTCGCTAAGTTGTTGGAACAAAGTGGCATAATACTGGTCATTTATTGTTTTTCCCTTTTCTAAGTAATCAACCAAGATAATTCCATGAGAATCCCAAAAAAACAGTTGCCATAACCTTTCCTGCTGACAACCTTCTTTGGTGGCGGAGAACCTTTGTGTGCCCATTGTTTGGACTGTTCTTTGGTTTTGGGAATATAATGGTGGACCCAGATTTCATCGACGGTTATGAAATGGCGTAAAAAGTCCTTCGGATTGTGGCGAAAACGTGCCAAAAGGTCACGAGAAACACACAAACGATTCAGTTTTTGCTCCGGTGTGAGCAACCGCGGCACCCAACGCGCCGAGTATATTTTCATTATCAATTCTTCAGTTAAAATTCTGTGCACAGTGTCATTTGATATACCCACTATGTCTGCTATCTCGCGCACTTTTACTCGACAGTCATTCAATACGATACGGTGGACTTTTTCAATCACATCCGAGGCAGTTGCAGTTTTAGGACGTCCACTACGGGGATCATCATTTGTGCTCGTACGACCACGCTTAAATTTGGCTACCCAGTTTTTAACAATTGAAAACGAAGGAGCGGATTCCAATAGTGTTGAATCCAGCTCTGCTTTAATTTCGGTTGGTATTAAGCCTTTCAGATGAAAGTACTTTATCACTGCTCTCAACTCAGTTTTTTCCATTGTTTACAAAATCACATGAGACGTTCACTTTGGCGTACTGTCAAAAAGATACTAATTGACAGATCGCTCTGTGCTGTCACATTTCATCTATTAAAAGATGATTCTACAGAATGGTAATGAAAATTTCTCCGAATTCGCACCATATCTGTGTTAGGCCATGTAGTTTCCGAACAATCTTCGTTGTAAATTATCACATAAATTACAACGAGATAAAAAAAATAAAGCTTGAGCAGTGTAAACAAAAAGGAACAAAACTTTGAAGAAAAAAATTAAATACTGCGTTCTAGCTAGTGCGTGGGAAGGGAATTTAGAGAAAAAAATGTCAAATACACAACAAATGCAACATGAAATTATATTCGGCATACAGGATGATGTTGTTTCTTTAATGGCCGAGATCATAAACACCTTACATGCTAGAACGGTGATTCAAATTTTATTCAATTGAGTATTTCTTCAAGTTCCCGGCAATAGATCAAAAAAAAAAAAAATTATATCATTAACATTTAGGGAGTAATATTTTGTGTGATGTCCACATTACGTATTGCTTTAAGAAGTTCATCCAGAAAACTCTTTCATAAACATTTATATTTAGTTAAATGGTGAATTTTTTTTAACAACTTTCAGTATGTCTTTATTGTATTTTTAACTGGCGAAAAAACTTAGTCTCCAATGCTTTAAATAAATATATTCGTTTTATACTAAACTTTAATCAATTTTGTCTACTTATTTTCATTATTTGTTTATATGTGCCCCTTAACTTGCTAGAATATCTTTAGTGAAACAAAAGTTTACAACATCTCGTGCTCATCTTGCTTTTAAACGAAAAACTTATCTGCATACTGCTTCATATATAATTTACTAAAGAATAACATATTTTAGGTATAGGGAAATGTTTATACAAAAATTCTAGAACAATTTCTTCAGTAGATTCTGAAAAAGTAGTGTTCCCTTCAAAAAATTGACATAGCTTTAGTCGAATCAAGTACTCGAACTCTATGGCACTGGAACACTGAAACAGTTCACTAAAACCCTTACCACAATGCTGTGATAAGGGTTTTAGTGAACAGTTTCATAGCTTTAATCAAACACAGTCACGATTTCGATGGCCAACTTGTAGACTGACTGTAAAAAATGTTTCGATGTATTGCCGAAAACTTCAAGAAATATTCAATCGCATAAAACTTGAATCACCGCTCTAGCGTTTATACTGAAGAGCAGCGAGTTAGCAAAATGGGCCAGTGGCTGTACGTTGCTTCTTTCCGTAATCATGATTACAGGGGTGCAACGCACACCGATTGGCCCGTTTTGCAAACTCGCTGCTCCTATCGTTTATCGCAGCTTCGCTATAAACATAAACGCACCTTAAGATAACGGCTATTAAAGAAATCATATTATTAAACATATTCAGGATACGTTATTTTCGTGGATTCTTAGTTATTCAAAACCTATAAAATATTTAGAAAAAGAATATACACATTATACATATATACATTTTTTTGTTAGTTCTCTTTAAAGGGAATAAACTTCTTTTTCTTAAGTCCCTTCTTAAATACGGCAAAAACAATTCCCTGATTTTTTCAAAATGAGTTGCACAACTTTATGTGTGCTATTAAAAGTCCTTCCACATATTTGGTTTTTCTTTGTTGTATGTATGTGTGTACATACGCAGTTAATGACAGGAAGCCAACTATTTAAAAATGATTTATCAAATATTTCAGAAAACGTGCGTACAGTTAATGACAGGTTTTATCATCATTATTATAATGTTAAGGCACAATGACTTAAATTTAAAATTTTCTTGGCAGATACAGATATTTCAATTCCTTGCTTGTCAAAGCCACATTGCCAAGAAACTGAAGTAATGACAATCTATTGACAAAAACATGAAAATATATACGTGCAATTTGTTATCTAACAAGTGTAGAATCAAATTACGCTGTATTATAGCAAAAAGAGTATTTAAATGACAGAAATAGTGATCCTTTTTCAAATTGTCATTTAATTTTTTAATAAGGGGTAGACATAATCAAATACGAATTGTTGCTTAGGAATTGGGAAATATAGAAATAACTTGCATTGTTACGCGCCTAGGCAATTATTCAGTAATTGTTCTGCAACAATTTCTCGTAATTTCTATAAATTGATTTCGTATAAATCTTCCCGCAAAAGTTGACCACTGTATACCGTACTCGACATTAGAAGTGTTAACAAAAGATTGACTGGTGTGTTCTTTCCCTGTAACGGTCCTGTGACACCAATGCCATTTAAAAACCACAGAATATGTGGTTACCTACCTACTAGTAAGTGGTATGATGAAACTTGCGTGCCGTAAATTTCTAAAAAAACTCAATTCAGGCGTTAAAAAGTGAGTTGCCTTGTTGAAATGATTTATAGACTGGAACCAGTAGCGTACCTGCAGGGGGCGGTCCGCCCCGAGAGGCACGTATTTTGGGGTGGCATTTTTTATATTTTTCTCCAAATTATATAAAAATAAATAACATAATAATGCTCTAATGTTCTAATCAACAGAATGAATGACTATAATAAGACCCCGGCGGCCCACTCGACGTCATTTTTACGCCTAATCGGCGAAAAAAGAAAACACGTGCGCTGTGTCAGCTGTTAATATTTTCTTTGGCCCTATTGTTGTTATTACAAACAGCACCGCCATCTGAAGAACAAAATATTAAAACGAGATCAGTCGCTGGAACTATTCAACTCATAACACATTGTTAAAAATTTTTTTAGCAATAGCCATCAGTGTCATAGTTGTGAATGGAGCTTTTCCAAATTAAAACTAATTAAAAATTATCTTCGTTACACAATGAGTGATTTAAGATTGCGGAATCTAACGATACTTTCCATAGAACAACAACTAACAGATGACATCAATTTTGACAATGTAATTGAAGACTTTTCTAATAAAAAAGCAAAAAAAAAATAAATCTATAAACGCGCTACATATTACGTGTACAATCTGTTTAAATGAAGGAAATAACATTTTCTATTTATTTATGTTTAGCAATTCTTAATAACCACACTTGATTTTGACTAACTTGGAATGGGCGGCAAATTGGGGACCGTCCTAGGTGGCAAAAGCTCTAGATTCGCCACTGACTGGAACATGCGATTATGGGCACTAATTCCACCAATCCAGTGAAAATGTCTCTCATCTGCCTATATGATGTTTCTTTATCAATTTCATTAATTTCAAACAAAACCTATTTTTTAAGAATTTATCGTAGCAAATTGATTAAATTTTCCCTGTAACTTCAGCAACAGTAAAATCAAAAGCAATTTGCGACAGCGTAAACTCTTTTTATCAACAACACAATTTTATCGAATTAATTCTCTAAAAGCCTTCAAGCTGCATGGCCCACTAGCAAATTATTATATGTTTTAACTCCTCGTACGCATTTAGTTAAACTTCCTGCAGATTCACAATAGTACTGCATAAGGTTAAGTATAATTTATAAACTCAAAACCATTTTCGTGAATATTTAAACCTAATAATCAAAAAATTACTTCTGAATCTTTTCAAGAAGAGTAGATAGCGATTTCAAAATGTACCTCCTTTGCGAGTAATCTGATAAAATCATGATTTTACCTGCGACAAACCTGTCAATTGCCTTGCCGCTCTCAAAGCCTGATCAGGTCCTTTGTCAGGGAAAGTTGCGGGAAATATTTCTCCGGTCTTAATGTTGACACCGATTCCGTATACGATCGGCCAATGTATGCCACCACGAGTGGTAGTGTTAAGTTCACCAACGCATGCTAATGTTAGATCTATTTCTAAGGGATGCTTGTGGAACGACGCTGAAAAATAAAATATCTTCGATAAGCATCAAGGTCAGTCTATTGACACGTACAAGAAAATAAACTCTGATAAATTACCATATAATATACCAATTTAATGAATACCTCGCTCATTAAGTCACGAAACAATAAGGTATTAATAAACATGGCGCTCTAGAAAGTTCTTTATAGTAATTTACGTTCCTTGCTGGAAGTATACCAAGGTTATGAGGTTATTATTCTGGTAGATTGAAGGAATTTTTAGAACGTACAAATGCAAGACTTTTATAATATCAAAAACTTACTCATTATGTTGTAAAATAGCTCCTCTGAATAGTGATGTGCGTCACTGAAGCCTCCAACTAGCTGTAATTCTATTCTGCCTTCAGGATAGCCCATAGCAAGCTCTTGAACCCTTTGTATCATCGTGCAAACAGCTTCGTCAGTTCCTGATCCATCTAAATGGGCTAATGCGACTGCGCCAGAACCTGCAATGTAACCAGAAAGTTAAAAAATTACTTTGGAACTATCAAAGAGTATACTATTTAAATTAATGAACATGCAGACTTTTAAGGCTGTATTCTCTGCTACGAGGGCATTCCAGAAAATACTACCCGTTTAGTCATACAGATGGCGCTACTGATTCAATTAAAACCAAAGTGGCGCAGATGTCAACAGTAACATCGTAGCTTTGCGGGAAAAAAGAGTTGAAGTTCTTCCGGTGCGTGGTGTGAGTTTTATAACTGTTTACAATGGCGCATAAGAAAATTCTGCGAAATGCGAAGTGCGATCCGTGATCCGTTTTTTGAATGCAGAAAACGTCCGTCCAAGCGAAATTCATCGCAGGATTACTGAAGTGTATGGTACGGGAACAGTGGATGAGTCATCAGTAAGGCGCTGGGTTCGAAATTTTAAAGAGGGAAGAGATAATGTGCACGATGAAGAGCGGTCAGGTCGCCCGTCCCTTATCACCGACGATCTGAAGAAACATGTCGATGATTTCATCTGCGCAGATCGACGCGTAAAACTGAAAGCAATGAGTAAGCAATTTTCTGAAATTTCACAATCATTGCTCCATGAAATCGTGACGGACCATCTGAATTACAGAAAAATTTGCGCAAGATGGGTGCCCAAAATGCTTACCGACGAACACAAGACCAATAGCATGGGTGCAGCGTTGACGTTTTTGACTCGTTACGAGCAACAGGGCGATGCATTCCTTGACCAAATTGTTACTGGGGATGAAACCTGGGTGTGCCATTTCACACCTGAGACAAAACGTAAGTTCATGGAGTGGCACCATTCACGATCTCTAACAAGACCGCGCAAGTTTAAGCAGTAGTTTCCCATAAAAAAGTGGGAGGTTTCTGACCATCCTGCGTATAGCCCCGACTTGGGTGCAAGTGACTATCATTTGTTCAGAAAACTCAAGGATTTCTTGTCAGGAGAACGTTTCCAGTGTGATGATGACTTAAAAGCAGGTGTACAGCATTGGCTAGATACTTTGGCGGTAGAGGTTTACGCGGAAGGCATAAACAAACTGGTTTCAAGATACAACAAATGTCTCAACAACGGCGGCGACTACATTGAACAATTAGTAAATGTATTACTTTCATTTAACTAAAATCATTATTTACTTTTCTTCATTTTTCTTTTAAATATATGTGTGTAAATGCCCTCGTATATAGCCTTTTTTCGGTGTTGTATTGGCGTCCTTTTTAACTTTTTTCTTCTGCAGTCTTTAAGGTCTTTAGAAAATGGCGAGATGTCAAGTTAAAAAAGCGCATGTCAACGTATATTATTCCAGCATGTAGAACTGTTAATTTAAGAATAGATTGAGATTTTCATAGCCTACGACTTGTTAAGTCAGCATATATCAACTTAGCAAGTGATTTCTAAACTTAAGGATTAGAGGTGGGCAGAGATTTTTGCAGACCGGGCCCAGTCCGACACTTTATTAGGCCAGCTCGACCCGGCTCAACATGTCTGTCAGCTTGGTCCGACTCAACCCATCACGTTTCCAAACCCAGCCCGCCCATCGGCCCGACAGTTTCGCGGTTTCAGTCCGACAAGCGTCCGACAAAAAGATGATCAAATCTGTTCGGTCCTACTTCAAAGAATGTAAACAAATCATTTATTTTCAGTATTATACCATTAGTAATAATTTGAATGGCGATTTACTTATTCTTCTTATTTTCTTAAGCTAAATAAAGTCATGGATATATTAAAACACGATGAGGTTTTTCGTTCTTTACGACAACATTGTTTTAGTTTTAAGAATTACATTTTTCCGTATGAATTTATCGATAATGAATTTATGGTGCCTCTCAAAGCAGTGTTTTTATTGCAAACACTACAATATACAAAATTTCGTGGACTTTTACGACTGATATCAGTACTGCTACAATTACCTTCTGCAGCAACTAATTTTAGCGAACATGTTAACTTAAACAGAGTAAATGGGAAATCTGATGCTGCGTTAAATGTAAAACATTTATCCTTCTAAGTGAGCATATGAATTATATCTTATTTTCTTTATAGTTTTCGGTATTATGAATGTACCATTGCTTTCATAAAAATCTGGGTCAAGGGATACTATTATGACACCCATTTTAAATATGTCTTTTTAGATTGAAGAAACGTCAAAATGAGCTCGTAAGAGTTGTCCCAGATTTTCATGAAAGTGATGATGTTCGTTTCTGCACTCCATGTTAAAATTGACCCTAAACTAACAGCTGGAAACAAAGTTACGCTCAACTTCCCCCAAAAGTAACCTACATGTCAATCTTGTGACAATGACTTGTCCATTTACGATTGATTGGCAGCGTCAGACTCAGAAAACGCAGCTTCAACATATTCAGAGACTTGCATGTCTCAACATCACAGGAGTGATGCGTACCTGTCCCACAGCAGTTCTGGAAGTGCTGCTGGGAATAACGCCGCTTCGCATCTATATTCAGAAGCAGGCTATATCGAGTGCCCTCACTCTTAGTAGAACGAAGAGATTACAGCATGGGGACCTTAGAGGGCATCTCAAAATCCTTGAAGACCCCAACATAAATTATCTGATGTATATTGCAAAGGACACGATCCCTATGCAATACAATTTTGATCAACCTTATAACCTTATAAAACCTCGAGAAAGGGATACGAGACGCAACTATTAATATACTCAGCGACAGTAAGGCAGTTCTAAATGCTATTAAGGCCTACACATACGAATCTGCTCTGATACACGAATGCGTACACAATTTACAGCAATTGGGATGCAATAACCACGTTACTTTGCGGTGGGTCCCAAGCCACCAAGGGATCGAAGGAAATGAAAAGGCTGAGAAGCTGGCCAAAGAAGCAGCGAACATGCCTTTCATTGGTCCTAATCCCTTCTGTGGTCCCCGAAAGAGCTACATAAAACAAGCAATTAAGATATGGGAGGACAACCAAAAGGCCTCGTACTGGGATAATGTTCCATGACAAAAACAAACGAAAGCACTCATATCAGGCTCGGCAAAGACAGCAAAAATAGTGTTATCGTTCAGTAAGAGGGATCTTAGATTATTGGCAGATTTTCTGACAGGCCATGTTGCCCTAAAATATCACTTATTTAAACTAGGAAAAGCTGAAGATCAAATCTGCCGTCTATGCCAAGAAGATCTAGAGACGGCAGAATACATTCTATGTGAATGTGTTGCCATTAGTCGCATAGGACACCAATATTTCAGTAGGCTATTTCTTGCACCTACTGAACTGAAGGAAACAGATCCTAGAGTAGTACTAAGGTTTATTAAAAGCCTCCAACTATTCTAACGCACAAGAGGGCACTCTGTTACAATAGATCTATTAACAGCACATTCATAGAGCAACATAGAAGGCAATGACATTAAACCAACGTAACGCTAGTTGTTATTCACTGAGGCTTTGATGTATGAAGATTACTGTTTGAAAAATTTTATAATCTAAGCCTTGCCAAGCAAACTAACTCGTCTTTAATATCAATTTAAATCACAAAAACTCATCCGCAAAGCTCGATTATCTTCTAAGCAGTTCTATTATCTTTATGTTCCCGTATAAACTTCTATCCACTTATCCTGCAACGCACCCAGCCTCATCAAAAACAATGCATCAATAGCGATAATTGCGGCGAAATGAAGATCCAATCAGCGTTATACCAATCAAGCGGTATCGCGAAGATAGCAGTTAAGTACACACTCCTATCAAATAATTATTATTGAGCCGTTAAGAGAGAAGGAAGTCCATTCAATAGCGAATAATCCGAAAGCTTTATGATATAACTAGTTTCAATTTGAGGGAAAGATATTGCTGAAAATTACCTTACTTAACGAGCCACGAATTTATTACTCACACGTTTTGCCAATTACGCATACTCCAGTGTGCTTTCAGATGTGTTGTTACTCTCTAATTTCTCTATCGAAACGTACTAGGACGGGTAATGCGTATGGGAAATTTTATAAATATAGAAATTGAACTTTTATTTTCTTATGTAATTACTAAGTATGGTTTGAGCAGACTATGAAATCGACATGGTTAATTGGTGCAGTATGTATTAGACAAATGTCTATTAGTCTGTCTTAGTATATAAAAAATTGGTATAATAAAATATGTAACAAGTGACAACACAATTTTTTTCGGAGTAAGTAACCGTCTTGTAATTCTTACTATTAATTATTATTTTAAAAATACAAGGGGTTGTTGTTCCAGATTTTTTTCCGTGTTGATGAGAACTCGTGTAAGTATACCATAATTTTGAAAGAATATGTCAAAGTATTTTTTTGCTGAATCTATATAAAGGTAGGACCATCTTAAGCCAACTGGTGATCCATCGCACTTTGGGATATTCGAAGACTCTTTGAAAGAAGTTTAGGATCGGTATTAACAGAAACGAACAGCATTTTAACAATTTACAAACAAACGCGTACATGCTTAAAAGATTCGTACCGATACAAGGGCGATTTTTGATTGGCAAAATCATGAATGATTTCTTTACTCTATCTCTTTAAGCACGTCGTCTTTAATGGACATCGATGACAAACTGTTCAATCTTTCTTGAAGCATTGTACTTCTCAGTTTGCTTTTGATTTTTTGTAATTTTGACGCCTGGGCTCGCTGAGTTAGAGCCCAGGGCTTCGCGATCCATAGAGCCCTCTCACTGATTTCTCAATCAGTACAAGATTCAATTACTATTTATTTACGACCTAATTTAGTATTACAAGGGAACATACCGAATCCGAAAATTCAAAAAAAAATTGAAGCTTTGTGAAAAAGTAGTCCACACCCAAGGATGTTCGAAAGTATTTTCCTTATCGGCCCAATCTCGTTTTAAGGAGGTGAAACTACCCCTGAAAGTTTAGTAGATTTTCTTAAAATAACTCGGCAATGGCTGGAACAAATACACCGCAAGTATGTATATATCAAAATAATCGTTTTATCGAGCTTTATCACATGTATGAGTTCCATTTAAAAAATTTAATCCAAGTAAACCGACTCGTATGATCAGGAGTTTCGTTCGTCATTCATGATTTCGCCAATCAAAAATCTAAAAAAGTACCTCTTGTATGGGTATACATGTTCGCATTTGTTTAAGTTTTTTTCTTCTTCTTTCTCGAGACCCTGGTACCCAGAGCGTGTCGGGTTCGCTGATGTCTTCAGCCGTCTCTCTACTATTTCTTCCATTCTTTCTTATCTCTGGCCAGTCCTCTCAAGTCCTTGACTGCTTTTTCCTCTTCAAACCTATCTCTTTTATTCTCCCCATCCATGTTTTCCTTGGTTTCCCTCTTCTTTTGTTTCTCTCCACTCCCACCTCTGTTATTCTTTTAACTAGTCTACTTTGATCCATCCCCACTGCATGTCCAAACCAGTTCAACTGTCTGCTCTCTATTTTTATGTTTCAAATATAAAAATAACAAATTATACCAACTAAAATGTTCGTTTCTGTTAATACCGATCTTACGGTGCCCATACATCCTTAAATGCCATGGGTTTTCAATTTGGGCTAAAACGGTCCTGAGCCGTACTTTTCTCTTTCCTTCGATAGTACTTTCTATTTAAGTGCTAATATCGTCGATGGCCAAGAAAAGTGACATCCCAAAAATCGTAATTTTTGAGCTAAGTGACGAAATATATTTAAAAAATAACCTATTTTTAATAAGAAAAACGTTATATAGTTAACAAAACAGCCGGTAGAGGAAACAAGTGACACTTTGTCTTTGGGCGCAAAATTAATGGTTCCGCTTAAGATGAACGACACTAATTTTGTTGTGTCCATTTATTTGTGTTTAAAAGTTCATAAACATATAGTAGTTAACACAAGACTAATTCTAAATGTGACGTTTTTCTTGAAAGAAATGTTTGTAATACAAACGTATTACAAACATTTCTGTTTGTAATACAAACGTTTCTTTCAAGAAAAGCGTCACATTTTTTGTGGTGTGCTTTTTGATCATAAGGTAAGTTGATTTTAACAATGTACATTTATCTTGTGTACCCACTTTTTAAAGTTGTTGAATTTTTGAATGCATTAAAGAATTACACGAATCTAACATTACAGCCACTAAAGCTGAAAAAGAACCCGGATTAAGTGAAAGAAAGAAGACCAGCATATTAAGTTTGTTTTCTTAAGGGGTTATCTCCAGTCATAAATTTTGGAAAAGTCGATTTTGAGATAATGTCACCATGTAAAAGTATACTCCTTAGACTATTCAGTTCCAAGGTTATAAGTCGATATGAGAGTAAGAACTTATTTTCTCCGGCCGCTGAAGCGAACGCTGCATCCTATTGCGCGGCGCGCCAGTTGCTCCGTATAGTACCTGTCTCTTGTTACTCATGCAAGCCTGCTAGCCTATTTAAAAGGTGAAATACGTATTATATAGAGGCTGCTATGGATGCAGAAGGATTGTTATATGGACCCGGAGCAGATGACTCTATGTATAAGTATATTTTTGTGAATGTTACACACATTTTATTTCATTCTAAAACTTTAAAGCCGTTTTTCTCCAAACGACATTTTTTAAATCGATGGACACGATTACGGGCAAACTTCTCAACGGATTTCAATTAAACTTTGTGGAATTATAGTCGACAGAATTGTCTTGCCCTTGAATGAAGAAATGTTATTTTTATGCAGGTTAGCAGAGCAAAATTTTAGGCCAAAAAATAGCCTTTTTGTTCAGACGGCCGCCATTTTGTTTATAATCACCGTAAATTAATTTCCTTCGTTCAAGGGCAAGTTTTTTCAATGTACTATTAATATCAATTGGCTTCGTTTGTTTTCTATAAGTGGTCCCCGAGTTAGGATGTCCACCGCACACCCCTTCCGCTGAGAGGAGCTCCAGGAGCCGAGCCATAACTCCGCCACTATTGATTATTTTTGTACACAAAAATTCATGAATAAAGCTTAAGACTAAGGTATTCGAACGTACTAATTGCTGTTTTAATCTATCGTATACTTTCGGAGAAAAAAATTTTAAAAGATGACCCGATTGGAGGTCGTGATTGGAGGTAACCCCTTAAAACAAATCAAGAAAATCTGTTATTACTTTAATTTTTTTTTTAATTTGTAAACGTAAGTATAACTTATACTTACAGTAATTTACAAAGATTAAGTATTTTGGCTGTACCTCCTAAGTTTTTAAGATAGTTATTAGAAAATAATAAAAATTGAGTTCTAAAAACAAACGTTATATTGTTTTTATTGCATAATTTTGTCTCTAAATTTCAACAACACTTTCCAAGAAAAGTATCACAAATCAAATGAGGGTTCGATACTAAGGGTAGTTTAATTTCTTCTAGTCAATGTTGTTTTCTATAGCCCGTTGTATTGTGGAATTGCCACGAACAAAGATATTTCTTCAATGAACATTAATAGTAAAATTTAAAACCGTTTTCCTGCAAAATGACCATTTTTGAGATGCGTCACTTTTCTTGTGCACCGACGATATACGAACATTTTCTTTCAGCATAAGAGGGAAAATTTTCATTTTAATTTAACGCCCCATCACTTAATATTAAAGCTGGTCAGTGTAATATGAGTAATATGACATATAGCATTAAAGATTCTATCTTGTTGCTTCATTCTTAATGTAAAACGGTTACTATTTTTGCTATATTTTATTATTATCGAGCTTAAGTAACGCGCTTAATAATTTACGGCAACAGTGTCATCCATAAATCATTTTTTTTTGTATTTGCTAGTGTGTTGTTAGTCGAGGTATCGGCCTATTGCCCGCATAATTAATCCTTCTTTGTATGAATTATGGTTGAAGTTCATTGGTATATTAGAATGAGATACACTGTGCTATAATTAGTATTAAACGTTTAATTTTAACAGACTTTTTGCTATTGTGCAATTTAGAGAGTAAAAGTTTTACAATTTATAGGTTAACAAAGTGAAAGGCATAAAAGGTATAGCTTGCAACAACAAAAAAAAAATAGTTCAGTTCAGTGTTGACAGGTATAAATGCGATTTCCCGATACTTTAAAATTCCTTATAATTACGTTGCCTTTGTAGATTCGTATGCCCTTTTAACTCATTTTATAATCTCTGGACGTTTTTTCTCAACTACGTCCAGTCAAGATATATACAATGTATGCAATTTTTCAAATGTTCAAGGTTTTACAAAGACTTGCGCTGAGTGTAAGAAGTAAAAATAGAACAAATAAAAAGAGCATCCCGCGAACGAAACAAAAGAGTAATTTCGTATATAGCATTAAATTAATAACGGTAAAATCGGCGCATTCTAGTCGTTCCATACCTGTCACCTTTTTATTTTATTTTTGTGTAGGCAACACCACATCATAGCTACAACATCGTTCAGTGTGTGCGATATGTATGATCGTGGACAATATTGTATGAATGTACCGTGGTTATAATTTGAATTATAATGACTTTTTTTTACTAGAGTTATATTTATAAACGATATTCTTTGAAAATATTTATGTGTTCATATCTATTCTTATAATTATTTGCAATCAATCTGTATCTATTCATTTATTTCGAAACGACTTTATTCTTCTGTACCTTCAGGTTTTTTTTTTAAAGAAATTCACTGAACTACTTAAAATGCTAAAAATTCAATCCACTCATCGTGAATCAATTATAGTAATTGTGCGCTGAAAATAAAATATCTTGGGTTTTTAAAAAATTGTTTAGTTTGTATGTGGTTTTAAGCGTTCGGAAACAACGCCTACCTCATCACCTTCCAATCGTTTGAATTTATTACTGTCATACGTATAATGGTTTACATCCTAGGACTTTTCGGGATAACTGTATAGATAACGACCAAGGGAATACGGAAATTACAACACATATACACGGGAAATTTATAGTACTGTAATTCTCTATGACGATCAAATGGAGAACTAGGGCTTCAGATGTCCTGTGATTTGACCCGATTTGCTCGAGGTAGGTCGAGATCTATTAACTTGTCTGTCATTTCTTAGTGGCACTTATTCCTTAGCCACGAGAGGGTTGGATTTCAGTCTTCAATTAGTTAACTTAGGAAGAGCACGAGGTATCGGAAAAGACAATTTCAAGCTCAATCTTTTCAGCTGTTCGGACAATACGGCTCCTGGGAGGTAGACGATCTTGGAGTTCTTATACAACTTGGGCTAGCATTTTTATTTTGCTATATAAAGGACTCCTATTGCTGAGCAGAGCCAATTATTGGTTTCTAGCTCGATAAGATGTTCCTGCCATCTGTTCCAAGTGAGGACCGCCAGGTAAATCGTTGGTCCAACGTAAGTCCTAAGTACTTGACCAATTTTTTCCAGTTTAGTCGAGCTCCATTTCCCTACATATGTTGTCGGCTGGGGGTGTACTTTATCTCGTAAGTTGAATCGCGATTTGAACCTTTAGATGTCTTAATGAATCGTTGCAAATACAAGAAGGTGAATTAGTAATTCTGCTATTATGGGTGTCTCGGAAATTGATCATAGTTAAAATTTAGTCCCGTAAACGCTGGATGATAAAATAACGTTGTATTGTTGTAATATTTATGACATTTTGGATCATATTAGGGTGCATCTTAAGGCGCTTTATAGGCGTAGGCGTAATAATAATTCATGGCCGGCCGATGCCTCCTATAATTGGCAAAAGCTGCTGAGGGATGCGAATATCTACATATATCATTTATTTCTATTTTCATAAGAGTGGTATAGATTGACTAATTAATAGAGTAACCTAAACTTGCGGACTTTCATAGGCGTCGGTATTACGGGTTAATATAAGAATACGAAAAATTCATAAATAAACTAAACCGGTAGAGAAGCAGGCATGTAGTGTCGACCTTGAACATAAATCATGTTAAACCGCGCTGAGAGAGATTTCGTTTTAGTACCGGTTGAGCTGTTGCGGAGATTAGTCGAACGGTCAAGGTTACGTACTTACGTGTCGCTTTTTAAAATATAGCTGGTGTTTTTTGTGTGTTGTAGTATTATACCAAGTACATAATTAGTGTATCGTTTCATATAGAACTAATATTTACATACCTAAGAAAACAATGCCTCGTAATAGATTTGCTATTAATGTACATAAGTATGTGTCACTTTTTCCCCATTTAAAATATGACGGTAGTGCAGTTTTTTGCTTTACATGCAATGTTCGTTTGGCTGCATTGGACAGAACTGAGGAGAACTGTCAATGGTATTAAGCATATGAGAAATGCAAGAATTGAAATACCTTATACACTATTCCTCATACATTTATTAATTATGTTTACCTCTTGTAATCTTCCGTTGTCGTTGGTGAGAAAAGCAGCTTTTAAAACGTTTTGGCGACAATACGTTCCAAAGTACCCATTACCCTCACAAACACAATTACAGAATCATTTGCCGCGAATGAAAGAGATGCTAGAAAATGTGTGTAAACGTGATTTGTGTTCCAAAAAAATATGGATTACCGTGGATGGGACGACCGATATAAAGAAAAACAGTATTGTGAATGTAATAGCTCGCGTTTTATCTAGCGAGAACACAGCATCTCGATATTTGTTAGCTTGCAAACGTGTTCAACAATGTACCGCGGAAAATATTCAAAAAGTGATAATGAACGCTTTGAAAAAATTTAAAATTGCCCAAGATCAAGTTGTGATGATTGTGACAGACAGTGCAGCAACGATGTTAAGTGTTGGGCGATCCTTAAAACATATATTTCCTAACTTAATACATATAACCTGCGTGCTGCATGCTTTGCATTTAGTTGGTGAAGTTGTTCGACAACATTACGGAAACGTTGATCGGATGACTGGAAGTACTAAAGCAGTGTTTCGTCAATCTCCTAAACGCTTAAAAGAATTTCGTAAATTTTGTCCAGGTATTCCAGGACCTCCTGAACCAACTTTAACGCGATGGGGTACTTGGCTAACAGCAGCTTCTTACTATTTGATCCATTTTCAACAAATTCAATCAGTTATAATGCGATTTAATCGGAATGAATCCAAAGCAATTAGAGAAAGTCAAAGAGAATTTCAAATTCCTCAACTTTTAGAAGATTTAACAACAATATGTACCAATTATACAGTATTACTAGATGCCATCAGGAAACTACAATGTACTGAATTGTCATTGCAGGAATCATTAGACATAGTGGAGAGTGTAAAAAATAAATTACACAGATTAAATGATACGCCAGGATTATGCGCTAGTCAAAAGTTGGCAGATGTTTTAAGGAAAAATCCCGATTTTAATACTTTAGAGGCCGTTTATAATAAGTGTAAGAATAGTGAAGTTTTAAGTGATTTTGAAAAACAGTTTCTACATGCAAATGTAACTTCCTTAGATGTGGAGAGATCGTTTTCTATGTATAAGAATATTTTTTCTTGTCGACGCACAAGGTTTAAAGAAGTAACTGTGGAAACATATGCAATGATGCAAGTTTACAGTAGTTCACATCCTGATGCCTCTAATTTGTTGAATAATTAGCAAGTAAGTTTATTTATGAATTTTTCGTATTCTTATATTAACCCGTAATACCGACGCCTATGCGAGTCCGCAAGTTTTGGTTACTCTACTGACTAATTAAAATCATTATTCGATTTATTTGAAGTCATGTTTGTTTACAATATGATGTCCACAATGTTATCGACGGCGCGGTGCGAACAGGCACGGCAAGTAGTAATTTCGAAGCGTGCTCTGGTCTGCAATTATACGTGTGTACCGCGCGCACTTAAAAGCTCACTCGCACCGCTCTTGCCTCGTTATCTCGCCGACATTATCTTTGCTATACGTATCCTGTCCGCCGTGGTATTGCACGTAGAAAAGGTTGTCGGAGGAATAATTCACTTTTTACAATATAATAAATATTTATTGTTATTATTTTCTCTTGCGTGTGAGCAACGTATACGTTGAGATATGGCCACTCGATTAAAACGGCTTAATTTAGAAACTTATTTCACCGCGCTCGGTTGGGATTATTGTTACTTAAAAATAAAGATGTAAAATGTAGGAAACCACTGGTCTAACAAGGGAACACCGATAACCCCAAAATTCAAATTTCGATAAAACTGTAGATACTGAAAGAGTATATAAGAACAACACAATTTTTTTAGCGGCTGAATCGCCCGACTTAGGGGTACAATCCTCTCTAAAAATTTGTATGGTTTTTAAACTTAAACTTAAATATATCGGAAACTATAACATATATAATTTCTTTTAGAACATAATTTAAAGTACATTACGTAGCCTGACGGATGAAGCCCAGCGTGGTATAACCTCTTTATCTTTACATTTTTTTTCTTCTGGGACTTGTCTATGCCCCAACTGGATCTTCTTCTTACTACTTCTAATTGGCGTTTGATCTATATAATTTATAAGAAAATCTATTTCAGAATTCTACCCCGTATTTACATTTCTCGGGCCTGGTAGGCCCGGTTTATTTTTGATTAATAATCGTTTATATTTACATGCAAAACTGTCTTTGTTTAAATAATTTGTTGCTTCTGGCGTCAATGTACTGCATATTGCAATATTAAACGATTCCTACAGGCTTAATATGATGTATGAAAATACACATGAAAAGAGCCTAGTAACAATAACCAAAAAATTAATGCTAATATAGCTCATGGTATTGGTGGAATCATTCCCGGCAAAAAAACTATTCTCTAGACGGCATGACTATGTTTCTCGACGCTAGGTGGCGTGGGGAGATATATCGTGATTCTGTTCGTGGAGAATGGCAACATATACTCGAGAAGTGAAATACAATAGCGAGGGAGGACACGTACGGAACCGCGCTGATGACGCCGGGTAGGCAGAAACATGTTCGCGGGTTTACGCTGTCCCTTTCCCTCGCTTTGTTTTTTCACCAATAGTATGAGCTATATTAGCATTATTTTTTTAGTTATTGTTACTAGGCAATCTTTTTTTCTGAAATACAAAAGTACAGTCGAGTGCAAAAAGACTGACAAAACGAACAATGAACTAAAGCAGAAGGCTTGGGAGCAGCTGTCCGATGAATTCAACAGTATTTGTGGAGAACCATATAGAAATGCAAAAGTTCTTCGTGGCAAATATGAAAACCAAAAAAAGAGGTCGAAACAAAAGTTTGCAGATAGGAAAGCTTACTTGCAAGGAACTGGAGGAGGACCTGAAAAACCCAAGACATTTGACGATATCGATGAAAAAATCAAAGATATCCTGGGCACTCAGATGACAGGCTTTAATTCCGAATTTGGTGGAGACGTTAGTAAGTTTTTAGCGAAATTAATGAAAATCAAATTGTAATAAAAGCAGCATTTGTTTCAGAATATAAAAACACGCAGATGGAAGGTAGTCATACCAATATATCTGATTCAGGTAAGTTCATATCATGGATTTTTATTAATTATAGCTCTAATCAATTTTTTAAATGTAGAACCACTGGAGGAAGAAGTCAAAGATTCTGACGAGGAAGAAATTTCATTGCCAGGTATAAGTAAACAATATTTCTACTTATATTAATTTAACAAATAACATGTTTTTTAGAAGTGACTTCTAAGCGAAGAAAGATAGAGGTTTCGCAGGTTATATGCAAATCAGTACCTAGTTGTTCGAGTAAGTATTCTAACATAAATTGGTAAAGGTACCTAAGTGCTTTTTAGGGTTCCGTACTAAAGAGTGGTAAACTTAATCTTATCTTACTTTCGATTATAGATAGAAAACAAAACTAAAAACAAAAGTTGTTTGGTTGTAGCAAATATACATTTGATTGATCAGTTTTCTTTTTTAGCTGCTTTACCGACTGATTGGACAAAAATGACTCCAGACAAGCTTCGAACCCCAACATCCAAGCCATTGAAAACCATTTTGAGGAAGGCCTCTGGTAAAGGTAAATTTTGTACTTATTATAATATCTCTAATGTATTACTGTTTTTTTTTTTTAGAGAATACAAATGTTCTATCGAACAAAATTAATTTGTGGGCTGCAAGTAAAGCCGAATGCGCCTCTCAACAGAGAGATTTTCTCGAAAAAGAGCACCTTTTGAGAATTGAATTGATGAAGGAACGTCATAAACATCAAATGGCACTCGACACAAAGGAGAGTGATCAAAGATTACTTCTCCAAGTTAAAAAAGCCGAACTAGAGCTGGAGATCCTGCAACTGCAGAAGGAGCAGCTGCTAAACAAAACTTGAATCTAGCAATTACAGTATAGCTCCTAGTAAATTCATATATTACATACAAGCATTGCAATATTTTTAAATTTGTTTTAATAGCTAAATTATTTTCTTTTTCTGCTATTTTTGTAATTTCAACTTAATAACTGTAGTCTCTTACTTAAGCGTTTGCATTACTCGTGTGTTCTTTTCTTTGTAGTTTTTTGATAACGTACACAGTCACAATGCATTCTTATTAATTTAGAAGTATAGATGTAGGCATTTGCTTTGTATATTGCTGTGTATATTATTTAACACAATAAAGTCATTTATTATTATTATTATATATTGTTATATTGCATATGTATTGTTTTGTTAGCAAGAGATTTTGTTTTATTTAAAATAAATATTTTGATATATTCACTTTTATTTGATCTCGATTTTTAAGATTAAATCATTTTACATGTGAGAATGCTTTTATGGACATCGAAATAATAAGTTGATGAAATACTTTTTATTGAAATTTTACATTCTATCCATGTGCTACATTATCTAACAAAGGCTGAAAGTACTCAGTTATCAAAGCTTGCCGTACAATATTATTTAAGGCTATATTCTCAACGCCTGGTTGTACTACAGGTATAGCAATATTTCCCAATTCAATAGCCATCTCAACTTCTTCATTTACGACAGGAACATCATCTCTCAACATGCATGCTATATTATGAAGCACTACGCATGATATAGCAATTGCTTCCACTTTTTGCACGTTTAATTTAATTCCTAATGCTAATATTGGGAATCGACGTTTTAATACACCAAAACATCTCTCTATCGGATTTCTTGTTCTCATTTGTGCTTCGTTAAATAAATGTTCTACTGGAGTTCTTGGATTAGAAAGAGGCGTAATCAGGTATGGTTTGTTACCATATCCACTATCACCGACCAATAAATTTTCACCAAATTCTCCATTTTCAAACCGAGCACGCACTCTGGAATTCCGGAATATATTTGCATCATGGGCAGATCCCGGCCATCTACAGACAATATCCCAAATTGTTAATTGGGAATCGCATATTGCTTGCACATTGAAAGAAAAATAGCCTTTCCGATTCCTAAAAATTTCTGGTTCTTCTCCACCAGGAGATTGAATCTTTACATGGGTACAATCAAGAGCTCCAATGCATCTCGGAAATCTGCTTATGTTGAAAAATCCCTGGCGAGCAATATTTATTTCGTCATTGGATAATGATATATAAGTTTCATGCATATCTGCAATTGCCCGGCTCACTTTATTAATGACTCTGCTTGCTGTAGATTTGTCCACACCGGAAAAATCTCCAACTACTTGCAAAATACACCCTGTTGCAAGAAACCTTAAGGTTAGGAGTACCATTTCTGAAGTTGACAGAGCTTGATTCCTTAAAATGTATATATATTATGTTATAATGAAGAAACACCGACTAATTTTACCTTCTGCTTGTGGAAGAGATTGCTGGAGAAACACTTTCAATAATATAAGCAATTGTGTTTTTTGTTAAGCGAAATCTTTGCAAAAATTCAGTGTTTGTCCATTTAGTGAAATGATTCGGACGTTCCCTAAATGTCCGTGGCATCCTAGTATTCATTGCAGCATCCACAAGACCCAAAAAATCTTCATCATCGGTTAAAACTTCGTTATATTCATACATTTTTATAAACTTGATAAGGATATACAATACAGCACAAAAGGAAAAGTGTGAGGTTAGAAAATCGTTTTGATCGACAGTTCAACTTCTGAACGGCCGAAAGTGGGCGTTCACTTGAACTCCGGATTTGAACTAAGATCAGTTTGAAATATTGTTGATGCAACAACTTTTTAACTTTGAACTGCAGTTCAACAGTGAACTGTAGTTCAAAGTGTTTATACAACCGGCCCTAAAAGGCACAGCACCATTCAAGCGAAATGTAAAAAACTTTTTAGCCAAAAAATGCTAGTACAGTGTTGACGATTCCTTAGCGGATACTATTTGCTAATTCATTAGGGTTTAAATTACGTTTCTCCTTCTAAATGTTCTAAATGTTTGTATTTGTTTTTTAGTTTAATTGAGGTGGTGGACTTTAGTTTAGTTTAGTATATTTTAGCTTTTTTTTCTTACTTGCCTTATTATTATACTTTTTTGTTGACGAATTCTGTTATCTGTGGATACTTGGATAAATAAAGATTATTATATTATTATATATATTATTATTATATATTATAGTCCCACACATGATAAGGAGGTCAAAAAATCCGAAAATACCAAGAAATTCAATAAATTGTATGAACAAATTTATTAACATTGAAAAAAATGCGACTGATGCGGTCACAAATAAAAGGAAGAGATGCATGATGTGTCCCTCTAGTTTAGATAGAAAAAACAAACTAGTTTGTGAAAAGCAATAATGTGTGCAACAAACATAGTGTAAGAATTTGTAAAAATTGGTACTTTTGAACATGTATTTACATTTATAAGAGCTGTAATCTTTAGTTAGAGGTTTTGTTTAATTATTTAAGATTTTTACAAGCACAAATAAATGATTTAAATATATTTCATGTTCTTATATATTGCACAGAGCAAAAAAACAACCGGGTCTGAGAGACCCGAGAAATGTTAATCTGTATATCCGAACACCCATGCATCCTAGGGTTAAAAATATCTCTTCGTGTTCAAAAATAATTTTGTTAAATATAACGTAAGAATACAATGTGTTTCAACAATAAAATCTTCATGTTTTTTGTCAAATGCAACGGGCAGTTAGGGAATTGAGTCGGAATAGCATTTTTTAAAGCCTAGGATTTTTTAAACTTACAGTTGTAGTTTCCCCGGTCCTTGAATCTGTAGGTGTTGAAACATAAATATATTCTCTTACAAAGTGTAACTCACAAACAAAACATACAAAACAGCCGACCCCATGTTAGGTTAGGTTACCTCGTTTTTATCGTTTAACACTAGAAAAACATTACAGGTATCATCAACAAAGTACGGAAATATTACTACACAGTATTTTTTTTAAATAAAACCAATATAATTTGGATAAACTAATTCAAAACGCAAGAAACTATCTGAACGTGTGAATGATCGACGACCTACTTCAAAATACGTCACAGCCTGCTGACGTCAAAGCACTCAGGTCTTATGTAAATCGTAGGTAACGGTTGTATCTCAAAATCGGGCGATTTAGCCGCCAAAAAATTGTGTTGTTCTTATACTAAGGTACTATTTTAGTACACGTGCTCGAAAAGTGGTGGGCATATGCATTCCGGTTTATGTTGCTACTTTCTAGACGGCATGATTATATCTCTTGCTATCAGGTGGCGCCAGTAAATACTCCAGCGCTGTTTTTGGAAATTAATGGCATAAACTGAGAGACTAACGCAATGTAGGCAGCGGAGAATAGCGCTCAAAACCACGCTGATGATGCCGGGTAGGCAGAAACATATTCGTGTGTTACTGCTATTTTCTCTGCTTACATTGGTTTTGCCGGGAGTGATTCCACCAATGCAATGAGTTTATATTAGCATTATTTCGGGTTGCCGATGTTTCCTTGTCAGTCAATTATTCTGAAAACTGTTTAAAATAGCTCTAAACTGCAATAATTAGTTAGTTCTCTTGTCATAAAGTATTTAATGGTGACATAAGCAACTCTTATGATTATATTGTAGCAGAAATTAATTAGATACGGTACTGTAACAAAATAAAGAACATGTAAACCTATCCGATGATTTGTATTAATTAATTGGTGTTCGTAGGGTAAGACCGTATACTTCAATAAAAAAATAATTTTACGATCCGAGTTAATTATTACACGCTATCACATCATTAAACGCCAACTTAATTTATGTAAAGAAATGGAATGGTTTCTCTCTAATAATCCTCCAATAAAGTCGGTTCCTCGAATATAAAGTAGGCGCCAATCAAGTTTTTTTTTCAAGTATCTCCACTTTTTTTCCAATGGAATACCCGCGTACATAAATAACCAATAAAAATCTAACGCCATGCTAATAAAATTATTGTGTAACTTCTTACCTGAATGTCTAACTACAACTATTATACAGGTCGTGGCGTCGTCCGATCCCAGGATATTTACATTCTCTGAAACACAAAAATTGAAATATCATGTAAGAGCGAACCGGTGAAATGGAAGATTGTCATTTTTTATAATTTTTTTTCATTTGCTAATAGGATCTGGTTGTCAAGAAGTGTCGGCTTATGTCACAAACATTCTTTAAGAAATAGCCCAATTGAATCTTCCAGTAGTGCTTGTAACGAATACCTGCATATATTTCCCTATATTATATATTTAGAAAGAATTATATTTTGTTGTAAAAAAATATCTCAACCAGAAGAAATGTTAAAGCCGCGCCGTATGTTCGATACTAATTGTAAGTTAAGAATTAAAAAGAAGCAAAGCCTTATTCATTAACCTGTTGAAATTGACAATAATTTATTACTATTTTTAAACTGAGGTTAATCCATATCTGGAATGTTAAAAATTCTATTTCATAAAAACTAATATTAAAAGAATACATTAACAAATATGTAGGACGCTTGGAAGATATTCGTCACCTTAATTCGCAAAGTACGTAACTCCAGTTTTGGTCGAAAATGAGATTTTTATGCCATCTCATGTAAAATTTTTGAGCGAATCGATTACAAGTATGCCTATCTCCCTAAAAAATCTGGTTGGGAAGATATTCCCGTAAAAGAATAGAACGTAACTCCGTTGTTTAATTTGCCTTAACCCTTCCTTAGGAGCGCCTAAACTTGTGACGCAGTTAAGCGCGTGGATGACATGTGTCATCCAATGATTTAACGTTGAATTTTTTGCTGAAAATAAACTTTATTGATCTAAAAATTTGCATGTTACAATATTGTAATACAACAAATCTTTCTGTAGGTCGGTCTCTTAAAAAGCATTCTGCTAATTTGTTACACATTACGTGTAAAATTCATGCTCTCAATCTTGTGGCGGATAGTATCAGAAAATGTTATCCTGAGGTAGACGCTTTAATAGCGCATACCAAAGCAGTATTTGTCAAATCACCGAAACGTATTCGCGAATTTCAGAGACTGTGCCCCCGTATACCAGAGCCACCAGAACCTATTCTAACTCGTTGGGGAACATAGTTGCAGGCCGCGTTTTATTATCATAAATATTTTGACAATATTAAGAACGTGGTTTTACAATTCGATACAAAGGAAGCTGCCGCTATCCAGAAAAGCCAGTCGAAATTTCAAGATAGTCAGGTTAAAATGGATTTAAAAATCATTCACAATTACTTCGGGCTAGCAGATGCAATAGAAAAATTACAAAATCCTGCGGTGCCATTAGAAGAATCTCTACAAATAGTGCAACACGTTCACGCACAGCTATGCGCTATTGAAGACGCAAAAAATATTTCTGTTCTAGAAAAATTTGAAAGTGTTTTTGAGAAAAATTCTGATTTTGGCACATTAAGACACGTTTGTGAAGGTGCGTCAACAGAATCGTTAAGTTATTTGAAAGATTAGTTTACTTACGCAAATATTACGTTACTAGATGTAGAACGTTCGTTCTTTGCATATAAACGCAGTTTTTCCTCATGCCGTACTAGTTTTGCCGAAACAACAGTTGAAACATATCTAATGTTGCAGATATTTAACAGACATTATTCACTTTGTGATTTCACGGAGGACTCTTAAAATGGTAAGTGTTTGAGCACGTATTATTTAATTTTTATTTAAAAGATGAGCGAAATTATTTGCGGCAGCAAACATCTCTATTAGCAGAATAACTCTAGTGGAACGCGAGGCCTGGTCGACTCTACGCTACTGCGCGGTACCGCTCGTGGCCAGCTTTAATCCAGAATCTTACGTCTGTACCTGCCCTACAAGAACAAACAAAACGTTGGAAAAACGGGCAAGAGCCCCTTGAACTAATATTTATTCAAAAATATAGGTTGGAAAACTTTGTTCCCAACAGAGTAATATTGTTAAGAATTTTTTTAACAGCTCGTCACTGGTTGTGAACGGAGCTTTTCCAAATTAAAACTAATTAAAATTTGTTTCCGTCCTACAATGAGTGATTTAAGATTGCGAAATCTAGCGATACTTTCCATAGAACCACAACAGATGACATAGATTTTGACAACGTCATTGAAGACCATTCCAATAAAACAGCAAGAAAAATAAATCTATAAACACGCTGAATTTTACAATTTATTTATGTTCAGTAATTTTTAATAACCACTCTGGAGTTTGATTGACTTAGGAAGGGCGGCAAATTGGGGACCGTTCCAGGTGACAAAAGCTCGACGTACGTCACTGCAACAAATTAGACAGTGTTTCCAAGATTTCCAATCTCAGGAGACTTTCAATGATGACCTCTACGACGGTTAGCGATACTAAACGGCTTTTAGAAAGAGATCGACATAGAACACAAACAAATAGTAGGTAAATAAAAAACATTATGAATAGACCAGAAATGTAAGACACAGACAGTAATTTCAATTCGGAAAAATATCTTCAATGCACCAGCAGCTTAAAATAACAAAATACTACGTTAGAATGGCTTTTTAACAGCTCAAGTGTGTAACATAATACATACAATAATAACCATAAAATAAGAGATTACATGTTTTAAAAATATTTCTAAGAAACATTTGTGGATATTTTCTGACGAACATTAAACAAGATATATCATCTAAATCATTTAAAACTACCTTTTTTCCTAGCTGACAAACAGGAGAAATATAGTCCGTCACTTCATAACCAACAATCAAGATAAAACATTTCTGACAAATACAAGTAGCCTTGTTCCATAATGATGCTCATTAATTACGTGAGTTCAACTTACTATCATGTGGCACAGTAGCTGCAAGTTCCCTCTGCTGGACGTACAAGAGACCAATGGGGCCGATGACCTTATTGGGGATGGCTAGAAGTTGGGCCGCCGTATCTCCGTAGACGGGGTGGACATGATACAAGCTTCTCGTATCCGTTGGACACTCTTCCTGCAGTACCCCGTTCAGCACTAACACCATTCTGAAACTAAAACGAGGACATTAGTCTGAGTGAATTTGCAGAAACGTATATGTATTGTTGCATATTACAAACTAGTACGCGTTAAATTTGTCTAAAAAAAAGATTGTAGGTAATAATTAGGTGCTCCAGAAATACAACATATCTCTGTTATTTGAAAAGATAAAGCGAATACGCAAAAACAGTTTTAAATAACATCAAATGAACCTTTTACGAGGGATAACCTTTAAGTTTTTTCAAAAACAATGACAGAAAAAAAATTTTGGTATAAATCGTTTTATACGTTTTTAAAAATATTCGCCACTAAGATTTATACTCTTTTACATGCGTTCGAACCAATTCTTGAAACATGTTTCCACTCTGAAGGTGGTATCTCCAAAATACGGTTTTTGAAAGCTTCAACAGCTCCCTGACGTGGTAAAAATCGCTGTCCACCACCCATTTTTTGTCTGACATTTGGGAACAAAAAGAAATCGCTAGGCGATAAATAATAATAAGCTTTATTGCCCAATAGAGAAAATTCCAATTACTGGACAAGTAATTAATTAAACAAATTACAAAACGAGTACAAAAAACAAGTAAGAGTAATAAGTTACAAAAAATTATTAAAGTAAAGAGCAGTGACTATCCTTATTGTATGTAAAGTATCGTGAAAAATATCAGATTGCGAAGATATGAGATCAAAGTTTGTACAAGTCACATAAATAGGTGATTTTAAAAAAGCATTTGTTCGAGGAAACGGTAGATAAAACGTATTCGAATACCGGACACCAGAGCATGGGATTATAAATTGTAACCTTTGAAGTAGTGCAGAGCAGTCAATGCAGCTATTACACAATTTCCAGAGAAACACCAAACCGGAGGATATGCGCCGAAAGTTAAGAGAGGGTAAATTAAATCGAAACAACAGTAACATATGACCAACGCCTCTCGGTGGGTATACTCCGTCTTGCCGGAATCAGAGAAGTTTAGCAAATCTGCGTTGGACCAATTCCAATTAGCGTTAAATAGTAAGGGCACCATATGATGGACGCGTATTCCAGACGGGATCTAACAAGAGCGTAGTACAAATATTTCAAGGCTACCTGATTGGTAAACTCTCTGCAATTTCGCACAATAAAGCCAAGAGATCTTCTAGCCGCATGGGAGATACTGATAATGTGTTGCGCAAAAGTGAGTTTGCTATCAAACAAAATCCCTATATCCTTAATTAGTTCGACACGTTCGATGTTAACTTGATTAAGCTCATAGTTGAAAGTAATTGGCTTAGATGCACGTGTGAAGGAAATAACTTTACATTTGCTGATATTCAGAGGTAGATTATTTGATGTATACCATTTAGAAATATTTGTAAGATCACTTTGCAAGAAGTAACAATCCTCGGAACAGGACACCTTACAATATAGCTTCAAATCGTCAGCGAATAGTAATGCATTAGACGATACACATGTACTTATATCAGGTAAGTATGGGCAATGAGACATTAATTCGGTGTGTTTCTCCTTGGAATAATCAATTGTTTGACGGGATATGTGAGAGCTGGTGTTGGATGATGGGAAGTTGTCGATTGTTTCTCTGATTTCATCCAAGACATCTGGCAAACAAATTGTTGTATACCATTAGCTGTTCTTCAATTCTCCAAAGCAAAAGCCAGTAGAACGAAAGAAAGAAGCAATCAATTTGGATTCTATTCATTTGGAACACCCAAACAGTTGATTGTTGCCTAGTTTCCAGCTCGTACGAACATATCCAAGTTTCGCCACCTGGATTTTAAAGTTCCTCTGCCGAATTTTTTGAGCATTTCCTGCGTATGCGACTCGACGCATTGTTGTTGTGTTAGGCCTTTATTAAAATCGTAAAAATCATCCAATAAAACATTCACGCGAAATATAAATTTTTTCCCAATATTGCTTTTTTAAACACTGACTGTAAGGAAACTGCTTCAACAATAACAAATGTAAAATCTTACGACAATAATAATGTCAAACCTTAATATGGGTATCTAATTGTCGTTCGTAAAAACGCTACCCTCGTAAGTGCGTCTTAAAAATGTTGTTGGTTTGTGCAACCCTGGGAAAACTAAATCCACTTTTCTAACAAATTCAAGTTATACTTTTCTCACTGAAATTGAATCTCCACTTCATTCTAAACCCACTGATGTCACACAATGTATGCACTTTGACATTTGTTGACATATTCTTTAAAGAAAATACATTTACAAAATTTCCATATTGTGTTGGGTCCTCTGTGATGCAGCCAACAGTTTAAAAGCTTTTAAATTATCTAATATATTTTGGGCATAAGCGTCAAAATATCTTGACAATTCATGGCAGAAACTTGATTTAAAACAGTTATTGTATTGTGGATAATTGAAATAGTAATTGTCTTGGATTGAGGCGGACGACCTTGATACAAGTAAACGTTTCTCTGTGTGTGGTACCAAAGAAGAATAATAAAAAAGAAAATACTTCCCATGACAAAGGAATAAGATGTGGGGATGATTGCTATGGAACAAATATTATAATTATGCATGCCTTGAAAATGCTATTTCACTTTAAAAATCTTTTTCATTACGAACAGATCACAGCTTTCTAAGTACCGTGACGTGAAGGGTATTAGCAATTCTTGTTTGGTTTTGATCAACGGAATACTCTACTAAATAGCTTTTCCTGCCATTCCACTGTATACTATATATCATTATAAAAACTATAAAAGCTTGATGTATCTATAAAACGACATTCTTTAATGTTACATTAAAATAAGTTTTATATCCTACATTCAGACACAAATATATTTTTTAGAAATTTAACACCCACAGCTACACTTAAATGTTGCAAAATAAAACGGTATAGATAATAGAAGGCAACTTTGTAGTACACAAGCAGATAAATGATTCTAGTCCTCTTAAAAAATGTGTAAAAGGCACAATTTAATATTCATTCATATATTTTATGAGAGTTGCTTCTTTAAAGAATGCTACAAAGTTTAAACAAGAGGTTTTATTCTTTTGTTGAACAAGATAATAATTTGTTAACTCAATGTCAACATCCTGTTAAATTCTTATGCAAATGGCAATTATCTACACTAATAAAACGTCTAAAATATTGTCAATTTATTTTATATTTATATTGGAACAATTATGAATTTACGGTGTTATATGAAAGTTTCCATCATTAATATTATTTGTTTAGACACGTTTGTTCATATTTATAAGTAAAATTGTGTGTTGCTTTTCAAACGACTCATATTTTATTGTTTGTGATATTGAGAAAGAAAGTCTAGCGGTAAAAATGTCAATGAAATTGGTGTTATTGAAGAAGTGGATGGTTGTTTAAACCACAGAAGCGCTACCTCTATGTTTACATTTAACGATTTGGTAGAACAACCTAAGAACTTCATTGTAGAATTGCGTCTTTCGAAATAGAAATATTTCGAAATTGAAAATAAATATGCTACTTTCTTATGAATAAGAGAGATGACTAAAACGTTTCGACTCCTTCGGTTTCAAGACAAATGCTTACTCGTAGTTTCATGTAGTTAAATGAGTTAACAACGTGTTGCGACGTTATCGTAGCAAACATTTTGAATTGCTTCGGTAAGTTTTTGTATTATGTGTGGTGTATTTTATAGGCGTGGAAAAATAAAATAATATACGAGGGTAAGTCAAATATTATCCACTCTTTCGCCATAACAAGCTTTGAAGGTTATCGTAGTGGCGGCCGCTTGCGCATGCGTTGAGTTGGCGCCTCTGTGGTCATGTGTGCGGAATTTAATCACGATCGCGTCATTTGTCTGCTAACTACAACAGCATAAGTATGTCAGCTCCGCTATTAGTTTGCACCAAAGAGGAACAACGAGCAGTGATCCGATTTTTGTGGTCAGAGGGTGTGAAAGGTGTTGAAATTCACCGGAGACATTTGTTACAATACGGGGACAGTGCTTTATCTCGTAAAAGCGTTTTTTTTTGTGGATCGAAATGTTTCAAAGTGGCCGCACGAGCGTAACACAAAAAGAGGGAGCTGGACGGCCGTCAACCTCGACCACCGACGACAACATTCAGCAAGCTCGAGAGATGGTTACAGCAAATAGGTGAGGTTGCATTCTCTTTAAACATCAGTCACGGTTCTGCCTATCAAATTATCCACGATGAACTCAACTTTCGAAAAGCGTGTACGCGATGGGTACCATGAATGCTTACCGCAGAAAACAAAACCAAACGTTTGGACATCTGCCAACGCTTACGGGATCGCTTCAACGCGGAAGGCGACGCATTTTTAAGCAGAATAGTGACTGATGTTTAAAGAGGATGCAACCTCACCTATGGTAACTCGCCTGTTTGCTGTAACCATCTTTCGAGCTTGCTGAATGTTGTCGTCGGTGGTCGAAGTTGAGGACCGTCTAGCTCCCTCTTTTAGTGTTACGCTCGTGTGGCCACTTTGAAACATTTCGATCCACAAAAAAACGCTGTTGTAGCTAGCAGACAAATGACGCGATCGTGATTAAATTTCGCACACATGACCACAGAGGCGCCAACTCAACGCATGCGCAAGCGGCCGCCACTACGATAACCTTCAAAGCTTGTTATGGCGAAAGTGTAGATAATATTCGACTTACCCTCGTAAAACAGATCAGGGGAGTTATTCTGTAAGAATCGAGGTATTTTCGACTGTCTCGCATGCGCTGTCGTGTCACTTATGCACTGTTGCTCTAAAACAAAATTTGTGACATCAACCTCACATTTTATAGAATAGCGTAGCGTTTATGTCGTTTTGTCGGGCGCAGTCGGGTGTTGATAATGTTGAGTATAGTACATATACATAAATGACGAGACACGATTGGACACGAAACAACAAAACTGATATCACTTTTCTAATGTAACACCTTGGAACGTGTCGAATACAATTGCGGCAGAAGTGACACGACACCATTAACATATGCACTGTCGCAAGATTATAGAATCAGAAAAGTTACTATTGAAAATTTAACGTTTCGACATGACACTGTGAAAAGCAACACTCTCGATCCTTACAGAATAACTCCCCAGGGGAACGTGGAGGAAAATCTACTACACGGTTATCAAAATACTCATGTAAAAGGTTCATCGTTTGTAGTGTTTTATGAGTCGTTGCATTGTCTTGTTGAAGGTATCCATCCCTTAGCTCCTCATCTGGTTTAGAAAAGGTTGCAATAAGTTATTGCGATATCTTTTTGCGTTTACCGTATCACAAAAAAATAATGGACCAATAATTCTTCTCCGTGAAGTTGCTATTCAAACATCAACCTTTTCATCATACAATGGTTTTTGTATCATGACACAAGGGTTCTCACTGGACCATATACGCCTGGTTTGTTTGTTGTTGTTGTGCAGTGGGCGAAGCGTCGGGTTACGGAATACACCTCGTACTTCTAGGCATCGATTACTATGATCATTAGCCAACCCCACTAGAATTTTGCCGAATCCAGGTGTTAAAACCTTAGGGTAGGAATTTTTAACGTGCCAAATATCGTACTGACACGGGGCCTACGGTTTCACTTCCTTATCCGAGAAGAAGGCATTCCTTGCTTTTTATCCGTAATTAAAAAACAACCGTCTCGACCGGGATATGAACCCGCGCCGTTCGGATCGAAAGGCAAGTATGCTAACCATTCGACCACCGAGACGGTCGGTTTGTTTGTTAATAAAACCATTAAGGTGGAACCAATCTTCGTCTGAGAAGAAGGATTTGTCAAGGATATTATCATTATTCATGCCAATTGCAGTGTTACACTCTTGAGTTTCGCATGACACGAACTTTTTATGGATACTTTTCAGTCAGTACCATATGACAGTTTTCTAATTGAATTTTCAGGTAAATGATCTATATCGACGCCTCTTCACATCTGCAACAGTTCAGTTCTTTTCTTGAGTCTACCACTACCGGGTTTGCGACTTACTGAACCAGTTTTACGAAATTTAGCAACGCACCGAACAATTTGTTGATATAAATCAAGATATGATACTGCAAAATGTGGAAACTAAAAACGAAATTCATCCATACCTAGTTGCATAGAATAAAACTATTCCCCATTCTGCTGCTTTTGTCCAATATGAAAGCAGCTTTCAATGATATATATTTGGTGACTTGTAGTAAACATGCTTTAGAATTTATAAGATACATCAATAAACATTAAATGTAATTTGAATTGTCTAACTCGTCAATATATTCAAATTTTTGTTTAACTCTTACACCTTTGCTTTTAATAACAAGTTCTTCAGATAACAATTTGGCTGTTTGATGGGTAGTCCGATTAGCCCAATAGTTGCCTTAATTATAATGGATGATCTGTTGGATTCTTGTGTTTCCAGTCTACCGTTTCGTTTGTCATTCTTATATAAGTATGTCGATGACATAATTACGTCAGTACTACAAGATAGCGTCGATTTAGTTTTGAATACTTTTAATAACTTCAATACATCCCTGCAATTTACTGTTGAAAGAGAAAAGAATAATTCGGTTCCTTTCTTAGACACGTTATGTACTCGCAATAGTAATCAAAGAATATCTATTGATTGGTATAGGAAACCTATGGCCTCAGGCCGTTACATTAACTACCATTCCAATCACACATTTAATCAAAAGATAAATGTGGTCTTAAATCCAAAAGAATGGTGTCTTAAAAATTTCTGATGCTTCTTTCCGTAAAAAAAAAAAACTAAAATTTCTTTTTGATGACTATAAATAATGGCTATCCTCTGAAGCTAGTCAGCAGATTTAGCGTTAAATCAAGTGGTTGATTATATCAGCCAGATGACGTTAGAAAAGTACTGATTGAAAGTGCACACTTTTCACCTATGTTTGAAGAGAGATTTGCTGTTCACTTTTTGTGATCGAAATTTTATTATTACTATGATAAAAAGTGCGCAAATTCTTTATTAGGAAATTAAAATTGTTGATGATTCTCAATGAGAACTTCAAGATAATGTTTTCCTACATAGATTTAATTTCTAATTTAGGAACAAGTCATTTAAATGGCGATAGCAAACGTGATCATTTTCCGCATTCTGTGATAATTCGCAATTCGTCGTGTTATATACGCGTTAAATAACAGTTTTTCATAAATCCTGAACTACGTCGTACAGATTGCGCTTCAATAAATCAGAAATAATTAACTTAAAAAGCATTCTGCGTCTATCTCACGCTGTGACGTATGTACGTTCGTCGATAGAAATCAATTCCAACGGAACAGAATTCTTCAAATATCTGTTATCACACACTTACACATTTTGCGAATCGCCCTCGGGCGAGCAATTTCACAGCAGTTTATCGCGTCGCCATCGATTGTACTTTATGGGACAGAGAATATGGGGGCTCGGGTAATTGTAATAACTCCGGACGGAATTAACCGTCTTGCATTTTACGCAATATATTATAAAATACTAGTCGCGCGTTGTATAAGGGGCAATAATTTAATTTTGGGCATTAATGAATACTAAAGTACGCTGCGGCTAATAAAAGCAATAATCCACCTGTGAAACGTTATAATATCCAGGGTCTGGCGCGATTGGACACTCCATTTATCAAGGCCGACGGGTATGAATAAATTAACATTGTCTTATGCGTTTCGAACAGCGGGATGAAAATGGCATTAAGTGATTTATCATAAAGTGCCAGGAGAAAATCCAATATCCGCATTTGATAGCAGCACAGCGCTTGGATGTGCGTCCGTCTAAAGTTACGTCAACATTTGCAGGCGCATCGTAGCACGTAACACTTGATAGAGCCGAGAATTGTGTCGCGAATAGCTTTGAACAACTAGGCGTTCTATAGCTGTTGGCTTTTCGACACTAAACGTATAATAATTACTGCAATTGAATTTCTCTTAGTAGTATTTTATGACTCTATTAGTTATGTACCTATTTTTAAACTACCTACGTTCATATGTTTAGGTGTATTATAACTGAAACGAAATATTGTTCAAGTAATAATTATTGTATTTGTGTTTACGAGTTTCGCTGTATATTCTCCGAAGATATTAAGATCTACTATACTATTAAGTCACTTAATGACGTTGTCCCTATGCAAAGTAAGTAATGTTGACAAAATTTATTCCTGGTAATAACCTTAAACGAAACATCGATAAATGTTTGTTTTTATCTTCCATAATAAACCCACATATAATCGATTCTCATACTAATATTGCTTGCCAGTCTTCAATGAAAGACTTAGGATATATTTTTCAAACGAGTAAGGATTTTACCAACATTGATGCTATTAAGACCCTTCTCTATGCCCATATTGTTTCTAAATTTGAAAACGCTTCCGTTGCTTGGTACCCTTTCTATGATATGCAGATAAATGTTCTCGAACAGATTCAACGTAAATTCTTGAAATATCTACCTTATAAGATCGATGGTCGTTATCCTGCCCGTGGAATTCCTCACAGTAAGTTGATTGAGAGGCATGGCATCGATATTGCCGATAGAAGGTGAAATATTAGTAGTACATTTATACCTTTTGCTGCAGCTTCTGTCGGATTGAATTTTAAAACTACCTTCTTTACTTGATCAAAATATTTGTTGTAGTAAAACGCAGCCTGCAACAATGTTCCCCAACGTGTAACAATCGGCTATAGTGGTTCAGGTAAATCAGGACATAGATTGTGAAATAGTCGGGTACGTTTCGGGGACTTTAGAAACACTGCCTTTGTACTACCAATCAATGCATTTACTAGTGGAAAACATGTAGGAATCGATTGTGCCGCAAGATTTAGAGTGTGGATTTTACACGTTACATGTAAGAAGTTGCCACAAGAGATCGGCCTAAAGAACGCATGTTTGTGGCACCATAACTCATAAATACTAAAAGTTGCTTAGTTGAAACTTCAAATTTGTTCAATGAGTTCAACACCACCTTTAAAATCTCATCGACAGTACAATTTATAACTCTTTTGGAAGCAAGTAAGAAGGAGGATGACGGTCGATGTGGTTCCATTGTGCGTACCATTACATTAACCACAGAATGTTTTTGACGATCCATTGTTTCGTCCACACACAACCACAGTTTTTTATCTTTCAATTCCGTCGATGTCCGACTAGGTAATTTACAGTCCACATATTTATTCCATAAGAAGACAAATGCTTCTTTGTCTAGTAAACGAAACGATAGATTACATAAAATAAGAGTAACACACAAATCAAATGTAAATTTTTCTTGGTCTCGTATGCCACTTTTTGCAGAAGAATGCTGTTTGCATTCGATGTGACGTTGACAATGGCTTCTGGACCAACACATTAAAGGGATTTTACAAACTAGACATTGAATTTTAGCGCCATCAAAAATTAAGTCCGGCATGTTCACTATAAAGTTTTTAACTGTGTCTGTAATTGGTCATTTTCGCGACGTACCTAACTGCGACATTTTTAAAGCAAACATAAGCGTACAATTACGAAATAAGTTACGACAGCCTACATATACACAGAACTACTCGCATACAGCATAGATTTAGTACTGACGCTGTGAACGCGTGAAATAAATAATCGCCGACTCCGCACCACATATCTACTACACTGACTGTTACTGCTGTTTGCCCAGACTAATTATTACGAATGAATCTTCTTAGATTCAATTTCGTGTTTTCCTTAATTTCCAAATTATTTTAACACGTTTTCATCACTTAAATGCAATTTAAACTTGCTTTTATATGAAATTAAATGTCTTTGTAAAGTAAATTCTTGAATATAACTTGTTATATATAATTGAAAATTGGAAATATAATTATATAAAATAATTTTAAATTAGTGTAGACACTTCACAGTTGAAAACAAAAATACTACACAATTATCCTTCACTTGAAATAAACGCGTTTGAAATAAATCCCCTTATTGATGCGAAATGATATAGAAATCTCAATTGTTTTTGTTTTTAGCGTGTTAATCTAGAGAAGGCATTCTACCAGTTGCCGGGCAATTTAATTGACTTCGTAGCTTTCTGCTAGTGATAAAAAACAAACAGCAGAAACAAGTAGTTATATTATCAATTATTGTGAATATTCTCGAGTATTTGGTTGAAATTTGTTGAAAACATTTTATTACAATCAGCAAAATATTCAAATTTGTAGATAGGACCACGACAGCCAAAACAATAATTCATTCTTGTCAATTGGACACTTACAGCAATATTTATAGAAATTACATAGAGATTCTGGAATTATTCTTTCCTTACTGAAAATGTAAACGAAGTAAACGAAAACTTTCATTTGATTTCCCCTTTCTTCTCTTTTTTCTACAATTTTTTTAACTCTGAACTCTCCCCATACTTCTTTGGAAGGATTCGATGTTTATAAATACTTTCCTTTTTAATTTGGCAGAAAGAAAACGTTCCTCGGAGCTAGATTTGAAGAATAGTAGTGTCTTTTGAAGGTGTTTATTGGGAGCTTTCTTTACCTAGAGTACTCAAAGGAAGTAATCTGGGGTCTGTTTTATTCTTATTAATCTTTAATGACATAATGGATGTTTTGGAATGTTGAAATCGATTTACTCTATGTAGATGGTTGCAAAATCTAGAGGAGGATTATAACGTCGTTTAACTGCTCTCATTTATAAAGTGACCTGTATCGAATATTCGATCACAGCTAACTTAACACGATTTTCTTAATGTTGCTACGTGTACTGTTGTCAGTTTTAGGAGAGAGAAAATACCTTGATTGTTTGATTAACAGTCTGTCACTCTAATAGATTTTGGAGTAATTTCTGATTCTCCGAACATACGCGGATGACTGCCGCCAACGCTTGTCGAAATTTATGGCTTATTGGGGGTCTAAATTCACAAATTTAAAATTAATTATTCTTCTATAGAATGCATTAGTAAGATTCAGAATGGAATTTGTATTTTCACGGGTAATCCGTCTGCATTCTTCGTTAATTCTATTTTTGAGCTCATCAATACATTCGAGTGAAGTTTTGTATACTTTCGTGATATCACTCCATAAAAAAAAAGTGGAGTGAGATCCGGAGAGATCTTGCCGGCCATTCCAGAGTACCTCTTCTACCAGACCATCTTCCCGGAAGTCGGAGATCCAAAAATTCCCTCGCTGGTAAAACGTAATGAGGAGGTGCTAGATCATGCTAAAAATACAGATTCTGCTCGTTAAGAATCATGCTCCCTTTTGCATAAACTTGATCTTTCAATGACTGGGTAATAAGTGGACCATTGAAATTTTCTAAAAGATCAATGTATATTGGTCTAGTTAAGTTACCTTCAAGAAAAACCGGTCCAATGATGTCATTTCCTAGAATACCAGCCCAAACATTATTTATGATAATTTTACTAATTAAAGAATTATTTAAGGAGGGAAGCTTTCAAATGAAAGCCCTATATAGTCTTCTTAAGTGACCAATGGAAGTATGTACAATTGAATTTCATTATTTTGTTGTTTTGTTAACATTTTTTGCTACATTATCGAATTATAAGTAATTTTCCACTCATCACGTTTACTAAACCTAACATAATTGAAACAGCAACATAAATTCAGTTCTATTAACTCAAACCTATAACTTCCTTGATTATTTACAATATTCACAACTATTTACTTTTACTATTTTCAAAACCTGTACATTAAAAACATGGTTAAAACTTACCAACGAAAACGAGCTTCAAACAATAGACAAACGCCCACCCGTCCTTCTTGGCCACGATATCCTGGATTGCGAAATATAAATTGCATTATTTTTGTATTCATAAAAGATTTAGTGTCGGGATGTTTTGGAGCCATATGAGTCTTATGAAATGTTTTATCTTAGGGATTTTGTTAAAAAATTGGAATTTTGCAACTTTTTAACTCGTTCGTGGGATTCGGGAGTATTCTTTCATACTCTTTCGGCAATTATTAATGAATTTTGATGTCAATAAATGGAAATTAGCGAATGTTAAAATTGAAAAATGTAAACCTTGATTTTAAGATGTCATATAAACACTATGTTCCCTATGACATTTACTGGAAATCTGCCTGTTCTAACCTCCAACCTTTTCTTCTACCTCGAATTTATTCTCTAATTTCTATATCGTACACCCAAAATTTGAATCGCAGTCAAAATACTAGTTAACTCGATGAAAGTTTAATCCGGATTGATGAATTTATTGGCGTCCCTTGTCGCCTTTATTTTAATCGCGATGGCGATTGTTTCTGACCACAGCAAATTTTGATACCTACCCAAATGTAATTTTGATAAATAAAGTTATTTTTAGAAGTGGCATGAGAGAATGAATGTAGTGACGCTATTAGGTGACTCAAACTAGACGAATCTATGCTCTAAAATACAACCGACAACATAAATATGACTAACTGACGATTTACTTAGTAACTTTGCGATAGATATCTAATTTACAAAACCCTGCCAGAAATACCTCTGAATTTACCCTGTTGTTTATTGTAGGAGAATTTTACATTAATTTTGAAGATTTTGCGAAATTAGGAGAATAAAAAGCAGAATACCTTTTAGGAAGAAGGGTTGAGGAAAAGGTCCTTTTACTCGCAAAATTTTTTTTTAACATAACTAAATAACGACTGGTTTCGGGTCAAAGCCCATCCTCAGGTTAAGAATTTTTATTAATAATAGTTCAAAAGTCGTCTAACTGTTATTAATAAAAAATCTTAACCTGAGGATGGGCTTTGACCCGAAACGGGTCGTTATTTAGTTATATTAAAAAAGAATTTTGTAAGTAAAAAGGACCTTTTCATCAACCCTTCTTCCTAATATGAACAACTCGCAACGAGTCAGTTGAACATCAGAATACTTTTGTCTTCGATCCACAAAGATCGTCGTTATCTGGACTTAAATTAATTTTGTAGTATCCCCGCCCGCTCCAAGGCCAGTCGGCCGGAGGGGAAATTGTGACTTTCGAAAAATAGCTTTTATCCACCAGAGGTAATTTCATTACTATCGGGTGGCTATACTGGACACTCCAAACGTCTAAGACTCATAGCTGATTTCCGATGTAAATATTTAACATAACAATATTGTACGTAAGCCTACAGGGCAACAATAATAAATACACTTACTTGCAGTTTTATAGGCTTACCAATGACCAAAATTAACTCATTGAACATCTTTTATACTCATGCTGCAATAGAGCTGGAAGTATTGCATTCCATTCACTCGTAGTTAGTATATGTACAATCATATTCCCTTCCTATGATTACTATTTAAATTGTTTTTGAAGAGCGTTCCGCTTTTTGAAATGAAATCAACTTAAAAAGTAAAAGAAAAGGTAGGAGTACCCACGAAGAAAAAATAACGTTGGCTCACGAACCATAATCCTTTAATTTATTTTCCAGACAGCTAAATTACAGTGATACCGTAACGTAAAGGCATAACGATGATATTTTTATCGGTCATGCATCCTTCTTTCGTATTTCTCCGAAGCGTACTCCCTAGAAGTATGCTAGAAAAATTATTCCGTGGAATTTCATTTCAATAAACTGTTGTTTCTGACAAACTGCTCTATACGCTCGGTTATTTGTGCTTTACAGCTACGTATGGTATAACTTCCTACGAGTGTATGCGCTTGCTTTAGATGGAATTCGATTAACATTGCTTGATTTATCTCATTTGATTCTCTGCTGCGGTGGGTTATTTCGAAAAGTTAAAAATACAACCTCGAACCTACGGATGCTGTTTCACAAAAAAAAAGTTAGGGAATAAATTAGTAATACTATCTTTCAGGAAAATTATTATTGAAACAAGGAATCCATGGCACACACATTCAATGAATACATATAGTTTGATCAATCTTATTGTATATTTTCAGCCACTTCATATTGTAACAGTTACATGAAATCCATCTTATAAACACTAGAAAAACCTGTATTACATATATTTACTGCAGATTTATGCACCATGTCTCTGCACAGCTTGTTCCATGCAACGTTTAAGAGACAAGAACAAGCGTTGTTTATGGAATGCGCTATACTATTTTTTATTTGATACACTTGTAGCACTGTTAAAGAAGTCTGCATTCAAATCCAATACGTGCTTGGCATATAGAGGTGCAAAATGCAAGCGTTCCATACAGCAATATATACGATCGCGGCTATGAAAGGAGACAAGAAGAAAAGGAACATACCTACTAAACGTGATGCAATGTGCGATACATATTCTGTGTACATATACATATGAACAACGGAAAATTACTAAATATGTAATTCACTAGTAAATAAATAAACAATAAAAATATATAAGATAATGAAGGAAATTACTTATACTTATACAGTGCTACTGCTATTTGTCGGTAACTAAGCAACATGTGTTTGATTACTTTTACATTACGAGGGAGGCGCCATAAATTCTCGGCCTGATATAGAAAACATAAACTTGGTAAAATATAACAACTTAAATTTTTTAATATAAACTCCCCTAACTTTAATACATTTATTAGAACGATCAATTAATAATTCCATACCCTTGTAAAAACAATCTAAAGTTTTTCCCTCAAAATATTGTATTACAGCTGCTTCCTATTGTCCTAAAAACGATTCCGTTTTGGATAGAGGATCATAATTAGAGCTCGGTAACAGGGAGCCGTGCCATAGCCGTACCTGCCTAGTATACAAAAACGACGTTTTGAAGATTTGTACGATTATGTCCACATAGACGAAAAATGGTTTTATTTAACGCAAAACAAGCGCTCTTATTACATTATGATAGACGAAGAAGAACCCTACAAAGTTGCAAGAGCAAACGTTTTATAACCAAAGTGATGTTTATGGCGGCTGTCGCCCGACCACGTTACGATTCACATCGAAAACAATTTTTTAATGGAAAAATTGGTATATGGCCTTTTGTTTATCAAGAACTGGCTAAGCGACACTCGAAAAATAGACCTAAAGGAGCTTTGACAAAAAAAAATGTATGAGTCCGTCAATTCAGCAGAATGTAGAAAAATGATTCTTGAGAACGTCATTCCGGCGATCAAGTTAAAGTTTCCCATAAGTCATAAGCAAAAACCGATATTTATACAACAGGATAATGCAAAACCTCATGCTTGTGACGACGATGAAGAACTTCTGGCTCATTGTTCTACAGATGGCTGGTCTATTCAGGTTAAATCACAACCACTAAACAGTCCCGATTTAAACGTTTTGGATCTTGGCTTTTTCAATTCCATACAATCTTTGCAACATAAAGCTTCGGCAAAAACCGTTGAAGAATTGATGGAATGTGTTGAAAAAGCCTTTGACGATTTAGACAGAGAGACTCTTGACAATGTTTTTCTAACATTGCAGACCTGTATAGAATCAATTATGTTGGTTGAAGGAGGAAATTCGTATAAGATTCCCCACATCAATAAGGCCAAACTTCGGCGTGAAGGACGCTTACCATCTAGTTTAGTGCGTTCCCAAGAAGCCGTAGACAAAGCTAGATCCGTCATCAATTAAATTTTATTCATAATTATATTAAATAGTACACCAATTTAATAGGAGTATGTAATTGATTAAAATTGTAAATGTATACCATAAATTCGGACAAAAATAAATTCCAAATGTATACCATATTTTCGGACGGAGGGAGTAATTATTTGTGACTGACAAACAAAATAGTAAATTCAAAATAAATCTGAAAGGAATTTTAACACAAAATATCAGTCGAATTAATCGGATATATTTATTACTATCTTGTAACATCTCAATAACTCTAACCATTATATGTTGGTTAATGGTTATTTTGTAGTTACTGTTGTTACCACAAATTGACAGTTTATGAATTATTTAAAGACGAAATTGAAAATATTTATGACGTTAGGTGCGTCGAAATTTTTACGATATATTAGCTATTCTAAGGCTGAACAATATTCGCCAATAACGTAAATTATAACACGTCTCCTCCTTTATCGAGACGGGTTTTACTATCGACACATGTTGGTGATTATGCCTGCCGAATATTATCGAAGAAAAACTACGGCAAATATTATGGCGGTTAGACTTTATCGCACACAAACATTGTATTTGTGGAATGATTTGCTACGACGTCAACGTTACAAAACGAGGAATAGAAACGATTTTAATATCGAGGAAGTCGTAAAATCGGAAGAAAAACCATAATACTGACGATGTACCAGAACACGATTTTATTGTCCATAAAAGACTGATTATACGTTCGTGAAAATTTCAGTGTAGTTAAAGCGACTTTATTACTGCATAAGATTAGTTATTTGATACATATAAGCATATCGCTTATATGGGGATAGATAATTTTAATATTCGCTTTCGGTACATATTGCAGAACATCTGCATTCCATTAATACGCGCTTTAAATCTCGATGATTATTTTTACTGAGCCATATATACTCAATTATGGTTAGGTATAGAATTTTATAGCTAGCGAGTAGTCTCCGACGTAAACACTCCGTTCGATAAGACGCCATGGCTATTTTACAATTTTCCATAAGCTTCACGTTTCATATTAGGCCGAAAGTGTATTACATGTAAATTATTACGCGTCATAATTCTTACTGGGTGGTAAGCGCCTGATTGAAATAAATGCCATCTGTCGATATACGTTCGCAATAAACGTTATTAGAATTTTATACCGCACCAAAAAATAATTTACTGCCCATTTTGACCAATAAACTTTATAGCTCAACGAATGCCTCAAACAGGTACTAAACATCGGACTTTGCTTTAAGCGAGGTGCATAATGTCCGTGAATTACTTTGCGTGTGCTACGAAATGGACAAAGTGAAATCTCAATGTTTTACAACCATCCTTCGTGAACTGTAGACTAACTAAAATGCTGGCCACGAGCGGTACCGGGCATCGGCGTAGAATCAGTTCGGACCGAGAGGAACGGTAGTATTACTTCGTCTGCGGAGCAGTACGGACATTTTCGCTGCCGGTTATTTGCGCAATTGTTTATCTGTCCTAGAAAAATTATGATTTCGTCAGCAAAACGACCGCGGTCGGACAAACTTCGAAAATTTATTGCAGAAATTCCAGACTTAATATATGAAGGTGCTAAAATTAAATGTGTAATTTGTAAAATCCCGTTAATGTGTTGGTCCAGACAACATTGTCTATGACACGTAAATAGTGAAAAGCATGTCTCAAAAAGAAATTGCGCACGAGACAATAAAAAATTTATATTTAATTTATGCGTTACGTCTATTGTATGTAACATACCGTTTAATTTACTAGACAAGGAACCATTTATCTGCTTTTGGAATAACTATTCGGAGTGCAAATTACCAAGTCGAACATCGTTACGAAGAATTGTGCCATCTGCGCGCGAACATATTGAACAAAAAATAAAATCGGAGTTGAAAGATCAAAAATTGTGGTTATGTGTCGACGAAACAACAGATCGGAAGAAACATTCTGTTCTTAATGTAATGGCACGCAAATTGGAACCTCATCAATCGGCACCTTCAATTCTATTAGTCTCCAAACGAATACAACAGTGTACTGCCGAAGTAATTTCAAAGTTAGTGTTAAATACATTGGACAAGTTTGAACTGAGGTAGACGCTTTAATAGCGCATACCAAAGCAGTATTTGTCAAATCACCGAAACGTATTCGCGAATTTCACAGACTGTGCCCCCGTATACCAGAGCCACCAGAACCTATTCTAACTCGTTGGGGAACATGGTTGCAGGCCGCGTTTTATTATCATAAATATTTTGACAATATTAAGAACGTGGTTTTACAATTCGATACAAAGGAATCTGCCGCTATCCAGAAAAGCCAGTCGAAATTTCAAAATAGTCAGGTTAAAATGGATTTAAAAATCATTCACGACAATTACTTCGGGCTAGGAGATGCAATAGAAAAATTACAAAATCCTGCGGTGCCGTTAGAAGAATTTCTACAAATAGTGCAACATGTTCACGCACAGCTATGCGCGATTGAAGACGCAAAAAATGTTTCTGTTCTAGAAAAATTTGAAAGTGTTTTTGAAAAAAATTCTGATTTTGGCACATTAAGACACATTTGTGAAGGTGCGTCAACAGAATCGTTGTTATTTGAACGAGTTATTTGAAAGATTATTTTACTTACGCAAATATTACGTCACTAGATGTAGAACGTTCGTTCTCTGCATATAAACGCATTTTTTCCTCATGCCGCACTAGTTTTGCCGAAACAACAGTTGAAACATATCTACTTTGTGATTTCACGGAGGACTCTTAAAATGGTAAGTGTTTGAGCACGTGTTATTTAATTTTTATTTAAAAGATGAGCGAAATTATTTGCGGCAGCAAACATCTCTATTAGCAGAATAACTCTAGTGGAACGCGAGGCCTGGTCGACTCTACGCTACTGCGCGGTACCGCTCGTGGCCAGCTTTAATAATAATTTTAGATTTCGTGAATTTGTGCTTTGAAGTTTTAATTGCGACAATATTAGCCAATAATACAACAACGTGGAACCATAATTTATTCCATTTTCTTTGACCACATTTACTTCTCTGCTCTGCGGGCAATGTCGTGGTGGATTGGAATGTTTTTCTTCCGCTCCAGGTTGCTTTTTGCAGCAGCTGCTGCTATTTCACTCGCTAAGAAAGGCTGCATCTCATGTCTTGTTACGTTTGCTACGTCACCAAAAAAGAGCACATTTTCAGTACATAAGTGAATTTGAAAATTGAGTCATTGTAGGCATACACAAAGTTGGTGTGTCTTTAAAATAATATTGTAGTACTAATCTGTCGGTCAACCAAGGTTCGCATTCGCGAAAAGACGGTTTTGGAGCTACAGCACTGCATGGGCCTATTTTTCACGGCCCGGTTCGTTACACTATGGAGTGGGCCCGCCCGTTGCGTTCATTACCTCGGCACAAGGCCTGTTAGAAAATTTAGGCCCGTTTGGCCCGTTTAAATTATTTTAGCCTGTTTAAGTAATTATATCTGCACTGTCTATTTCTAAACATTTTTACATTTTCTTTAACCAAAGGAAAACGTAACATAACATTGCATACATTAAAATTGTTAATACAAACGATAACCTAAAAACTAAACAGAATTTACTGTATACGTTATATCCATTCGATGTATATCATAAAACATATGGATCGAGGCAGTATCTTACTATCGCCAATATTATTCCCAAGTGAAAGATGACATTTTCAAACTTAATTCTTCTAATTCTCAAGCGGTTCGCGAGAGTCAGCAACTTTTTTCCGATTCGGACGTTCAAAAAGAAATAGATGACATTTCCATAAACTATACTGTAGTGACACAAACTATTTCGCAGTTAGAAAATACTCACTTATCTATACAAGGCTCGTTAAATAACATCAACAATTTAGCAGCCGCTCTAGAAAGCTTGACGGATCGTATAGGACTAGATGTCGCGCAAAAATTTCGTGTAGTTTTAAATAAAAATCCGGATTTAGAAAAGGTTCGATCTATATCTGGAAGACTGCACATAAGAGATACAGGAGTATTTGAATTTCGCAAATCTTACTTCATTAGATGAACGATCATTTGCAAAGTATACGAGAACGTTTTCAGACCGTCGTCGATGCCTTATCGAATCGACAATGGAAGCATTGCTTATGTTGCAGTACTATGCGGCGTACCATGGCAGTCGCACGTTACCGCAGTGGTCATCGATACGTCAATAAAACATAACAATCTATTATTTTTTTATTAATACTGTGTCTACTTTTGCGCGGTACGCCCCGGACGGTTCCACTAGTTTCTCGAACATTATAAATAGTACACGCTCACCGATCAGCCGATAATAACCGAACATCCACTCGATTTCTTGTATGTACATAGTAAACACAACTCCTTTCACGGCGCCACTGCGAATGCAACCGTTTGTCACGCTTTACTTATCAGTGAAAAAGGACGACGTCTTACCACCTAACAACAATAATATAATACCATTTTTGCTGGAGGGAGATAATAATAAAAATATACCAAAGTTTTTCACAAATTAACTCGTTTAATTATATTCTGATAACGCTATTTTTATACGTAGCTGTTTATGAACAACATATATTTTATAATCTATGTTTTTAATAAATACTATAGACGTTCATGTTTATTTCAACACATTCCTCTATATATCGCGAATTATCAAATTACCAGTACCAGTAATTTATCGTTTGTAGTTTTTTCTGTTTGTATACTTGTGTCCTAGTATACCTTTTTATGTTTTTACTGTAATGTTTGAGATTTTGCAAATATTTTTCGTTAATATTTCACGTCACATTCAGAACTTCCTTGTTGTTGATATTATTGCATCTTAATTTTGAAAGCACTACATAATTTTTTTCTGGATGCCAATGAAAAAACCTTCTAGTAGGTGTAATAATACGGTCAAGCTAATAAAGTACACTTTCAACGCAAACAAACGTAAGCATGTAACGACCTGTAATAGCATTTTCCTACCATAAATCACCCACCAATTTAGAAAGTGATCCATTATTTAAAATTTATTGCCGAAAAATTCGAAATTAAGCATTTACCTTCGGAGCAGTAACGTCTATATTAATTGTAGCCCGCAGTATTATTTTACCAAATTCTACAGAGATTGAATCGTTGTGTAAACACCGTGCAACAATGTAGCTTATGTATAATTATTATACGAGGTACCATAAAGATAATAGACAGTTTCCGTTATATCTGCTACATGTAGGCGAGCTAATGCGTATTACTATGTATTACATGATAATTGAGATACATTAAATTATCCACTGGTAGGCAAATCCAAATGCATTAACAGTAGATTTTAATACAATATAGGAGTATGGTAATAACTATGCTGCAATAACTGAAGGCTACAGGGAAAGAACCAGGAAGGTCACATTTTTGCCCAAAATGAATTCTGTGGCGCAATCTATAGTTCACCAGCAGTAGCTTCATGTGTCAAAAGATCATGGGAAAGAACCGGTAACGTACCCTGCAATAACACTTTTAATATTTGGCATACAGGAACAACAAGGAATGTCCATACCAAACGGGGAAAGAACGAGAACTGCCCCAGAATTTTGTGGTGGCTGTAAATTTTGTGTTGGCATGTTGTAGAGGTTATGGTAAGCGGTTATGTGCGAGTGTTTTGTGAATTTTCGAGGATTTTGTTAAGACAATGAGTACGGATACTGAAGAAGTGCCTTGTGCAGCAGTTACATTGACTAAGAAAAGAGCTAAGACTGGTCGAATGCATGAAGTTTTAAAGAAACTGAAACTGCAGTCACATGAGGAAGGTGACCCATGCGGTTGTATCAGACTGAAGTGCTTCGAAGTTATCGATAAATACGAAAGACAAGGTATTAGGCAGTACTTTAATGCGTTATGCAGTAACGATAAACAAGACAGCTATTTAAGTGGTCTGATACCTCTGGTACCCATTCAAAGACGCATAGCACGCCAGGATGAAGACTCTGCATCTTATCATCAGGCAAGTTATACATACATAGTAAGAGTAACCCGAAACGGTAATGCAGAAGAAGTGCCCGTGTATTATAAGGCATTTATTTCGATTCATGGTATTACAAAGGCGAAACTAGAATATACTGAAAAATCGTTGAAATCTTTCGGTGTTGCCCCAAAAGATCAGCGTGGGAAGCATAGTTCGAAACACTGAAAATTACATCAAAACACTCTTATTACTGTATGTGCCCATATCTGTTCATTCAAAGGCAGATTAAGCCACTACAGTTTGAATGATTCAAAGAGGTTGTATCTTCCGGAAGAGTTGAATATCAAGCGAATGTTCGAAATGTTCAAGGAAAAGGAGCCTAATGTCAAAATTTCGTACGAATCGTACAGAACGATATTTAACCAGAAATTTAATATTGCGCTTGGATATCCACGGAGTGACATGTGTAGCCGTTGTGACGAGCTCAATGCCAAGATGAAATGCCTTTTGGCAAAGAATCCGGAAAGTGAAGCAGCTCCAGGTTCGGCTGGAACTACATAAGAGGAAAGCACAACACAGCGCAGAAAACAATAGATTTTTGCGCCATCGCCATGGACTTCCAAAAAAATGTGTATTTACCTAACATTTCTACAAACGATGTGTATTACTTGCGTCAGCTATCCATGTATTCCTTCAATGTTCATGTTCTCGCTACCGGTCAATCGCTCCTTTATACATATTCAGAAGTAGTTGCACGTAAAGGACCTGATGAGGTGGCGTCATTTTTGTTTCATTTTATCGTTAACTATTTAAATGAAAATTTTAAGCACCTCCATATATTTTGCGATTCGTGTGGAGGCCAAAACAAAAATTATACTATATTCCGACTCATCCACTATATTGTACACACTGCTAAACTTTTGCTATCTATTCAAATTACGTTCCCAGAACGTGGACATTCCTATATGGAATGCGATAAGAATATGGGTTTGGTTAATTTGAAACATAGAATGGAGCTACTCGAAGATTGGTACACACTATTAAGAAATAGCTGCAAGAAACCCTGTCCTTTTGAAGTTCATGAAGTGTTCCTTTGGAATTCAGCCAGTACGTGAAATCAAAGCTGTCAGAGAACATCCTCGTTTTCTGATTCACAGATCATTGTTTAATGGTTTATGGGAACAATCGCCCATTATTCAACCGAAACATAAGCGGCCAGCTTTAACAGGGCTTGCAGAACATAAGTTTCAACTTCCCACACAGTTATACAATGAAGCATTGCCGATAAGCTATGACAAATACCAACATGTTATGACTCTAAAGAAATTCTGTGACAGTCCAGAAGCAGGCCCCTTTTTCACAGAATTACCACATACGGCTGCGAAACAAAACATGCCCAGGAAAAACAAACAGAAAGTGCAGAAACAATAATCGATGAATTTTCATCCTTCAACAGTGGGTATGTTTGAAATTTCTGACGAAATACTAAACATACTACCTGGTGCTTTCCCTGTTTTTTAGGGACATCCCTTGTTTTTTCCCTGACGAAGGGCACATAACCACCGTTTTTTTTAGTTCATATAATAACACAATATCTTTGTTTATATTATTTCATGTATTTGAGTTCTATATAACTTTCTAGACTAATTTTTACTGTTGTAACGTTCCGAATAATAAATGGGTGTTTGGTAGAGGGTTTTAAAATCAATTTTTCTCAAAACAAATAATGCAACATTCCTTGTTCTTTCCCTGTAGCCTTCAAATAACATTAGATGTGGTTTCTCGACTGATGCACTTCTATACCAAGCAAGCCCTAATACAGGAAGGGGGATTCAAAAGGTTAAACTCTATAACTCAATAACTTTGGTGGTGTGGTGGCTATGTTTGCAGAAGATCAACTCCATGGGGAAGATTTAGTCGACTGAGAACAATATTCGAGAAATCGTTGGCAAAATAAATTTCCCGAATTAAACCCATGCCTTATTGGTTTCATAGCTACACAAAATGTATGTGTAACATGTTAGAAAAATACATATACTAGAAAAAATAACAAATAAGAGAGAAACTGAAAGGCAATAAATATGAAAATATGTAACATAATCGTGAAAGATTACAATAATTGATATGCCGTTCATTTATCCAGCTAGCTTGATTATAGAAATTTTTGAAACGTCATCAGGACTGATAATAGAAGCAACCTTTAAAAAACAACAAAAAATGCCTAGAAACAATAACCAAAATAATATTAATATGGCTCCTCGCGGTATTCATGGAATTACTCACTGACTCACGGCAAAAGCAATGTGAAGAGAGAAAACTCTAACCAACGGACATGTTTCTGCCTACCTGGTGCCATCAGCGTTGCTCCGAGTGCTTTTCTCTTTAACCTTACACTGCTATTTGCTTCTCGGCTTATATCACTACTCTCTGATATAGCAAAGAGTATATCTCTGGCGAGAGAAAAGCACTCGGAGTAACGCTGATGACGCCGGGTAGGCAGAAACATGTCTGTTGGTTAGTGTTTTTTCTCCTCACATTGCTTTCGCCGTGAATGATTTCGTTAATACCATGAGGAACTATATCAGCATTATTTTGGTCACAAGCAACCTTGTTATATAATTTAATACCTAAGTGAATAGGCATCAAACTGGTCAGATACAAAGTACATTCAGGTTTATGGACTTGACTTCTAATTCTTGTATTGTGACAATGTACGTTCGCTTTAGTTTCAAACGATTGTTTCTTTTGATGTATGTAAGAACAAAATCACAAAATATATAACCAGGGTAGATTATCTGGCACCAGTGATTGTATTCACTATCTGTTTCTGGTATAAAAAAAACCTCTTTTGTTCCAGGCGATGAACCCCATAGTGTAATCTCACGCAGGAGACATGATTGCATTTCAACGCAGTAAAATCAAGTTGCTTTGGCACACACTTGAGCGAAGTGACAGAGGTATCGCATAGAAGAGATCTTTGCCGCTAACTGTTCGCTGTGGGCTTTCCTTGTTAAATCATCTAAGGAGATGTTCACTATGTTTTAAATTCTCTTTTGGTATACCCATAACCCGCTGTCTGCTACGAGAGAACCAATTAAACAAAGATTCAAACAGCTGATCAGCTAAAGTAATTGTGGGCACTTTGTCTGACAAAAGTATTAAGACATGGTCCAGAAAATGTATAATGTTTCAATATACAAAGGTTGAATAAAATTGGACTCAAAATCGTGCATTGGCATACGTCGTTTTGTAATGTGATTCAATGTTTATGGTAACGCAAATTTATATTTCCTGAAATCCAGCTCCTAACAATTTACAATTTTATATTTATCCAGGAACGTGTTAGGTCTATTTAACATACAAGATTCAATTATTTTGGAGATTGCTATTGTTGGGACAATGGGATGAACATTTTGGATCACAGTACAGGTGCAACAATCGCCATCTTAAGCACATTTAGATATATGCCTTCTTCTAAAGATAAATTAATCGAATGTGTTAACACTTCATAAATATAGTGTTAAACTAATTTATTACTGAAGCTGATAAATCGCCAGGTACTGTAGAATGTTTAGACTCAATGTTAGTAGCCTACACTTCATGGAGCGTGAGATCTTTTGCCGATATTGCAAAATAAAATTGGAATTACAGATGTTGCCTGTGTTAGTGGTTTTTTCTTGTTTGTGTTTCCCATTGCTCCATCTCAATACCTTCCTGATAAGATACCTAATAACTTCATTCAGTGTAAGCAGGTACTTGCTGCAATGTGTTTACAAATGTTCCTAACCTATACTTCGTCTAAAAAAGAAGAAGAGTGATTTATATTTTTCGCAAAAAGTAAGCGCTTTGATCGGTTCTGATTAAAGCCGACTTACATATAAACAATACAACAACGGAAGGCATCGTTCGCCATTTTTACTGTTTACTATAACGTGTCAACGTGCAAGTGTACGTCAACTTCTTTTAGAAGCTGTTAACAATGTTTGTGCAGCAAAATGGAAAAACTGCATACAGCACACAATAAAAAAAGAAGCAGAAATGTGGGAGTTAGACGGGCTAATGGGTTTTACAAAAATACTACTGCTACTTGTTATTTTCTAATGCGTAACGAAATCTAATCTAAAATGTTTACAGTGTGGGTCGATGGGAATATGGAATATCACTGTTCTATATTTGCACACCCGTTTCTTCACATGTGCTTTCTATGAAAGCTTTCCTTCTTCTGTCACAGAGTGTCACGGTTTGTAAAAAAAAAAGAAAGCAGTATAGTGAAAAAGAAATTATTCTGGCAATTACAGCAGTCAGAGAAAACAGGATGTGACTGCTGCAAATAATTATGTTATTATTGCAATCTTAATATCTCTAGGTTTTATCGACAAGTAAATGTTATGTAGCAAATTTCCAGTGTTTCCATATTCCAAGTAATAATGTTGGCATTCCTTTCAAGAATTCTTTTTCGAGAATGTGTAGGACCACAAGAAATCTAAGTAAAGATCCCGATCCGTAACTGTTTTGAGTATATTTTAGTAAAATTGAACTTTAAATAACTCGATTTACAACGAAGATGTACTCGTAAAACAAAATGGTATTCCATATTTATATCTTCTACTCTACTATTGGAACTATTTATAAAAGCACAACATTTCATTAGAGATAATGTTCAAACATTGCATGAATTGTTGAAATAATTTCTATTCCTTTATGAATGTACGTAGGTGGTTTACGCATATAATGTCTGAAATTCGTTTTTTATTCGAAAAACTAAATAACTCTTGTAAAACGTCAACAAATTCATACGGAGGTTATAGTAAGTAAGTAGGTTATATTCAAATTACCCGCCATCTCTATCCTTTTTGTTCAGGATTATCGTATGTCATTGAATTCTATGCGTGTGATCCGTTCTGCCACCAGTATTCCCCCTGTTTTTGAAACAAAGTATAGGGATATAAAAATAATATGCGAAATGCAGCAGATAAGTTTCTCCTTTACAAATTACGGATGCATTGATTTCCTTAATGTACATTTACATAATATCCGCATATGCTTATGTTGTGCATCGTAAAATACGATTGTGCGACTGTTATGAGTTTTGCTATCTGCCTGGAAAGCGGTAACTGAAGATGCAATACTTAAATGATTTATTTTATAGCAAGTTATGGTAATGGAGGTGTTAATGGTTAAAATTTGAGCCTCATGTGGAGTTGGCAATAATAGGATTTTAATGTATGTAGTGTTTATTGCATAGAAAGCTCAGCAATAATATATTTCAGGTTGACAGGTTGAAGGAGATATATCGCGATAATATTTCTTAGGCAATTCCATTTACGTTATGTAATTCTTGATATGGGGTCTTGTACTGTAGTAAAGATGGCAAATGCCATTGAGTAGCCTAAAATATGTTTTATTTGTACCTAGCTGACAATGAAGAACTATCACCTTTCAAAGATTGAAAATAAGAACATTAATTTGTGATCAGTGTTATTGTATAGTCATCTAAATTTTGCATCCTTTTTGAATTGTAACACGTATTAGTACTTTACTACCACATGGTGATACAATAACACAACAAATGTATACTAGGAGAAGAACTAGAAACAGCATTGTTACAGAAATCAATCTTGTTCTATTAAGTTGTAAATCTATGACATTCAGAGTTGTATCATTAGTTATTGGATTGCACCGTGCATGGCTAGCGTTGACAGATGTTGCTTAGACCTATTTTATACAATATTTTGCGAATTAACAATAATTATATGAAAATTATCAGAATGTTCACTCATAACAAAAATAAAATTACCACATGGTATCGTATGTCTTTATCTAGGAACAAATAAAGAAGAAGGGTTTACATCACAACTGTTATATATAAGGTAGACTCTTCTTCTAGCGAAGGCTTCAAATACAAAAAAAAAATGGGAATAATTTTTTTTTATTTTCTTAATAAAAAAAATATATTTCCATTTTTTTTTGTATTTGAAGTCATAACGACGTCATAACGTCATCGTTACAATGAATGTTAAAAAAATGGAGTAAGGTACGGGTGGCGCGGTGCCTAGTGTGCTTGGCTATCAGTTCCGGGGTACAGGGTCGAACCCTGAGCTCATAATTCTCAAAGTAAGGTTCTCCGTATTTTTTTTAATCCATATAATAATTACAATCTACGCAATTACAAGAAAATAAGCATTTTGTTTTGTTTCTGAGTAGGCGTGCAGCAGTTTCTTCCGCCGAAGAAGGTGATAAGTAACACTATTACTAATAGTATGGACAGTTTAAACTACATAAATGTATACAAATATACACAATCCAGAGGACTTACAATGCAAATCTGTTCACCAAGATATTAGATTTGAGTGTTTTAGCAGACGTACTTTAGCTTTATTGTCAAACAGCTGTTTGGCGGGTGCATTGAGGAGTGCACTTATTCGATCACTATATTTGACACCACAGTTTTTTATCACTTCATTTACTGAAGGCATTTGAAGGTCGTTCTCACTATAGATCGCAGCACTCGATTCTTGAGGTCTTGGATCATTTCAAGGTTTGAGTAGCTAGCAGTATTCCACAACTAAATGCCGTAGGTCTAAACTAGTTTGAGGATAGCCTTATACAGAAGCAACTTATTAAATTTTCCTAAATTTTATGCCAAGTTTTCTTCTGGCAAAGATATGTTTTTAGCAAGTTAAGATGGATGCCTGGATATTTGGTATCGTTTATCTGCTGTAACTGTGTTCTATTAACTGTGCCTGGTGGGCATTCGTTTCGTTTCATTGTGAAAGTTACATGGGTTGGCTTGGCTTCATTTGCTCTAATTCTCCATTTTTTTGCATGCATATTGTATTTGTGTACATCTAGAATACTTATGTGTACGTATGTATCTATCACATACTTGAATTCTTGTAACATACATAAATGTAACAGAACTATTCGCATACAAAGTAAAAATTGATGTAAACTTGTATTAAATCAAATAATCGCAACTTCGGTAAGCTATTATACTGTAAGCCTCGAGATAAGACACACGCTAGACAGAGAACTATCACGGTCGAGCATCAAACAGACAATCACCGCCGACAGAGCAAGCATAACGCACATATACATTGCCTTTATCTCGGAGTACCAGAACTTCGTCGGAGAACGAGTACACGATTGCCATCCGTCGCTCCTTTGCCTATGCGCAATGCAGCGCTCGGACCCGCACAATGTTTGGTCTTTAACATTGCCGCTACTATAGGAGGCAGTAGCGAGAGGAGTAATGCATACTAGTGGTGGTACAGCAAAATCACTAAATGACGAGAACGTCTGGGTAGCCGTCTTGGGCTATATTCTGCTATTGTCTCTGTGACTAGACGTTCGAGCTCCTATAGGGTTTGGTGGTGGTCCTAATAATGCATAATATTAAATGGATATAAATGTTGCAAATTTAAGAAATACATATAAGCGTACTGGAGACTTATTTAAAGTAACAAAATGCCTTTCACTCGTATTGGGTGCGTTTAAAATTATACATAGAAATATACGTTGCGAATTTAGGACACAGATACAAACGGTGCGATTTAATATACATTGAGACACATATGTACACAAATAAGTAAGGTAACCGTATTATAAAATGTATTTAACACTAACGTATAAGCATACTTTTATATATGGGTCGTTTCAATGAAACTCTACATATTGCGTCCCCTGCTTATATATTCGGAATTAAAGCTACTTTATAGACAGTTCTTGTAGGAAACTCACAGAATACTTTCTATTAATTATGTATGCTTGGATTTTTTATGATATTAAAAAAAAATACTATCCTCTTCCAGTTAACAGTATATGAGAATTCACCTCCATTAACTGTCCCAGGTACTGAAATCTAAGCTTTAAATGCAAATTATATCTATATATTACAGTTAAATGTTTATTCCTTAAACATAATTTAAAAACCAAACTCAAAGATTAACATCCCCATAATGTTTTCTTTTTTTTTTTTTTTTCCTCACCTCCATTAATAAAACGTCTAAATTCACAATAAACTCGCTGGATAGCGCTAGAAGAGTATTCAAATTGTCGTTGTTCATTTTAATGGTAAAGTGATAGCGCCCAACAACCACACTAGCAAATGTAAGGCAGCGAATTTGAATTAAAGTCTCACTTCCGTTAATAAGTTTTATTAACGAAGGTGAGAATAAATTAACGGAAATGAGAAGAAACTGAGATTTAATGAAAGATTAAAAGTATAGGTGAGATGAATGATAGAGAAGAGTAAGAAAACAATGGGGACTCCCAAGCAAAAAACCATATGATGAAAAAAAGAAAAGAGAATTGTTTGAAAGGACATTAGAAGAAAATACCTCTCCTGTCAGTCCAGTTTCATTTGAAGAGCCAGTGATACCCCAGGAAGCTCTACCGGTACTTTGTCCCATTTCAAGACAAGCCATTCAGGACAAAGTCATGCAGCGAAAAAACAGAGAAGAATGAGAAAAGAGTTGAAAAATACAAAAAGAAAGTGCAAGTGTTAAAAGAAAGCTACCCAATACACCTAACAAAATAGTCAATGATATGCTTAAAGGACAATAAGTTACTCCTGAAGTAAAAAGACGCTAAGTGTTTGTTGAAGCTATTCAACGGCAGCTAAAAGTTGATTTTCAAGAAAAGCAAACCGTTTCGGAGAAAACTTCTACATGAAATGTAGAAGGAAAAATTATTAAAAAATATCGATTTAAGTACTTGTTGGGTCTTGCAACATCTAGGAGTCTAATGCAAAGAAATTGCAGTTTTAAAATGTCAGAAAAACGAAAAACCACTATCAAAAGAATTAGAAGAATAGTAGGAGATTCTTTCCAAGAAGATGAAGTTATCCGCCTATGTCCATGGAAAAAAGATACAGTGACGTTTAGAAAAGTAAAAGAACAGAATAGATACTTGAATGGATTTCTACAAAACGCATACAGTCATTTCGAAAAAGTTCATCCAAAAATTAAAATCGGTTACCAAAGTTTTTGTACATTTAGACTATTTTGGGTTCTGAAACCCTGTGTTAGGCAGAGAAATGTGTCTCTGTATAGTTCACGAGAATTATTAAAGCAAAAGATCCTGATGATTCATTAAAAGAATTATGCTGTGAAGTAAGAAACGAAAACAAATAGTTTTCGGAAAGAACATGCAAAATTTGCGTTAATAAATCGGTTCAAATTCTGGAATTTAAAAAAGAAGAAAATGTGGAATATTAAAAATGGTTTACCAAGAAAACTGAAGTCATTATTAAGGGAGAAAAAAGATGTGTCAGAAGACTAAAAGAACAAGTACAAAGTACAAAACAGAATATGCTTGATAATATTTTAATCGCTTTAAAACACTTTATGATCCACACACATTCATAGTTCGGCTTATGAGGTAAACACGAAAATTGCATAGGTCTTATTCTTGCTGCTGATTCTGATTTTGAATATACTATTAAGTTTCTACGTAAATATCATGTTAAAAAATTCACTTCTCCTGAAAGGGATGATATTTTTGTAATTTTGAAAACTGAATTACTGTTAGTATTGCCAACTTCAACTGTCAAAAATAGACAGCAATATATATTTAAAAACTTACCACTTGCTATAAAGACGGCGTCATAATTAACCTGGGCAAATATGCGGTAACAGCCAGAGGCGTGGCGAGCGCATAAAAGTTTACACATAAAATAGAAGGTAAGAAATAAATTTTAAAACGTGCTGAAACACTTACAGTTTTAAAAGTCTTCCGCGAAATCACAAACTGGGTAACATCTGATAAATATTTGAATCATTAGATGTGTTTCCACAGCTGTTTCAGTCAAGTGAGTACGACGTGCGGAATAAACGTTTTTTAATGCCGAAAACGACCGTTCGACATCTAGCGATGTTATATTTGCATATTTAAAATAATCGTTGAGACAACTTAATGCATCTTCACACGCACCTTCACAAATTTGTCTTAATATAAGAAAATCTGAGTCTTTCTCTAAAACACTTTCAAATTTTCGTATTACACACCAATTTGTTTCGCCTTCTATAGCGCATAACTGTGCGTGAACATCATTCACAATTTGAACAGAATCCACTAGCGACATCGAAACATTTTGTAATTTTTCTATTCCCTCCGCTAGTCCGAAGTAATTGTTGTGAATAGCTTATAAATCTCTTTTAACCTGACTATCTTGAAATATTTCCTGGCTTTTCTTGATTGCTGCAGCTTCTGTCGGATTGAATTTTAAAACTACCTTCTTTACTGGATCAAAATATTTTTTGTAGTAAAGCGCAGCCTGCAACCATGTTCCCCAACGTGTAACAATTGGCTGTGATGGTTCAGGTAAATCAGGACGCAGTCTGTGAAATAGCCGGGTACGTTTCGGGGACTTTAGAAACACTGCCTTTGTACTAGCAATCAATGCAGTTACTAGTGGAAACATGTAGGAATCGTTTGTGCCGCAAGATTTAGAGTATGAATTTTTCACGTTACATGTAAGAAGTTACCACTGTGTTCTTTAAGATATCGCCCCAAAGAACGCATGTTTGTGGCACCATTAAAAGTTGCTTACTTGAAGCTTCGATGTGGTTCCATTGTACGTACCAGTACATTAACCACAGAATGTTTTTGACGATCTCTTGTTTCGTCCGCACACAACCACAGTTTTTTATCTTTCAATTCCGTTTTCATTCTTTTTTCAATATGTTCACGAGCAAATTGCACTACATTTCGTATCGATGTCCGACTAGGTAATTTACAGTCCGCATATTTATTCCAGAAGGAGACAAATGCTTCTTTGTTTAGTAAACGAAACGATAGATTACATAAATAAGAGTAACACATAAATCAAATGTAAATTCTTCTTGGTCTCCTATGCCACTTTTTGCAGAAGAATGCTGTTTGCTTTCCATGTGACGTTGACAATGGCTTCTGGACCAACACATTAAAGGGATTTTAGAAACTAAACATTGAATTTTAGCGCCATCAAAAATTAAGTCCAGCATGTCCACTATAAAGTTTTTAACTGTGTCTGCCGTTGGTCGTTTTCGCGACGTACCTAACTGCGACATTTTTAAAGCAAACATAAGCGTACAATTACGAAATAACGCGACAGCCTACATATACACAGAACTACTCGCATATAGCATCGATTTAGTACTGACGCTGTGAACGCGTGAAATAAATAATCGCCGACTCTGCACCACATATCTACCACACTGACTGTTACCGCTGTTTGCCCAGACTAGTCATAATGCCTAATTTTTCCTGGTTTTTAGTTTTTTTTTTATTTATGGTCAGATATATTTTTAGTTTGGCAACTACCGACAGGTAACAATTATATATATATTTTTTAAAGTATTTTTGATGTATTACTTACTAGTTCTCATTTCCGTTAATTATCTATCACTACCGTTAATTCTTTGAATCCTGGTTTTGTTTTTTTTTGAAAATATTAATAATTAACCTCTGTTATCTAGCTTGCAATCTTAAGTATGTGGTATTGAAATAGTAAATGGCAAGCCAGTTACCAAACTACTTTTTTTATTCTTCTCAAAATCGTTGTAGAGAATGCAGTTTTATCGGAATGAGCCATATATAACAAGAAGGAAACCTCACATTTTCTATATTTTTTCTATAATAATAAGAGGAACTGTTTTAATAAATTTATTTTTATACATATGTACTGTGTTTTATTTCGAAAGATACTGAGCTATCGAACAAATAAGCAAGTATTTTGCACATCAAAGCAAAAGCAATTGGTCCTCTCTCTTCGCAAGAAAGGAACGCCGAAGCACACGACAATCGGCATCATTCTTCATATAGTACATTTTAAACTAACGAAACAGTGAGCTCTTGACAAATTATTCCAGAAAACTGTTCTAATGTGCCCCAGCCTCCCCTATACTATTTTTGTGGATTTTTTAAATAATTCAAAGTGAATACTAAACCAGTTCACGAACAATAAGTAGTCAAAGACCTAAATACTGATAGTACATACTTCTATAAAATAGCATAAATTGGGGAGATTACTAGATTCACTTAAATAAATAAGTAATTGCTTCAAGTATTTCCAAAATTACAGGTTAGTGTATTAATTTTAAGTAGCCAAAGGATATTATTTCTTTTTTTTTGTCCATACTAACAACAATTAATCAAATTCAACTTATATTGCGCTACTATGTATCCATCTCAAATAATAAATATGTACGTTTGGTAAAGAAGGATATTTTCTGTGAAACATTCTATTAGTGACATTATAAATGACATTTACTTAATATATTATGCAGCAATAACGCCTAGGGAACTAGAGTTAATGCATTCATAAAATATTCCACAATCAATGTAATTTATTAACTTATTAAATTACACCATTTTCTAGAGAAATATGTAAAGAAATATTTTACAGTGTAGCCATTCAGTAGAAAGTCAGACATTATTGTATAATGAAAAAAACTTGGCTTACGAGTCCGACATTCCACGCGACCTTTTATATATGTATTAAAGTAAGATAATTTCTCGACTAATCCATTCTATTGTTGTGGAATTCTAATAATTTCTCTATCGTAAAGCGTACGGGAAAAATATTGACAGTACTTTCAAAAAGAAGAAAAAAATGTCGGCTATTACATCTACCTATTAAAACATTTCAATATAAAACCTATTGTATGGATTTTCTTTGGAGATTTCTAAATGAAATGAGAAATGTAGTAGAGAAACGTTTTAATGGATATACAGACGCTAATACCATCATTACTAAGAGACTTCTTTTATTCTGTATCTATTAATTACAGTATTTACCACATACTTTGTTTCCCAACACTTTAAAATATAGACAAGCGTTTCAATAAGGTAGAGATTTAATAACTACATATAACTATTCCTCTAACAACTCTATTTGTTTGCGTAAAACACAGATTAATACGCAAGATATTCTCGGATGTATGTAGTAATTTAGAATAATGATACAGTGAAGGAGAATATTTTTAGAGCGATATAATTATAGCAGCGTAATTATAGTAATAACATGCGATAAAGTATCGGATAATAATATGTATAAGTCCTAATTTAAATATGATAATGCGATCTGTTTACGTTATGATTTTTGTAATATCGAGATTGCAATGAGGTTTATATCTGCCCAAGTATTTCTAAACGTACCAGTAGACGTCGTGGAGTTTAGATTTCAGATACCAAGCTGTAAAAAGTTATCACATGCAACGTTTTTTCTTCGTGTTGCTCCCATGTAATCAATTTTTAATAACAACGTTTTATTATCTAAATATTTTGCGGTTTTAGTACAAATATTATTGGTAAAGATTAGATTTCTTCCAAGTCAGCTGGTTTTGTTATTCGATAGTCATATTTAAACGAGTATAACAAGATATATATGGGGTTTTTGATCGAAATATCAAAGAAAAAGAAGTCATCTACTTTAAGTAATCACTAGAGTTGCTCAAAAATAAATGGTCAGAAATAAAATATAATACGTGCTCAAACACTTACCGTCTTAAGAGCCTTCCGTGAAATCACAAAGTGAATAATGTCTGTTAAATATCTGCATATTGGATATGTTTTCACAGTTGTTTCGGCAAGCCGAGTGCGGCATGAGGAAAAAGTGTGTTTATATGCAGAAAACGAACGTTCTACATCTAGTGACGTTATATTTGCGTAATTAAAATAATCTTTGGAACAACTTAACGGTTCTGTTGACGCACCTTCACAAATTTGTCTTAATGTGCCAAAATCAGAATCTTTCTCTAAAACACTTTCAAACCTTTCTAGAACACAAACATTTTTTGCGTCTTCTACCGCGCATAGCTGTGCGTGAACATGTTGCACTATTTGCAGAGATTGCATTAACGACACCGAAGGATTTTGTAATTTTTCTATTGCTTTCGCTAGTCCGAAGTAATTGTTCTGAATAGTTTTTAAATCCGTTTTAACCTATCTTGAAATTTCGACTGGCTTTCCTTGATAGCTGCAGCTTCTCCACGTTCTTAATATTCTCAAAATATTTATGATAATAAAACGCGGCCTGTAACCATGTTCCCCAACGTGTAAGAATAGGTTCTGGTGGCTCATACGGGGGCACAGCCTGTGAAATTTGCGAATACGTTTTGGGGATTTGACAAACACTGCTATTGCATGCGCTATTAAGGCGTCTACCTCAGGATAACATTTTCTAATACTATCTGCCACATGACTGAAAGCATGAATTTTACAGGTAATATGTAACAAGTTAGCACAATGTTTTTTAAGAAAGCATGTTTGCGGCACCATCACTCATAAACATCAACAATTGGTTTGTTGAAAGTTCAAACTTTTCCAATGTATTTAACACTAACTTTAAAATTACTTCGGCAGCACATTGTTGTACTCGTCTGGAAGCTAATAGAATTGAAGGTGGCGATTGATGTGGTTCCATTGTACGTACCATTACATTAATCACAGAATTTTTTACGATCTGTTGTTACGTCGACACATAACCGCAGTTTTTTATCTTTCAACTCCGATTTAATCCTTTTTTCAACATGTTCACAAGCAGATGGCACAATTCTTTGTAACGATGCCCGACTTGGCAATTTGCAGTCCGAATATTTATTCCAAAAGAAGGCATATGCTTCCTTGTCTAGTAAATTAAACGGTAGATTGCATGCAATAAAGGTAACACATAAATTAAATTTAAATTTGTCATAGTGTCGTGTGCTACTTTTTTTGAAGAATGCTGTTTACTATTTACGTGACGTAGACAATCCCTTTTGGACCAACACATTAAAGGGATATTACAAACCACACATTGAATTTTAACGCCATCATAATTTAGGTCAGGCATTTCTGCTATAAATTCTGTAACTTTGTCCAACGTTGGTCGTTTTCGCGACGTAGGCAACATTTTTAAAACAAACGTAGAACTACGAAATGGTATTGACGGCGGCGTACATGTATACAAAACAGATCTGGTTGAGACTCCCAGTTATACTGAGGGTTGTATCGAACCTCCGCCACTCTCCGTTGGCGCTAGTGAGCAATTCTAGTAATCACGGTGAGCAATTAGATTCAAACTACTGTGGGTTTGCAAATAGCTTCGATTTCTTAAGCAAATACAATTGAGGCGTGGAAAATTTACAATATAGCCTGTGAGTATTTATGATCAATTTTAAGGTGACCTCACAATTCAACAAGCCAAAGTTTTTGCGACGCAAAGGTATTCGCCATTGTATAGACATCGGATAAAGACATAATACAGGTTGACAGATTTTGTTACAGCATTGAGATGTACCGAAACGAGGTAAGAAGCACGACGAGGCACGAAAGGTAGGTAACCCGCTTCGGTTCCTTTCAGAGCTGTTTCTAGATTTGTCGTCCTGTACATAGATCAGTGATCATTTCTATGACAGCCAGACATTACATATCTTTATAGGCTTTATAAAAATCGCCTTCCGAATTGCAGTTGATTGCAATAACAAGCTTGCTTACTTTCATCTGGAAACCAGCACGTATTTATATCAACAACAACAAAACAGTGTTCAAACTCAAATCTTGAAACGATTTTATGTCTCATAATTCTTTCAAATAGTACAGCAGTTTAGAAGCGCTCATTCATTATAAACGAAACATGAGAATAAGCTTGGTTCCAGAACGGACCCCTGTAGGACGCCCCTCTCCACAATTTCACCACCTGAAAAGCAATTGCCAACGCTAAGACATTGTCTTCTCGTCGAAAGGTAAGATTCGAACCACTTTAAACAAACACCATTGATCTCTCAAGTTTGTAGAGTAAAAGGGAGTGGTCCAAACAATCGAATGCCTTAGAAAGATCTATTAGCATACTCAAGCAAGGCACACCATTAGCAGCGCTTTGATATAGGCGACTTATGAAACTAAAGAGAGCAGTGTCAGTAGATTTACCAGGAGTAAAACCGCGTTGATTGTTATTTAGCTATCGGAAATGATGGAAATAGTTTATTATTCTAATGTTAACTATAATTTCATACAGCTTAAAAAAGACTAATAAAATGTAAATAGAACGATAATTGCTCATGTCGTTTTGATCTCCCTTCTTAACAGTAAGATGTGAAATTATTTCTATCCTTTTGATTGAAATATTTAACAGCTCTTGTAGTAGCGTTAGCTGATGGATATTGCAGGTGTCTCTGTGAAACCCAAGCATAAATTCTTGTATGCCACTTACCGGTTGTAGTTATGTTGGTGTGGCGTGTATCAATACAACGGTTACGTTATACTATTTCATGACCTTTGTGGTTATTAGAGATTATCATAATGCATTTGAAAATAGATTTCTGCTCTGCAGGATATCTAATTATTAACGGAATAACATAATTATTAAGAAAGAAGAGAACAACGCATAAAGTGACAACGCGACTGTAAAGAGACAATATTCCTCCTTTTCCCACTTTTAAAATTCCGTACGTGCAAGAATCTAGCGCGCACAATTCCGCTTAATGAGACTATTAATTAACTCTTCGTATCCAATTAGTATCTGTTACTACATTTATTTAAAAAAATACATCTCATAATTCTGGTTTATACCGCTCAGGCGGGCGTTCCGGTAAGAGATTACGCAATAAATAACGCCCCGAAAGAATACCATAAATATACGGAATTGTCGAGTTGTTAAGGCTGGCCATAACGCTTGTAAGCTTGGCGAAAGCCTATAAAAATATTTGAACACGTGATAACCGGCAATAATTCAAGTTTGAAATGAGAGGATTTAAGGAGTAAATTATAATTAATTCCACGTGTCACTATGATATCATAATTTTAAGTCGGAATTGACGGTAGCTCCCTGACTTCGGCTTAATTTAATGGTTTTCTGGAATATAAGCGCGACGTTTACGATTTGACGTTGGAGATGATATCTGTATAATAAAATCAAGACATGATTCCTTCGTTAAGCAATAATGAAAAAAATATTCGCATTGCATATGGACATTAATGGAAACTACAATCTTATTGCAGTAATATAAAAAAAAAAGTTTAAATGTACAACGATCCTTCTACTTTGGGAAACTATCGCTACGATTGCTATTCTTTCATTCTTTATCAAATGTAATTAATACAGAAGTAAATAGTACATATTGAAGAGACCATCAGTATTTTTTTTAATGAAGAAATCGATTTTCACGTCTAATCTTCAATTATTTAGTTGTTGAAGTGACTAACTTTTAATTTGATTGATTAAATCTGCGAAATGATCATGCAGAAACCAGCAGCTTAAACAGTCAAACGTAATCGATTTCCGAATTTCATTCAAATTAAGTGAAGAATACATCAAGTCTTGTCGGGAAGAAGCTGGACGAAGATTATTTGAAACGTATAGGTAGCCTAGTCCACACTAATGCAATTATTCTGGGTGTTCCGTATTGGCATGGAAAAGATATACCGAATATATTCATATATGACTTTAATTTAATTTATCGAAGCGTAGTAAGCAAGTATAACAGGAGAACTTTAACTTCTGTGGATGTAAATGATACTCATTTTAGTAACACTATGAAAAATATATTTTCTATATCGAACGTAAATAAAATTGGTTATGTTCCAAGTGAGTCAAATAATTTTATCTAGTAACTCTTGCCATGAGTCCAATAGAATGTCTTTTATACATTTTAACAATTTAGTTAACATTGTACCTAATAATTAGAGCCCGGTAACTGGAGAGCAATCGCAACGGCGGTGTGACTGTGTTTAGGTGGGCGGGGAAGGCAGGTCGATTATGATACGACACGACAAATCAGCATCACTCAGTTCAGTTTAGCATTGGATAGCGGATAGGGCGCGTTGAATTTAATTATGTAGACGTAGTTATTAATTGTAGTTATTATTAAGTGTAGTGCGTTTTGATTTTATTGATACAGATGTAGTTATTAATTGTAGTTTTTAGTGAACATGTCGAAGGCTAAAAAACGACCCTTCCAAGACATAGTAAATAAGTTTATTTCTGACTTTCTCGATTTGTTTTACAACGGGAATAAGATAGTTTGTAAAGTGTGCAAAATACATTTGATGTCAAGTAAGAAGTGGAACTCTACAAGACACGTAAATTCCGCACAGCATAGAACCACCGAGAAGTACATTTTTTTTTATGTAATTCTTATGTTGATAAACTGTAATTTGCCACTAGGCTTACTCGATAAACAACCGTCTCTTTCTCAAAATATAAACTTATTTTCTCACCACGGCGAACATCGCTCATCGAGGCAACTGTGGAAACACATCTAATGGTGTCAACTTTTTATCTATACTCTTATCCATATGATGTTAATACTGATAATGGTGCTTCTAGTTTTACTGTTCCGTAGCCAAGGCTGCTTAAAAGGGTGACTGTTTCACTACTTTTCACATATTATAATTATGTATTAGTTCTGTTATTTTTTTCTATTTTCTTAGTATTGTTTTTGTATACTAGGCAGGTACGGCTATGGCACGGCTCCCTGTTACCGGGATCTATTAACGCAGTTGATGGGAACCAGATTAACATTTTTAACAATGACGTTCACATTAATGCAAATAAGGTACCATCACTTAGAATATTAAGTTTAAATTTGCAAAGTATGAGAAACAAAGTGGACTCTGTCAATGTGCTTCTTAATGATGTTCGGCCTCATATTGCCTGTTTTACCGAACATTGGCTGAAAGAATGTGAAATTGATAGTATTTTTCTTAAAAACTATAACCTAGCTAGCAAGTATTGTCGTTCTGATGTAAGAGGTGGTGCCTCAGTAATTTTTTTGAAAAATTATTTAGTTTATAAAGAAATTGACCTGAATACTATGTCTGTTGAACGAAATATCGAATTCTGTTGAGTAAATATTGAAAGTAGAAACAAACGATTTCTTGTCGTGTGTTTATACCGTCCACCATCTGGAAATGTTATGTATTTTAATGTTGTACTGGATTTGGTCTGTGATAAATTTGACTATGTAACTGTTTGTGGGGATTTCAATATGGAATTTTGAAGTAGATTCAGAAATAGTTTCCCGTGCAGATAATATGTTTGCTTGCTATAATTTATATCGATTAGTCAGGGACCATAGGCGAATAGCAAGCACCTCGGCTTCTTGTATAGACAATATATTTAGTAATTTTCCTTTTCTGGATACAAATGTTAACATAATAAATTTTGGCATTTCGGATGATGTCTTTGGAGATTTGGAGCTTTTTTTGGCCTATACGACCCCAAACCAACTTCTTTAAATCTTCTTCTAACTGTACGCTCACTTATTCTAATTCCACGTACTTCTTCCAGTTCGTTTCGTGTTTGAATATCCGTTTGACGCCTATTTCTGAGCGTTTGTAACGCTATAAATCGATCTGCCTTGACCTCGTCTTCTCACACATTCTCCAGTTTGTCTCCATCGTGTAACATTACGATGGATCGTCGATTTTGATTTACCGAGCATTTCAGCAATATCACTGTAAGATCGACCACTTTCAATCATTGCTACAGCCCTAGCGACATCAGTCGGTGCTAAATCGCCCATTATGCCTTATTTTACAATCAACGTAGTGATAATTATGAAAAACAAGCTAAATTTGAACAATGGTTTAAGAAAAAAAACATATTTTTATGAAGAGAGAATATGACTTTTACATTAAATGCAACAACTAACGGATATTTACACTTTCACAATGAATCACATGACAGAAATGTACGTAGCAAACGTCAATCAAACATCATGGCTGTCTAGGCCTACGCAGCACTAAAAAGAAAAAGAAAAAACAGGTAATTTTTTGAAATTTAACTCCGTTTCCTTAAATTTGCCGATGTGTATATAATCACGAAAAACAAAGTACAATGTAATTGTACACCTCTACGTGCCCACTTCTCAATGTTCAGTGACCAAAGCTCAACGCCATCCATCCGACAAGAAACTACCAAACTCTATTACGAACTTCCGCGGGGATAACTGTTTGATTTGTACCGGAATAGAATTATAAATACTAGCAATGTTATACTTAAATGAACGTTTATAAAGCTCTGTATTAAATTTTTCCATAGCTACACAGTTCCTATGCCTTATATTTATGTTATATACGATATCTTATTTCATTATATAAATAAGGTGGTGATCTGTATAATATAAGTTTATAGAAAAACAAGGCCATACGCAGTAACCTTCTATTAGCTATATTTAACCATTGCGAAATATTTAAAGCACCCGAGATATGTTGGTATTTTATAAGCAAAACGCAAACATGCATTTTGTGTACGCTGCACGCGACCTCTACTGACAGCATCTAAGCACGGCCCATAAACCACATTACCATAATTAAATATCGAAAGTACAAGCGAACGCGCCAATTGCAACCTTAAGCTGGCGGTTTGTGTAAAAAAGGTCTGCAAGTAGTGTACGCGTTTTTAACAGTATTTGATACGTGTTCCCTAAATCTTAAAGGGTTATCCAATGTTAAACCCAATACTTTTACGATATCCCGTTTTTGAAACTCCTCATTGCCCACTCTTACCGAAATTAAATTAGATACATTTATATTGGCTTTTCCCCAGAAACAAACTACCGATGATTTATTTGGATTGATGCTGTTCTGCTATTTTTATGAATCCGTGTAAATGGTTATAAATTTTTTCATTCGCAACATCTACATCAATCGGGTGAAATGCTAGATAAAACATTGTATCATCCGCGCACTGGTATAAGTTATATATAAAAGCGGACCCAGAACTGGGCCCTGAGGCACACCACACACAACTCCTCGCGCAGCAGACGTGTGACCATCCACCGTCACTAATTGTATTCTATTTACTAGGTAAGATCTAATCAACTAAATTGCATTAACCGAAAACCCAACATAGTGACAGATCGATAACAACAATTCATGTTCAATTGTGTCAAGAGCCCTGCCCCTTATCTATTGCAGAAATAATATCATCCGTTACATTTAGCATAGCTGTAGTGCAACTATATCCAGCTCTAAAGCCTGATTATCCGGTAGTATACCATTTAATTACAAATGTTGCCGCAGCTGATGTGCCAAAACCTTTAATAACGGCAGAAGCAACATTAATTTCGTATATATTTCAAAATCACGCATCTTTTTCCACTGATACATTCCTCAACGGAACATTTCACAAGAGGATTAATTCTACTTGCTTACAGACGTCAAAAAATTACTTACAACCACCAAGTCATGCTAAACACACCCGTAAGAACATGTGCGCATGAAATTTAATAACAATGAGCATATTTAACTTAATATTACACCATTATTTTGCCATTTTTCGCAGTCGCACATCAGGAGACATGTGATACACAACAGAACTCCTAGATGGGGAAAATAAACGAGTCTGGCGAGAGACACGAAAGTAGAATCTGAAAGCGATTTATCGCTCTCAACGAAACAAAACGTTGAAGAATTACAAGCCGCATTATAAATTGCAAAGACAAATTATCGGACTTGCAGTGTGTGCCGCTTCTTACCGCTAGGGATATCACACGACCGAACCTAGGTTGTACATGAGTCCGGGTTGTATCGGTAGATAAACTAATGCAACAGTGTAATATCCTATTCTAGCAGGTTGTTTTGTGTATCGTGTGGAGGTATCAATATGTATGGTACGTGTAAATTTATTGCGGTGAGAAATTGAGCCAGGATAATACCGATGGAAGTTTTCACAATGAAAACGTGTTCGATTTCGCTGCTCATAATCGCTATGTGAGCTATATACTTTTTATATCCACTACCGCGTAAACCACAGGTTATTGTTTTGTAGTCGTAGTGTAAGATCAGCTGGCATGTGTGTGCTACATGTAGAATACCGTAATGTTTTAAATGTGGGAAACTATTGAATAAAAAGTAATTTTTCGAAATTAACTAATTAATTGTATGGCCTGTAGGTTCGGCAATGTTTTAACACGCTCCTTTTGCAATTTAAATTAAACTAGATACCAATTAATGAAATTTTACGAGTATTAAAAATGAAAATACCTAACCTGGAATTACGACGATGTAATATAAATTTTATGCTTATACGTTACCTACTGGAAACCTGCCTGTTCTTCAACCACCAAACTTGACCTTTCCAACGTATTTATAACACGATTTAAACGTTAAATACTTAGCAAATGGAAACACGGCAAAAAACGTGTTACCTGGATGAATATCTTGACTCGAAGTGAGAAATTAATTAGTGTCTCTTCACTACTTTATTTTCATCCTGATAGTGATTGTTTAAATTCAGCAAATTCAGATAACTATTGTTTTTGAAATACAATTTGATAATGAATTTCCAACGAATATTCTTATTTTTAAAAGTAGCGTAATGCATACCATGCACTGGCGCAACTGGAAGACTCATTCTATGCTACTCTATGACATATAATACCACCAAACTATACAGTAATAAAATTTACTGACGAAGAAGACGATTACTTGAAGAACGATATTTAATTTTCGAAATTATGCTAAAGATATAACGGAATTTATGTTGTCGTTTGTTGTAGGAAAATATTTCATTAAATTTGAAGATTTAGGACGTGAAGAAAATGAACAGAAGACAAGTTACTTATCCGTTTCACCATAATCATCGTTGATTGGACTTATATTAACCTTCTAGTAACTCCGCCCCAGTGATAGGGGGCCATAAATGGAACAGGAGCTACCGAAAAAGAGCTAACAACCGCCAAAGGGATTTTGGCTTACTGTTCTTGAGACGTCCATTCTTTCCATATGCCCCAGCCATTGTAACCTTCTCGATCTTACCATTTCGTCTATCCTGGGTTCTCCTTCTATTCTTCTTATTGTTCTTGAGACGTCCATTCTTTCCATATGCCCCAGCCATTGCAACCTTCTCGACCTTACCACTTCGTCTATCGTGGGCTCATTAAACAGCTCGTATATTTCAGCATTTGACTATCTTTCCCATCCTTCGTCTGTCTTCCTCCCGCCAAAGATTTTCCTTAAAATCTTCCTTTTCCATATCAGTATCTTGGTTTGCTCTCTTTTTGCTAGCGTCCATGTTTCACTTTCTTAGAGCAGGGTGGGTCGTATTATTGTTTTGTAGGTCCTTATCTTTAGCCCCCATGACAGTTCTTTACTTCTCATTATTTTTTGTAGCGCTGCCACACACTTATTGCTCTTTGTCAACCGAGGCCTTCTTCGCACTTGTTATTTATCCATGCACCCAGATATAGATAACTCTCGGTTTCCTTAAATGTTAGCTCATCATTACTGGACGTTCGAATTCTTAGAATTTTATTATTGTTCTTTACTACTATTTGCCATCAGGATTACATCGTCCGCATACGCTAGACATTGGTGACTTTTTGTGTTCAGTGTTCCTGGTCTATTGATGTCGCTGTTTCTTATCACCTCTTCTAATACTAAGTTGAACAGCATTGTCGAGAAAGGGACACTTTGCCTTAACCCTTTCCTTACTACGAATTCACTGGTTTCTTGATCTTCCACTTTAACCATATTTGTTGTTGCTCTAGGGTCATTTTCTTCTTCTTCTTTTCCGTATTCCTTATGCCCGTTAAAGCATCGGATAAGGGTCATTTTCACTAGCCTAATTAATTTTCCAGGTATATCAAATCTTTCTAGTACTTTTAGCATCTTTCCTCTGTAGATTGAATCGTATGCTGCCTTAAAAAATCTAAATAAAGTCTAAATCTAATTAATGGAGTTTTATGTCAAAATGAATCGTATTTGTAAGTGTAAAAATTCAGTTGAACTTATTATTACAATGGATGTTCAAATAAGCAGTCATTTGCAGTGCTGCCTTTAATGTGGTACCATTTTATGACTTCTTAGTTTATAAGAACATAATTAAAAAGAAAACTATTCCACGGTATAATTTCGTGACACAAACAAAGCAAAACAGAAATAACCAAGAAGAAAAGACGGAAAAAAGCAAGGATGATCAATTAGAGAAATAAACTAGGAGTATAATGCATGACTACAGTCTAGCGCGATGGTCCTCTGACAGCGGTTGGATTGTTACTGATTCTGATTCATTTCCGTCGCGCGATTACTAGCCCCTTTTACTTTCATAGCGAGCAAACGTTGCAACAGTATCCATATATTTTAGCGGTTCACTTTACTACGAAACTTACTAACGCGGTATAAGCGTAGAGAAGATGTTCGAATACTTTAGCGAAGTTACATACAATCGCGATGGGTCAGCAGTTGAGGATGTCAGAGACATCTTCCCTCTTATGAACAGGTACTATTCTTGTTTTTTCCCAAGCTGCGCGCAAGACATCAGAAGCTGAGTGGTTTAACCAAAACGAATTTGCAGTTTTTGATTAGATAGTTTGGAATTAGTTCGTCTCCAGGAGCTTGTTTATTCGGAAGAGCCGATATACTCTTTAGAACGTTTATAACATGAAATAGCAATGCAGATAGGATATTAATGGAGTTGTGAAATCAATACCTCTTCGCATCGTTTAGTATTGAGAATCTCACTAAATAAAACATCGAGATTGACGACACTATATGTTATTATTATTATTATTATTATTATTATTGGCCTCGACTGGAAATCATTAGCCACATACATAATTTCCTAGCCACCCGAACGGACAACGGATGTCCCCTTGTAATTTTTTGTTTGTTCTGACACTTCTTTTAAACCTTGCACATTTTACATAAACTAACCATAGCTAAACTTTTCAATACGATATTTCTAGTTAATACAAGTATGTAGTGTAGACTATTTATAGTAAGCTAGAGCAGCGCAGAACGAACCTAGAGAGAGATTTACAACAAAATAGCTCTTAGAAAAGGCAGCATGTCCCACATTCAAACTGCAACAAAGCGTCGTTGGTGGTATTATTTAGACGATGTATTTATTTTATGTTTGTAGTTTTATCGCAATTTATTTATGATTATCATAAGTTACGTGTAAAGAGACATTTATATTACAGGAGAGCATGCACTGCTGTGTTGCTTTAGAGGGGACTACACTATGTATGTTTATGTTCGTGCATAGATTCACTTAAAATGCACTTGCGCAATACGTGGGTAGGTAAATCTTACTTTTTTTACGAAGCTGTGAATACGGCACCTCGGGGCTTGCATGGGTATTCTACTTTGTCTCTATGTAAACATGAGGTTCCATGACGGTGAACAATGTTAGTAGGATTATATATATGCAAGGCGAGATGCGAAGATTCTGCGTAAAGATATTTGAGGTTTGAATTGAACTGAATACTAATGAAGTAGTGGAAGTATGTATCTAGTTTTGATTACAGGAAAAATAGAACATTTTTTGACAGTAAAATCTGCTTAATCTAATTAGTTAATAACTTGTATCGAAACTTCTTAGATTACCCAATAGAAATGAACCTATTTGAATAAGTAGTATACAATAAATTATAACGGGGGATCATCTTGCAATGTTTTATGCCTTTACACAAATCTTTGTAATTTGTATGGCAATTTCTGAAACACTTAAAAAAAAAATTATTCGCTTTATTAAATATCAGTTTGCGTAAATTTATCAAAATAAGAGAAATCTAATAGAACTGCAAAATTTACAAAACAAGGAAAAACCAAGAAAAATACTCTTGAAGAATATTTTTATAACTATCATACATCGCTTTCAATTTCCTATTATAGAGGATTTAGTTATGCAGCTATTAATAACGTTTACATCAGATTGTCATTTATTATCGCAAGGCGTGCCCCAGGGTTCGATCTTATAAACCTGTCAACTATTCAAATGTGAGGTATGCGGACGACACGCAAATTTATAAACTATTAACATGACCTTGCTAGTCTAGCGCATAGCTGGTCTATAGTACATGATTGGGCCATTTTAAATTCTCATATATAACGATCTAAGCAACCTAGATGTACTTCAGAATTCAAAATCAGAACCGCTTAAGTTAAGGTGGTCGATACTTCTAACGAAATCATGATCCGTGGAAAATATGAGAATATCATATGGTAACTTATGCAAAGAGCTCTTGACACCTACAAATTGTGTCAAAATCACAGCCTGCGTGTAAACCTGCAAAAGATTACAATAGTCCCTTTTACAAGGAGAAGAAAAGTCTGTCTTAAATCAACCTCCATCGAAGGGAAAACTGTTAGCTTCAGAGATTAACTTAAATACTTATAAGTTACGTTCGACAGAAAACCACGGAAAAATACGGAACTTCCACATCTCCAACTTACAAAAAAAGCCATTACGGCATCACTGCTTGGTAAGAACTGTGCAACAGCAGCTTTAAAATATTCAGACTTGCATGTATCAGCATCACAGGTCCCACAGCAGCGTTGCAAGTCCTTCTAGGAATAACACCGCTTCATATCCAATTTCAGAAGCAGGCTGTGTGTGTGCCTCCACTTTTAGTAGAATGAAGGAATTAAAGCCTGAGGATCTTAGAAGGCATCTCAGAATTCTTGAGGATCCCAACATAAACTATCTGAGGCACATTGCAAAGGGCATGATCTCTATGCAATAGAATTTTGTTCAGCCTTATACAATGATGATTGAAAGTTATACTTGAGTGGGTATCCGGTAAGCCTGTACATGGACGACTCGAGAAAAGAAGGGGTCGGAACAGGTATAGGCATTAGCGGTTCTAACTACCAGATAAAACAGCCTACAGGACTCCACATCAACACATTTCAACCAGAAATTTTTGCTTTAAACCTGTGCACCATAAAGAACCTCGAGAAAGGGATACGAGGCGCAACTATAAATAGATTCAGCGGGAGTCAGGCTACGTATAGGAATCTGGTCTGATACATGAATGTGTACACAATCTAAGGCAATGAGACGGAATAACCACGTAACTCTGCGGTGAGTCCTAAGCCACCAAGAGATCGAAGGAAATAATAAGGCAAATAGGTTGGCCAAAGCAGCGAACATACCTTTCACTGGTCAGCCACATAAAACAAGCAATTGGGACATGGGAATATAATCAAAAGGCCTCATACTGGAAAAGTGCTCCAGGGCAAAAGTAGGTGAAAGTATTCTTATCAGGTTCGTCAAAAACAGCAAAAATAGCAAAGGGGACCTTAGATTACTGGTAGTATTTTTGACAGGTTATGTAGCCCTAAAACATGACTTATTTAAACAAGGAAAAGCTGAAGATTAAATTTGTCGTCTATGCCAAGAAGATCTGGGGACAGCAGAACGCATTTTGTGTAAATGTGTTGCTGTCAGTCGCACACGATACCAACATTTCTGGCCATTTCTTGCATCTACCGAATTGAAGGAAGAAAATCCAGGGATAGTACCAAGGTTTCTTAGCAGCCTCCAACTATTCTAAGAAACACAAGGGCATTTTGTTACGATAGATCTATCGAGGCACTATAATAATAATAATAATAATAATAATAATAATAATAATAATAATAATAATAATAAGGTGGTCGATTCCATATTTCCTATCGTTAAAGAAGAGCATACAATTAGCTTGATTAGCATTTAAAACCAATTTATTTGCACTATCCAATTACTGACATCATAAAAAATATTTCTTTGCAGTTTGATGTTTAATTTGAAACTACGATTCGAAATCCTTAAAATAGCTCCGAATGCATTGACGTACACACAACGTAAAGCTAGAACATCATAAAAATCAATTTTTTGACACAATCGGAAAATTTGTTTGATATATTCAAACTTTGAAATATATTCAAACTTTGAAATCTTTAATGGATAAGATTTATCAAACACATACTTATTCATGAAATTAGAGTGCGCAATTATCGTTATTAAATAAAAAATACCACATTTGTGATTAATGATACTACCTTTACTGAACAGATATGGATAATAAAAGCCTTTCTAATATAAAAGGTTCTCCTAACAATATTTTCTAACAAGCCTATTACAGGGAAACCATACTATAACGTCTTCATTCCATATAGAAAATATATAAAAGGTAGTGTCATATTCATTATCCCGCTTCTTTACATACAAATCTTTTATTATTAAACAAGATAATAAAATAAAATATATTTGATTTCTCTTCTCATAAATTTAATCTAACTGTATATAGCGAAGCCTAGCGTTGGGATCTAAATGGAACACTATTCATCACATTGTATTCATTGCGCTGACCCATAAAGTACAATTCAAATAAATCTCACCGGATTCGATTCGGCCATATGTTAGAAGCGGTTATTCCGTTTATGTACTTACGTTTATCAGAGACGCCAAAACAGGAAACTAGAGAATGAATTTTCAGTTAATTAACCGTGACACTAGTTCATTAGTTACAATGTTGTTATGCTGAATTATGGTCGCACTTAACGACATATCAGAATATAGACTAAACGTTTATTCCGGTGTTATCGCAGTAGAATAAGGATGCCATATTTATCTTATCATTTCAATGTTGGATTGGTGGCGATCGTTTCTCAGCCGACCAATCGGTAGCCTAGTCGTCTTTTTGAGTTGTACATTTCATATGCGGCAATATATTTTCGAGATAAACACTATGGGAGATGAGCTTAGCTACAGGGATTCCGTTAATGTATGTGTAAGCACGTGATTCTTGATAAAGTTGTGTAAAAATATGTGTTCAGCACTTACATGGTAATCTCACTGATAAAAAGATGAATAAAATATTTTCTTATTGTTGCACAGTGTGATACTTTAACAATCTAGGTGGACAAAATAAAAAAAAAACTGCAATTTAAAAGTTATGATTTTTTAATAAAAGCTTCACTTTAATAGTAAATGCATACAATATTGCAAAATAGCGCTTTTAATGGTAATTAAAAATCATATGAATATATTGTAATGATATTAATGTGAAATTAAAGTATAATATGAATTAGATGGATCTCGGGACTAACGTTTTGAAAATATTTTCATTATTTGTGGGATCTGACTTAATAACTTTTTGCGAAAAAGATATGAAAAATGAAACGATTTATTGTTTTAAAGAGACAGTAAGTTTTATTGTCTTTAAAGAAAAATTTGGAAAAATTATATTTCTTTTAAAAGAAAATATGACCAAAAACCTATTTCAATTCCTATCCGACAGCAACTTAACCATTTAATTGTTTATTTGAAATTTTAAAATGTTGATAGTAAACTAAAGTTGAATATTCCTTTTTGAATTTATTACTTGGTCAAATAGCTCTTCGGTGTCCTTTCCTGAACTCGTAACAGTCCCCGATTTAAAACCAAGTATCCTGCCCCTTCGATTGTATAAGATCGAAATGGATTTATTTGATACTGTACTGCAGTTTTTACTTAAATAATTTCATACTTATTCAAAATATGAATGGAAGTATCGATGAATTTTGAATTTTTATCTCCTGTCGAAAACTTGTTTTTCCTGTCTCTAATTGTTTTTGTTATCCAGAGTCCCAGTTAGCTATTTTTGAATAAATGAAGCTTGATTTTTCTAAATCCATTTGAAAATCCATCCACTCCGTTGGAGACGATGTTAAATTTTGCATGTATGGTAGTGCCAGGTACGGTATATTAAATGTGGTTACCATGAGAAAGATGTTTTAAATTCATAAATCGCATGTGAATAGCAATTTGCCTATCTAAATAGGATACATTTACATATTTTCGATTGTTGAGAAATATAATTTGAATTTTCGTTAGTAAAATTAGGTTATAACTTTGTTACTTACTGGACTCTTTTGCTTTAACGAAAATACTTTTTGTCTCCATGTATAAGACGGAGAAAAGAAATCAAACTAGGGGAGTATAGAGGGAAGAGGCCATCAACACTACTTCGCCTTGTAAAAATAAAGAACTAAAATAGTTCAAACTGTCAAACAACACTTATTAACCAAGGTAAATAAATATCACAACAATATAGACAGCTGAATCGAGTTATAACGGCATATGTCGGCAAATTTTTAGTACATTATATCACTTTGTATTACGTTTATCTTACTTCTATATAAAAGTAGAGTAACAAGAATAAGCTATTTAACGTACTTAAAATAACTTCGGACAAACTATGACATCTAACACGTTTTCGTTGTTTTAGAATGGCTGATATCACTGGACAACAAATTTTAGTTTACCTGTTGTATCTTGTTTGAAGAGTGCATTTTTTTGTTAATTTTGGGGCGCTGAATACAAAAATGACAATGAAATTAAAAACTTAGTTGCAGTTTTCAAGAACAAGTTTTTTTATTTTATTTTTAACAAAATATTAAAAAATACTTTTACACTTTTAGAGTCACTAAATGCGCCATGTTGTTGCTATTCTTTTGTGAATTGTTTCTGGGGCATCTCTAACAAGAGTCCAACAGTAGTCGGCAAGCATGGAAGCATTCCAATTTCCCTGGTACCTTTTCCCCATTGTTGATATATCCTGATGGAAGCGTTCGCGATGCTCATCACTTACAACTCTGCAGTTTCCAGGAAAAAAGTCCAGAGGTGAGTGTAGGAAATTGATCATTAGAGACATATTGCAACTCATTTTTTGATACGATGACAACATATTTTCAATAAGAGTAACGTAATTGTCAGCTTTTTTATTTCCCAAGATATAAGTGAGCTTTTTTTTCAATATCTGTTAGAGTGCTGTCAAAATGTTCGTCTTTCAGAATATTTCGAATCTGTGGCCCAACAAAAATACCTTCTTTAATTTTTGCTTCACTTCACTTAGCCTTGGGAATTTCTGACGCAGGTACTGAAAAGGTGGCCCATCTCTATTCAGTGCCTTAACAAAGTTTTTCATTAGGCCCAATTTGATGTGCAGTGGTGGCAACAAAACCTTTTTGGAGTCTACCAATGGCATTTGTTGTACATTCTTTTGACCTGGCTCAAATGATTGTCGAACAGGCCCCAGTCTTGTCTTTTGTAATGAAGTGCCTTTGTCCGTCTATCCCATTCACACAAAAAACAGCAAAACTTGGTATAGTCTAGCTGCAACCCAAGTAAATGTGCAACAACCTTTAAGTCGCCACAGATCTGCCATTGGTGCTCATCGTATTTTATACCTGTCAATAGGTACTTCATATTGTCGTATGATTCTCTCATGCGAACGGCGTAATTTCTTTGGGTGGGCAAATGATTATGGCCGGTAGCGTACATATGCTTGTATTCAGTGGAGTTCCATAAAAAAAAATTATTAAAACCTAAATTTGACACCCGGAAACCTTTCCTTGACATCAGCATCAAAAACGCTATTGTAGAAGGTACCTCAAAGAGTAAAGCAATTTGAAAATCTGTATTGAATAAAATATGTTGATTATTTGCGCTAACAGTTTTAATTATACTAATTGTTGTACTATCTAACACTCATCCAACAAGATCATTACCATAGTCCGGATTTCGATATGCTTTCGTACTGTGATTTAAGTCAAATCAGCTGGAAGATGCATATTGAAATCCGGACTTTGGTTATCGCAATATAACGATGGCAATAATAACAGGGAATTCAGAAGAAGCAAGAAATTACTGCTTACTTCAAAACGATTCAATAATTCCGGCGGAATTAGTATCCTACGTATTCTTCTTTGCATTCCTTTGAAATGACTGATCAATTTGCAAAACTAGTGTTATGTACAGTTTTTCCAAACAACAAAAAGCGAACCGCATCTTTTAGAATTTACAAATAGGAAACTACATGAAATGGAAATTAACAAACCGCAAATTGAATAGATAGATCTACGATTGCATTTACAGTTGAATCGACCTACGCCCATCTGTCTGAATATGTAAATTGATACAAAATCTTGATAGCATACTGCATCTCCGATATATAAATTGCAATAGGCATAAGATGTTACATAATGTTTACATACATCCGGCTAGAAATTCTTCCATGCAAATGCATCAATGCAACACTTCCAGCTTGTAAAAATTCCGTACATGATTACCGACGATCCGTAAAAATTAACTGAATGCAAATCTCGGTTGTATACTGTCATGCGGGCTTTACGCTTTCTTCGAAGTGTAACAATAGCAAATCTAATGTCGGTTCGCGCCTTTGTCGCATGTCAATTTCAAGAAACATGTCTTAGACAAGAATAGTACACGGTTTATAAAACATCGTTTGTTATTTTGAAATCAATAGTGAAAGATATTAAAGGATGGATTCTCACTATCTCAAGCATACGTTGTTATCTATTAAATATTTTGTTTGCAAAAATTAATATGAGAAAGTTCAATTACCGACTTATTTCCAATAATCAATTTAATCGTAAAGATAGATTTGGTTTTTGCGGGAATTAAACCTATGGATTGCAAAATTCGAAAACTCATGTTTGAGTCTACTTAAGAAGTTATTTTATTACCTTATTCTAAATTTGCTTCTTCGCGAGTTTTGGAAAAAAATGACCTAAGTATACAAGTGTCTAAGTAATTGTAAGTTAATGTTTGCAATATAATAATGAAAAAGTTAAATGCAAAAACTATAATATAATCTGGATGATTTGAAAAAGGAATTGGGAATGGTCAAAGTCGCAATTAATAAGGAACAAATAAACAATGATCATAGGCAGAATACAGTAAAAACCAAACGTAAGAAAAGAAAACCCAACTAAAACAGACACAACAATTTTAATATCCAGAAGTCAGGTATATTGGGAAATAATTGCAAAAATTAATAAAACAGAGAAACCATTAAGTATAAGAAAATTTATGTTAAAGTATGGTCGAGAAAGTAATGAAGTAATTATATTAAACACTTAAATGGCTGTGAGTCATGAATATCAAGAAATCGGTTGAGGACTTGGATAAACCTCACAGAAATTAGATTTTGGAAAAATTGGACATAAAACCCAAAAAGATAAAATCAGAAGTGAGGAATAAAGAAAACAACCAGGAATAAAATCGGTTGACGAAATCACGGAAGAGGAGCAGTTTGGATGGTAATTTCTACCCTACAAACAACGAATAATTGGTAAAGGAAGTGAACAATTTCCTTCTGTCACAATGAGAGGGGAAGGGCATGGAGCAATACTATGAGAGATGTTGCTGATAAAGGAAATATAGCTTGGCAGAAGTCAAGAAATTGGCACAGATTAGAGCTAAATGGAGAAGATTTATAAGAAGGAATTAAACCATGGTTCGGATAAAGAAGAAAAAAAAACACTAGAATAATGGCATTTATTCACGCACATAAGACTTAACTTAAGACAACCTTTTAAAAAGATTTTAAATCAGTCACAATTACACGTGGAAAGAATGCCTAATAACAATAACCAAAAAATAAATGCTAATATAGCTCATGGTATTGGTGGAATCATTCCCGGCAAAAACAATGTAGCAGAGAAAATAGCGCTAACACATGGACATGTTTCTGCCTACTCGGCGTCATCAGCATGGTTTTGAGCACTATCTTCTGCCGCTATCATTGCGTTTGCCTCTCAGTTTGTGTTGCTAATCTCCAAAGCAGCACTGAATATGTCTCTCGGTGACACCTATCGCCAAGAAACACAGTCACGCCGTCCCAGAGGGTAGCAAGACAAACCGGAGTGTAGATGTCCACCACCTATCGGGCAGCTCCTGGGCTGCCAAACGCAAGGGGGCGTTGTGCCTAGGCACAGCGACATCTATACGTGCAAATGATTCCTCAGGCTTACCATGATGTATAGAAATATACGTGGAAAGAATGCCTAATAACAATAACCAAAAAATAGATGCTAATATAGCTCATGGTTTTGGTGGAATTATTCCCGGCAAAAACAATGTAGCAGAGAAAATAGCGCTAACACATGGACATGTTTCTGCCAACTCGGCGTCATCAGCATGGTTCTGAGCACTATCTTCTGCCGCTATCATTGCGTTTGCCTCTCAGTTTATGTTGCTAATCTCCTCCAAAGCAGCACTGAATATGTCTCTCGGCGACACCTTTCGCCAAGAAACATAGTCACGCCGTCCCAGAGGGTAGCAAGACAAACCGGAGTGTAGATGTCCACCACCTTTGGAGATTACTAACATAAACTGAGAGGCAAACGCAATGATAGCGGCAGAAGATAGTGCTCAGAACCATGCTGATGACGCCGAGTAGGCAGAAACATGTCCATGTGTTAGCGCTATTTTCTCTGCTACATTGTTTTTGTCGGGAATGATTCCACCAATACCATGAGCTATATTAGCATTTATTTTTTGGTTACAGTTACAATTAGTTTTTTCAAAATAATACTTACTTGCGAATTCTTATATTTGCTATAGGTATTATCTTTCACAAACTTTACGCGTTTAAGATGATTTCGATACATTTATTTTAAGTACTCTGGCTTTCCCAAACATAGCTTATTTCTTGCTGTTGAT